>JAGFNQ010004448.1:0-291783 GCA_024364735.1 Boesenbergia rotunda
AGCAATCTTTCGGGCATGCACGATTGAGATCACGGAAGTCAATGCATACCCGCCACTTGTCATTTGGTTTGGACACCAGCACCACATTCGCCAGCCAGGCCGGGAACTGAACTTCCCGGATGTGTCCTGCTTCAGCAGTCTTTCTACTTCCGCCGGGATGACTTGATTCTGCGCGGCGCTGCGATCTCTTTTCCGTTGCTTGACGGCCGCGCACCCCGGTAAACATGAAGTTGGTGCTCTGCGACTTCCGTCGGGACCCCCTTCAAGTCTTTTGGCGACCAGGCAAATACGTCTTGATTTCGAGCGAGGCGTCGATTAGAGACTGCTTCAGATCCTCCGGAAGTCCTGCAGCAATTTGTATCTTGGTATCTTCCCTACCGGGCAAAAGTTGTACCTCCTCTTTGTCCTCCTGCAATTCTGTCCAAGGGGAGGCTTGCACCATGTTGCAGCCGCTACCTGTCCGCCTTGCCTTTTGACCTCCCGAGCGGACATCATCAGCATAGCATCGCCGGGCCACGGTCTGATTGCCTTTCACCTCGCCGACTTTGTCGCCGACCGGAAACTTCACCTTGAGGTAGTAGGTGGAGACTACCGCTTTGAACTCGTTGAGAGCCGGTCGACCGAGAATTGCGTTGTAGGCAGCTGGGGCATCCACAATCAGAAATGTGGTCCATCGTGTTCTCTTGAGTGGCTCTTCTCCAAGTGAGACGGCCAGCCGTATCTGTCCGATCGGCTGTACTTCGTTCCCCGTAAAGCCGAACAGGGGAGTAGCCACCAACTCTAGCTGCGATAATTCAATTTGCAGTTGATCAAAAGCTCGCTTATATAAAATATTTACCGAGCTGCCGGTGTCCACAATGGTGCGGTGGACTTCGTAGTTGGCAATGACAGCCGTGATGACCAGCGGGTCATCGTGCGGCACCTCCAATCCTTGCAAATCCTGCGGCCCCCAGCTGATTTGGGGCCCTTGAGCTTGAGAGGTGCTCACTCCGACTTGGTGAATTTCCAGTCGGCGCACCTGCGTCTTTCTGGCTCGGTTGGAATCGCCGCCGGTCGGACCGCCAGAAATCACATTGACGCCTCCTCGGACGGCGTTTTGGTGATTGGCTTGATCTTCGTCAAGTTCCTCTTCCTCTTCCTGCTCGGGCCGAGGAAGCAATTGCCGGGCGGCGGGAGCATCCCGCCTTTGTCCTTGCTGGGCTGTGGCTCCTTGATCTCGCCCGCGTCCCTGCGGGGTTTGTCGTCCTCGACCCCTGCCGAATGGGGTCCGAGCTCTGTTGCCTGCTCGGCAATCCTCAGTGTTGTGCGTATTACATTGGTGAAACGCACAATACGGGGCCCATCTGTTGGGCCAATTCCCCTGTGCCACCTGCACTTGCTGGGGTCTCATTCCGGGCCGATCGGCCGGTCGGGGACTGCGAATCGGTCCTCCTGGCGATCTGTTGTGTTGAGGTGCAGGCGCTGGGCTAACTATCGCTTCCTTCCGCCGGGCGGCTTGTGCTTCTTCCACATTGATATACTTACTAGCCTTCCCGAGCAGGCTGTCGAAATCCTTCGGTGGTTTCCTGATCAGGGATCGGAAGAAATCACCTTCTTGGAGCCCTTGTGAGAAGGCGGTGACTAGTACTTCGGAGGTGGTATTGGGCACCTCTATAGCTACTCCATTGAACCTCTGGATGTAGGCCCGGAGTGACTCTTTCGGACCTTGCTTTAGAGCGAACAAATTGAGGCTGGTCTTATGGTGCCTCCGACTGCTTGCAAAATGTTGCAGGAACAGCCGCTTTACCTCTGCAAAACTCTCAACTGATCCACTCGGGAGCCCGCCAAACCATCGTTGAGCCTGCCCGGAGAGGGTCGTCAGGAAAGCGCGGCATTTGACGCCCTCCGGGTATTGGTGCAACTGGGCAGAGCTTTCAAACTTCATGACGTGCTCCTCGGGGTCACTGGTCCCCGAGTACTCTGGCATGGTGAAGAATCGTAGATTCTTGGGAACAGGATCTCCAAGAATTTGTGAGGAGAAAGGGCTGCGAGTCGGACAGGCCGCGGCGGGGTCAGCTAACCCTTTCCCTTTATCTGGGCGTGTCTGGTGCGCCAGGCTGGACGCTGATGCTTCGGTCGGGGCTGAGCGGGCCTCGTTCCGGAAAAGTGCTCGGGGAAAATTAGGAGCGTGGGGATCGGGCTGAGCAGCCATACCTTCGGAATTTCCCCGTACAGAGGGCCCAGGGGGCCGGGCCCCTTGACTACCGGTTGGCGAATGCGATTGTTGTGCCTTCTGTGTCCGGGCAGCCATCAGCATTTCATATTCTTCTGGCGAAAGAGTAACCGTCAGTGGATTGGGGTTATCCATTCTTCGCTCTCGATCAGGCAGAAAGCCCTCCTTCTAGCGCCAAATTTGATCCTGTCGCCGAGCGTAGTGGAGCCGCAACCGGAATGACGGTGTAGGGATGAACGACGTGGATGCTGACGAGGCGTCCTCGCACAGAATGGCAGCGTCGTGGGGGATGTCCTCCGGGTGAATGGAAGTGGATGTCGCCTGGTGCAGGGCCAACCGACTGGAGGTGAACCTGCTGAGGAAGATGACCGTTAGAAACCCGCCGGGAAGAGTCCCGGCCAGGCACTCCGACGGTCAAGTCAGTACTCCGATGAACAAGAAAATAATGGAGCACTGGAAAAATGAGAGGCTTCGCGCGCGAGTATGCGTACCTGAGAATGAGGAGTGGAGTGGCTTATATAGCCGGGGAAAAGGACCAGGCATGGCCTGTGTCAGGATCTTCTGACAGGGTCAGAAGATGTGGTATGGTGCTGTCGGTATGAGTATGGTCTGTGTCAGGATCTTCTGACAGGTTCAGAAGATATGGTATGGTTCTGTCGACTGTAACCATCCTTCTTTGTCGTATACTATTTGTCTCATGCGATGACAAAGACAGGTTTCTGTAAGTCGGCGCCTGTCAGAGAGTGTCCGTTCGTACGGGAGCTGACAGCCTGTTGTCGGCAGCTGGGCCGGCGTATTTTGTCTTTATCCCAGGATGGTTACGAGAGAGTGCCTGAGTGGACATCGGGACTGCCCGCCCGGATGGATATCAAACATGTGCTTAAGGGACTGCCGGGCGGATGCACTCGGCTGAGCGAGGCGTGTAAGCCTTAATGCGGCCGGGCAGCAATACCCGACTAAACGATTTAGGCGTGTAAGCCTTGATGTGGCCGGTCGGGTTTTACCTATGGGAGGACCGTTATATTTATTCTGACCGGCCACCTTGCGTCCGACTGGCTGGCATAGACCCTGGGTCCTGCTAGGGTGTCCAGCTGGCTACTTGCACAATGACGTGGACCCTGAAGTCGGCCATGCCGTACGCCACGTTGGCTATTCATACGGTGCCAGAGATAAGGCGGGATCAGTTTCGAAACTTTTACAAAAGTTGGTTTGTAAAACACTTTAAAAAATCTTTTAGTCTTTGAAAATTTTGTTGGAAAACCTCTGAAAATAGTTTGGAAATGTTTTTAAAAAGAGTTTGAAAAATAATCTATTCTTTTTGTTTGGAAAATCTCTAAGATATATAGGAAATTTTCTTTGTGATTAACAAGGATTCTTAAGATTGTATCAGATTAAGGGGTGTCTAAATTAAAAGATCTATTATGATTTTTAAAATTCTTTGTTGCAAAATCATTTTTAAAAATACTTTAGAAAGATATTTCAAAAGGGACTTTTGCAAAATACTTTATATCAAATACTTTGCACTTATTTTTGAAAGGTACTTAAAAGTTTTTTTAAAATGATACTTCACGTAAAAAATTTCTAAATATTTTCAAAAGCATATTATTTGTGCAAAACTTAAACTTCAAAATATGATATTATTTTTTATCTGTGTCAAAGGGGGAGAGGGACCTTAAGTTAAATATATTGAGAATCTCTCAGTTTTTGACCAAAAACCCTTCAGACCAAAAACTAATTTAAGATTATTATCCAATATCAAAAATGGGGAGATTATTGGTGGAAAGAGCATCAAATCAAAGCAATCGACCTCTAGAGTTTCGATGTTTGACAATATACCAAGGTATGATCAGCTTGACAAAGCGTTAATCCAAACATGACTTGATGTTTGGAAGAGAGAAGTCTAGTCAAGATATGATGACTAGCAAAGAAGACCTAGTGAGTGAAACTGGACAATAAAATCTTGATAAGTGAAGTTGGGTCATAGTGAGTGAAGCTAAGCAGTAGGAAATCCTAGAGGAGTGAACCCTTGGCGATGAAACCCTAAGGAGTGGACCTTATGTGGTAAAATCTTCGGGGTTTGACTCAAGTAAAGCCTAGTAGATCAGATAGACTTAATAGATTTAAGGCTTAGGTTGCATGTTTGTTTGTTGTGTGCTTGTCTTGCATGAACCTAGAGTTGGAAGCAAGATTGGGAGAGCAAACGCAAACAAACGGAAGAAGCGGCCTAGACCATCCTGGTCCAGGCGCTTGGACCATCCTAGCTCCTGGAAGGTCCTAGGCGCCTGGGATGCCCCCAGACACCTAAGACCCTAGCAATCATCCACGAAGATAAGTTTCATGAATTTCAGATCGGATAACTTCAAGGTTGGGGCACCCGGGAAGGGTATACAAGCACCCGGAATACCCCCTATATGAGGGACTTCGAAAGCAAGCAACTCATTCTTCATCCTCCTACTTCTAATCTTTAAAAGAAAAATAAGTAAGCGAAGCTCTATGACCAAGGAGCTCTAGGAGGAGTGAACTGCACTCAGGACTTCCAGATCGACCAATATCTTCAATTTGGTTTGATTTATTATTACATTGTACTTCACTTTCTATTATTTGTGCTTGTGTTATTCAAACTGTAAGACGAGTTTCTCCACATCTAGAAAGCTTTCGGGAAGGAAAATATTAGTAGACTCACGTTGAGTGTATAGGCCTCGGATGTACTAACCCCTGGGGATTGGGAACCAAGTAAATCCCGCGTGACTTTTTTGTATATATTTTCTTTATTATATTTCCACTGCTACTAAGGGCACCTGCAACATCCCGTTAATCGAGCGTTATAAAGCTCGATTAATGGGTCGCATGCTTAAAACCACTGTCGCGAGCGTGTTAAAACGTTGATGCAATTAACGTGTTCAGATGTTTGAACGTGTTCATCGATAAAAAAAATACGATGATATGACATCCCCCCTCGATTGGGGCTACCTTTAATCTATTAGGGGCATCCCTAATCGATTAAGGATGCCCTTAATCGATTGGGGGTGCCCCCAATCAATTGGGGGTTGCCCCCAATGTGCCCCAATCAACCGGGGTTGCGATTGGGGATACCTTAAATCGATTGGGACAACTGTAATCGATTGAAAATTGACAACGGTCACCTAAACGGCTAGTAAACGCCCACAACGATCATGAAACAGCCATAAACGACTATTTTAATAAAAAAATAATCATCATCTTATAACTCTCATTTCAATCTTCAAACACCTCCCTCTCAATCACTCTCATTTCAATCTTTAAATACCTCCCTCCCTCCCTCTAAAAATCTTCTCATTGCTATTTCTTCCGAAATGGATGAAAATAATCATGGTTTTTTAGAAAATACTTCTTTCCAAAATTTTCAAACTCCACCAAATTATCCATATTTCCCATATCCATCAAATTATCCACATAATCCATACCCACCAAATAACCCTTGTGGTTCATATCCACGAAATTATCAATATAATCCATATGCATAAAATTATCCAATGAAAAGTAATTTATTTACTCTGACTTTTGTTCCATAGACTCAAGTGTCCGACCGTGAACCCCCAATTGAAGTTGTTGATTTAAAGAAGGTGAATTCTGGTGCTGCGGGTAGAAGAAAATGATCAACATGGAGTAAGGCTGAAAACGAGGTTTTGGCCAGATCATTTGTCACTATCAGCAATGATCCAATCATCAGCAATGATCAGAAGATAGATACTTTCTGGGTTTATGCTGCTAGCTACTACAATGAGAATCGTCCTCAATGCACATCCAACAGAAATGCAAGTATCATACAATCGCACTAGCACAATACCATACAAAAAATGGTATATCACTTCAACGTAAATTACAATAGTGTTTATAGTGCGTATCGTAGCGGTCACAGTGATAAGAATATATTACGGTTTGTGTATTAAAAATATCATGAGAAAAATAATAGCACTGTCTTTAATCTCGAGCATGTATGGAGAATCGTAAAAGACCGTCAAATATTTACTCTATAGTCCGTTGATCACCTTGTTGGCATGAAGAATGCAAGAACCTCAGAGTCGAGAGCAAGCAACACCTCATCTAACTAAGTTGCTAGTCTACATGTCGACCTAATCGAAGAAGAAACTCGTCTAATGGATCAAAAGGTAGCAAAAAGAAAAGAAAAAGACAAAATAAAATCAGGCGTTGAAGGTATGACAATAAATTTGGATAATATGTTTGCAAAGTTTACTGAGTATACAAGTATAAAAATGATTGAAGTTGGAATGAAACAAAAATAACTCGAAGTTGATGAGATGAAAGCAAAAACTGCTGAAATGAAAGCAAAGGTTGCCTTTTCCAAAGTTCAATTAAAGGAATATGCAATCCTTTCGAAGGACACTTCGCAAATGACACAGGAGCAACTTATCATCCATCAACACAAAGTCAAGAGATTATGAGGAGATGAAACATATAATTTTTATTTATTATAATTTTTAATTATTGTACTTTTTAATTAATATAATTTTCGATTATTGTCATTTTTAATTAATGTAATTTTCTATCATTTTACTTAATTTCGAATTTATAATAATATTTTATATTGTACTCTTTCATTTTTCAAATTTATAATAATATTTTAATTTTAAATAATAATAAATATATTTTAAAATATTATTATTATTTATTTTAAATAATAATCATTTAAATTGACAAATAAAATTGAATATAAAGAATGTCTATGTGAGAGAATGAATATGTGGGAAAGTGTATATGTGAGATAATGTATATGTGACATGTGAACCCTATAAATAATGAATGTTAAATATTAAACGAATATGAGAGAATAAAGATGTTAATGTTAATATGTATATGACAAGTGAGTCACATACTTTTTGATGAAATGGTAGGTGTTAAACCATGTAGATGCTCTAACAATTTGGATAGAACAAACGAATGAAAAAGAGAAAACGTGAATGGTTGATATTGTAAAATACATCAAATAAATCCTGAGGGTAAATCAGGAAATAGGCTTGTTTAATTTTTCAGAAATTTCAGAAGTTTTTCTGGAGTTATTTTTGGTCTTACAGGATAAAAGCGGGCACATTTAATTATCCGAATTAAATGAGGAAAAGTGGATTTATAAATTTATTCTTTTCCTTTAAAATGCTCGCAGAAGCCCTAAACACCGAAGCATTTTCCTTTCTCTTCCACTCAAGCGACGCCGACGATAGCCTTCACCGTCGCCGATCGTCGCCAGTTTCTCATCACCGAGGTCAGGCCATCGCGACCCCTCTCCCTTTGCGGTTCCTTTCTTCCCACGCCCGACCCATCGCGGACCTCCCCTCTCTCCTTCCTTTCCTCACGCGATCAAGCCGAGGGCGGCCACCGCCTCAGGGAGCCTTCAACGCCGTGATCTCTCCCTCTCCTTCTCCTCTTTCTTCTTCTCCATGAGGGATTCCGGCAACTCCTTCTGTGATTTTTGAGCCCACCCGATCAGAGCCCATTCTGTTGGCGTCGCTAGGGTTGCCGTGGGCAACCATCGTGATCTGGACCTATGCCTAGTTGATACTCTGGTCCTTGTGACGGCAACCTCTGATCACATCGGAGCTGGACAGGGGAACATCGTCGGCGCCATCAGTAGGTAAGATGTGTTTCGGTTGAGTCGTACCTTGAAACTTGAATCGTAATTTTGTTTTGATCCCTTCTGTTATCGTTCTTGCGTAGAACTACTTTGAATCTAGGGCATTTGTATGTGTTCGGATGATTATATTAGGATCGAACAGAATTGTGGTTTTGGATGAGTTACTTTCGGTTTCTAATATAGTGGTGTAGTTTTCGATCTATTCTTGGTCATGATTATTGTTGCATTTGGATTAAATAAGAACCTTGTTAATCAACAAGGGGATGGAATTGGGGTTATGGTTGTATTTGATCTTGTAATTCTAATTGATCCTGTCGACAAGCGAAGATCGATTCTTGCCCGGATGACTCGGTCTGACCAAGACGACCCGGTCTGCTATAACTCCGGGGGGTCGGAGTTGGGCTCGAATGAGGACAAGGCTCAAGCACTCATCTCGGACCAGAACAGAGCTCACAGTGTGGTGGTGTGGTTGCGAAATGGCAGCGACCTCTTCCTTGGAGCCCCAAGGAGGGTTTATATAGGGGGGAGAAAGGGTCTTCCCGCGTGCGAACTGTCACGTCTCATTAAGGATCAGTGAGGGATTACGCTAAGCAATTGGCTATCTTAACGGCGGGGTGAGGCTGACACAGCCGCCTGACAACCCTGCAAATCTGTCCTTTTCAACCCTAATCAATGTTCGGCGGCTATGTCAGGTAATGATTGTATCAGCGGTATTTTCCTCTTAATGAAGAGTTTTGAGAGATCCTTGCGACGAATGTGACTCGAGTGCTCGGCCTCGGGGGCTCAGCCCCGAGTGCTCGGCCTCGAGTGCTCGGCCCTGAGTGCTCGGCCTCGAGAGCTCGGCCTCGAGAGCTCGGCCCCGAGAGCTCGGCCCCCGAGAGCTCGGCTTCAAGAGCTCAGCCTCAATAGCTCGGTCTCGAGAGCTCAGCCTCAAGAGCTTGGCCCTGGGTGCTCAATTTGATTCCGAGCTCCCGCCCTCGGGTACCCGACCCTGGGTTTCGGACCTCGGGTATCCGACTTCAAGCTTCGGACCTCGGGTGGATGACCCTGGGTGAGTTTCACTTCGACCTGAGACTCCGCTTGCCCCGGCCTCTGCTCTCCTAGAACCAGGTCGAACCGGGTAGCCTCCGACCCGGCTCCTAATCTCGATAAAAAACCGCTCGCCCGGATCACAAGCCTCCCCTTCAAGTCTAGTCGAAAGAGGCGTCAAGTCCGACTGACTAGGCTCCCGGCCCGGTCGGCCTGACTTCCTTTTCGCCTTCCTGTGTGTCCCTCGCCTTCCGAGTTAATCTTCTGAGCGCCCGATCCCCCATCAAGTTATTCATCAATGCCTGACCACGTGTCAACTGCTGAACGGGTGCTTCTGGTATCGAGGCGTCATTGGCGTGGCTTCGCGTGGCGTCCGCGGGAAGCTTAGAGACGTGGGGAATTGCATGGATCGGACGGTGGAGACCGAAGCCCGCCACTTCCTTCCTCTCCATCCGACGGTCGTCTTTGCTTTGCCTGTAGTATAAATAGGCTTGACCCACCACTTCCGTCTTTTTCACTCCGACTTTCGCTTCTCCTTTTGCTTCTGTCCGACCTCCGCCGCCCGACCTCCTCGAGTCTCAGCGAACAGCGTTTTCGGTGATCAGTGTTTTATAGCGAGCCCTGACATTAGGTACTCTTCTCCCTGCCTAAATTTCTTCTGTTAATTCCCGAGTCCGACCATATGGCCGACTCATCTTCTGCACCCGGGCCGTGGTATACCACCACCCGCTCGACCTTGAGTCTGGGTTCCTTAGAAACCCTTCGTATAGATTATCGCATTCCAGAAGATCACCCTTTTGTTCTCCCCTCTCGGGATGACCGACCTAACCGAGCCCCGGTGAACTACTTTACCATTTTTAAGGATCACCTTCTAGCCGGCCTGCGATTTCCTTTGCATCCTTTTATTGTGGAGATCTGTCGGTATTTTCAAGTGTCCCTCTCCCAATTAGCCCCGAACTCGATTCGGATCCTGTGCGGCACGGTGGTCATCTTTGAGTCCTTCCGAGTTCCCCTTACCCCTAGGATCTTCCATCTCTTCTTCTACCTTAAAATGCAAGAGCCCGGCTGTTTCTTTTTTCAAGCCAGGGTTAATACAGCCTTTCTAGACAAGGTTCCTTCTTCGAACAAGGGATGGAAATCCCACTTTTTTTACATAAGCACCACCCCGCCTGCGTCCTGGCCACTTAACTGGCTAGAGGAGTTACCCGACCACCCTGCTGCTCCTCGAAGGTATCGTGCCGACCCTGGCTTTCGATCGGCCTTTTCTAAAATTGGAGGACTTCGTTTTCATGTCGGCAAACTGCTGAGCGAGGTCGTGCTTTATATCTACCGGCTGAGTCAGATCCCAGCGGAGCTGCCAGGCACCTACGGTAAATATCCATTTTACCCAAGGGTCTTTTTAATGCTAATTAAAACTCTTTCTGAACTGTAGCCCAGGCTCTGATGGACGCCCTTATGGATGATGAGTTGGCCTTGGAAGAAGAGGCATTAAACACCCGGGCTGCTGAACTGCTGGCCAGCCGAAATGTGCCTCCCGTGAGGGCGACACCGGCTTCCGGGCAGCCAGGTAGGGCGGAGAGCGACTCAGAGCTGGAAATATTATCCCAGAGCATTGAGACGGACCTCCCAGAGGTCCGTGCGGAGGCCGAAGCGCCAGCTACTGCTGCGGGTCCGTCTTCTTCCCGGGTGTCCAAGAAGAAAAAGCGTCCTCGGGAGGCTGCTCCTTCCAGCACTCCCACGACTCAGACTCAACCTGAGAGGGCGCCCGATCTGCCAGTTCCCCTGCCCAGTCGAGTCAGAATATGGCTGTCAACTTCACGCTCGGCCTCTCCTCGCCCGGGAACCTCCGCTCCGTCCTCCAGCGCTGCTCGGCCCGAGGTCTCCCTGCCTAGACCGAGCACACCCCGACCGGCGAGCTTAGCCTCCAGCTCAGCCCCTACTCCCCTGGCAGACGTCGCTGATCCACTTAGTGAAGAGGCAGCCGCCTCCCTCTTAGCTATGCATGACCTCCCCCGAGTACCAGTGGAGGTGCAACTTCCCTCTGAAACTTCCCTACTTCGGATGGTCGAGCCCCAGCCACTTAACTTGCATGGTCATCTGTCTGCGGCTTGGGACCAGGGCCTGGAGTTAACTGAAGGACGAAGTCCTTTCAGCCTAGCCGACAACTTTGCCATGGACATGGTCAAGGTATACCTTCCTCTATCCCCCGCCCTATGTACTCTCTTTTTACATTGCTTGTTCTTGCGCAACTGTGGGTCGGGGGCCAGGCGATCACCAAGGCCCTGGTCGCGAATGTTAGGGAACGTCGGGCAGCTGAGTATAAGATACAGAACTTAGAGCATCAGTTGACTCAGTGTACCCTCCCGACCGGCGATGAGGGCAGGGCCCGACTCCTAGATGAGGTAGCTTCCTTGTGTTGGGACCGGGTGCATGTCGACAAGGATACGAGTTCGTAAAATTCAAAATTTTTACGTGCAACGGAAGAGTTTGCATAAAATAATTTCCTAAATTATTTTAACTTCGTATCTAGCATGCAACCTTACATTGTGTTGACATAATCATAAAATAAAACTTTACGGAAAAGTAAACAAATTTACCAAGTACCTCTCGTAACTCGAAGTAAGGGACGAGATCCAACCGTAGCGTCCCTTGGAAGCTCCGCCTCTATTCGCGTCCACGCCAAGTTCTCTTCGGGATGACTTCGCAAAGTCACGAGTTTTGTGCCGACGAGAACTACTAGATTCTCGGAAGGCACAACTAGATGAACAAGAGAGGAAAGATAGGAAACTAACCAACGAAGTAACGGAATCGAATTCCGAGAAGAGAGGAGTCGCTATCCGCTTCTTCTTCTTCGTATTCGGGTTCTCCTTCTTCTTCTTGAAGCTCACGGCCTCTTCCAAGGAGTCCTTTGTGCGCCGGCCCTAATCCTCTAGGGTGGGCGCCGGCCCTAGGCAAGAGAGGGAAGAAGAGAAGAGAGAAGAGATTAAGAGAGAGAGGGAGAGAATAATTAATCTCTTAATTGGGAATAAGGGCTAGCCTTTGGTTCCTTTATATAGTAGCAACTCCTTTGCTAAGTCTCCCTCTAAACCGAATTAACGGAATTAGTTATAAGAAATTTATCTTATAAATTTTCTTATTAATTATTCCGTTTAAGCCGAGTTTTATTATAACTAATTTTATAATAAAACTAATTAGTTATCATAAGAAATTTATCCTATAAATTCTCTTATGAATTTTATTATAACTAACTTTATAATAAAACTAATTAATCTCTCCTTTTATTATGGAATAAATTTTATAAGAAATTTATAAACTTACTTATTATGGAAAAATCAATTCATAATTGATTTTATAAAATTAAAATAAACCAATTCATGGATTATTTTAACTTCCATAAAAGGAATAAATTTCTATAAATTTATTTATACAAATTTATTTATCCATAATTTATAAAATAAATCGCGCTAGATTTACTTTATTAATTAAACCAAAATTAATTGGTTTTCTCCTCTTATTGTGGCCGGCCATCAAAGGGGGTTTTGACACCCTCTTTGGCCGGCCAAACCAACCCGAAACGCCGCGAATTAAACTCATTTAATTCGCCCAAAAAGCCTTCAAAAGACTTAGCTATTTTTAGCTTCCATTGCGCCTCTGACTAACTCAGATTCGACTTATTTCTCTTGATCGGAAAATCCAATTTTCAACTCGTTTTAAATCCCTCGGATTACTCGTAGTGCGTGTGACTAAATAGGCTTTCGATTTATGTTAGCCGTCTATAATTAACTCATTAATTATAGAACGATCATGAGTGACACCTAGTAGTACATCATGATCCCCAATTAATCGAAAGATCAACGGTTTGACCTCAGAAGAAATTATTCTGAAATCCTTCAGCAGCTCTAATGAATCGTGCCCCATTCCCTTCACCACCTTATACGCTCTTGGTTCAGGACACGGTCTATGGTGTCAGTCCCCACTAGGCTGACTACGTCACACCTAGCCCAAGTAGTGTCTTTCTCGTCCATTGGATTTCTAATTACTCTCATGTATTTTAGAGACTCGCACTCTAAACATGATATACTCTGGCCAGAGATTTCTGAGTAACAATCCGACGATAGGCCTGGGTATACATCTCCTCGCAAGGAGTGGTGAATCCTTTGTAGGCTGTTCAAACATCTTCGGGCACTTCGGCTTATACCCAACTATCCCGGGTCCACACCTCCTTGGAGATGCTTGCTTAAGATGTTAAAGTATAAGTCTCCATGACCAAGATGACTTGAACACCGCAAGTCAAAGGAACATCGCACTTAAGCCGCAGTAAGAACTTCATTGACATATCTACATGTAGATTCCCATATGAAGTCTTACAGCTAGTCACTCCAATGAACTAGTTCCCTTAACTAGCATCCATGTTTATCTCCGGACATCCCAATGTCACCAGCTAGTGAGAATCAGCTGATTAGAGAATAACCCATGCTAGTCTCAACAGAATTGATAGTGTCCGTTTTTATCAATTCATCGACTAGGGATAATTTCAATACTTCACAATTGCACATTAGAGATAATCACTAGTTGTGATCCCATCACAAATTCTCTTATGCTGTGAGTTGTATTGCGGGCATTCAGTAGATAAGTTTAAGATCCCAATCAAATACACAAAACATATATACTCAAATAGTGAATTATCATTTATTAATATAAATGTTTATATCATAAGGCGATTGCCTTAGGACACTTCTCTCATATCACTAACACCTTGCGTATGCAATTAGCGGAGGGCGACATCCGTCTAGAGCGAGCGCACGAGGTGCTGGCAGCCTCGGCCCGTGAAATGGATCAGCTCGGTACTCGGCTAGAAGCCGCCGAGGCCTCAAAGAAAACCGCCCTCGATCTCGAAGCCCGGGCCCGCTCGGATTTGAACAGGAAGACCGATGAGATCTTAGGCCTGCAACGACAGACTGGGGGTATCCACTACTCACAAGCAGACTCTCCTGGCTCTGAAGAACAAGGAAACAGAGCTTACGGCCCAGAAAGAAGCTTTCCAAGCTCTGGAAGCTCAGCTAGTGAGCACCGAGACAGGACTGGTTGCTAAGGACGCCCAACTCAAAATACCAAGAGGCCAGGACTGCTCAACTGGAGAAGGAGTTGGCCGATTATAAGTCTGAGGAGCCAGCCCGGATCGAGCAATCCCGTTTGGACTATATCCGCTCGCAGCCCTTTCTTAAGCTAGTGACTAAGCGAACTGTGGGTATGATCATGTATGGGGTGAAGGGCGCCATACAGCAGCTCATGGAAGCCGGCCATCTTCCCGCCGACCTGCCTCCCAACGTGGTGAAGCCCACCCTGATCAAGGCCACGATCCTCCCCGACGCCTTTCCGAAATTTACTTAGCTTAACGGGCCCGACCTCCCTTTGCCCGAGCTGTTGCTCAGTCTGCTCTTGCCCAATCCTTAAGCTCTTAAAATTTTGTAATGATACTTGATTTCCCGACTCGGCCTCTAAGGCCCAATTTTGTGATGGCCTCGGGCCTTAACTCATTTATGTGGATTTTTCTTTTTCTCTATTTTGTTTAGCTGTTTGCGACGTATGAGATCTTTGCTAAGTGTTGCTTATTTGATGCACTCGCCCCACTCGCCGAAGGCCGGTATTATGAGTCATTCATCCAAATTTCGCGAAGTATGAGTCGCTCGGGACACTTAAATCATTATCGTAAGGTAGACTCCTTCAGGTCGGGTAGGGAGTTTTCGCTAAGTGTCGAATGCTAGAGACATCCGCACAATCAGACGTTCGACTGAGCTGACGTCCGAGCTCAGGGGTACCATAGTGTCAGGTCGGCGTCCTGACTCGGGGGTGCTGTTAGGTCGGGTTGGCGTCCCGCCCCGGCTGTGTTCCTTAACGAGGTCGGTACCCTATCTATGACGCACGAAATTCCCGCTAAGTGTTATTTATTCAACTCGCTTAGTTCATTCTGCGAAGGCCAACGTTTGCGCCCCGCGACAAACTCCCGCTCAGTGTTGATTACTCGGGATGTTCATCCTGGTCTCCTTAGTTTGACTTTTTAGGCCGACTCGAAAATTTGGCTAAGTGCCAGGCGCTCGGGCGACTCGTGCTATTAGTCTTCCAACTTGGCCTTTTTCCAGACTTGGGATTGTAGCTTGGTCAGGTCGATATCCTGACTTAGCAATGAAGGTCGGTCGGGTGTACGACCTGACTCGGCGATTCTGCTCGGTCAGGTCGGCACCCTGACTCGGTCGATTTTGCTTGGTCAGGTCGGCACCCTGATTCGGTGGATTTTGCTTGGTCAGGTCGGTACCCTGATTCGGTGGATTTTGCTTGGTCAGGTCGGCACCCCGACTCGGTGATAGGTGTTGTGAAAATATACTGATTCATATTCTTTTCGAGCAAGAGTTTGAACACCGCTCGGCTTACCCTGATTGAACGTGGACTGCCACGCTCGACCGGGCCCGACCGAACGTGGAACGCCACGCCCGGTCGGCGCCGAGTCCGGTGGGTGCGTGGGAACGTGCCCACTTATAACTTGTCTTAGCAAGAGTCTGGACACCGTCCGACTTACCCTGATCGAACGTGGACCGCCACGCCCGACCGGGCCCGACCGAACGTGGAACGCCACGCCCGGTCGGCGCCGAGTCCGGTGGGTGCGTGGGAACGTGCCCACTTATAACTTGCCTTAGCAAGAGTCTGGACACCGTCCGACTTATCCTGATCGAACGTGGACCGCTACGCCCGACCGGGCCCGACCGAACGTGGAACGCCACCCTGGTCGGCGCCGAGTCCGGTGAGTGCGTGGGAACGTGCCCACTTATAACTTGCCTTAGCAAGAGTCTGGACACCGTTCGACTTACCCTGATCGAACGTGGACCGCCACGCCCGACCAGGTCCGACCGAACGTGGAACGCCATGCCCGGTCGACGCCGAGTCCGGTGGGTGCGTGGGAACGTGCCCACTTATAACTTGCCTTAGCAAGAGTCTGGACACCGTCCGACTTACCCTGATCGAACGTGGACCGCCACGCCCGACCAGGTCCGACCGAACGTGGAACGCCACGCCCGGTCGGCGCCGAGTCCGGTGGGTGCGTGGGAACGTGCCCACTTATAACTTGCCTGATTCGTTCTTCTCTATATGCTACGAGTTTGTCTATCCCATTATTTGAGTACAAGTACAAGGATCCCTTCACTCAGCTTTCCTCACGATACAACCTCAAATGTATTGCGCTCCAGGGTCTCCCGAGCTGCTTTCCTTGAGAGTCTTGCAGATAGTAAGCTCCCGACCCCAATGCCTTGGTCACCAGAAAAGGGTCACTCCATTGGGGCTCCAGCTTGCCTACTTCTCCAACCGGCTTGACTCTTTTCCATACCCTGTCCCCTACTTGAAAACTTCGGGGTATAACCTGCTGGTTGTATCGGTTCCGCATCCTTTGTTGGTAAGCAGCCATGCGGACTGCAGCCTTAACTCAGACCTCCTCGATCAGATCTAGCTCAGCCCGTCTCTTCTCCGTATTGTCTTCCCCATACAGATGTCTTCTGTCAGACTCACAGCCGACCTCCATGGGGACTACCGCTTCACTACCATAGACTAACTGGAAGGGAGTACATCCTGACCCTTCTTTGGGTGTGGTTCGAAGGGCCCACAGACATCAGGCAGCTCGTCCACCCAGGATCCGCCGACCTGATCCAGCTTAGCTCTGAGTCCTTTCAGAATCTCTCTATTGGCTACCTCGGCCTGACCATTACTTTGGGGATATGCCACGGAAAGTGAAGGCCTGCTTGATCCCAAATTCTTGCACCAATTTCTGATTATCCGACCCTGAAACTGCCGACCATTGTCTGATACCAGCTTGTGAGGTATGCCATACCGGCACAAAATGTTCTGCCAAAGGAATTTCTTCACCGCTTGCTCGGTGATCCGGGCCAGGGCTTCTGCTTCGACCCACTTGGAGAAGTAGTCTACTGCCACCAACAGAAATTTCTTCTGACCTGCTGCCCTGGGGAAGGGTCCTACTATATCCATGCCCCACTGATCAAAGGGACATGATACAGTGGACGTTCGCAATATCTCGACTGGTCGGTGCGATAGGTTCTGATACTTCTGACAAGAAAGGCAAGAAAGAGTCATCTTCTCCGCATCCTTTTGAAGGGTCGGCCAAAAGTAACCGGCCAGCAGGACCTTCCGAGCCATGGACCGACCTCCTAAATGATTTCCGCAGCACCCCAAATGCACTTCTCTGAGCACATAGTCCGCATCTTCCTTTCCGAGGCATCTGCATAATGGTCGGGAGAAAGCTCGCTTGTATAATGCATCCCCTATCAGAGTGAACCGAGCGGCCCTTATCTTTAGTATCCGGGCCTGCTCGGGGCTGTCCGGAAGAGTTCCTTCTTTCAGATAGGCGATGAATGGAGCTCTCCAGTCCCCCTCTATCTCCATTTCTGCTTCCCTCTCAACTTGAGCTACCAACATAACCTGCGGCGAAGGCTTGGGGAAGACCCACGGACGGACAGTGCTGGCCAGCCGGGCTAACTCATCTGCCTTGGCGTTGTCCCCTCGGGGGATCTGCATAATCTGAACTTCTTGAAATTCTGCTTGTAACTATTGATATGCCTCTACGTAAGCCTGTAGTTTCTCGTCATTCACTTCGAACCGCCCGGCCACCTGTTGAGTCACTAACTAAGAATCAGAGTGTAGGATGACCCGAGTGGCCCCGACCTGTCTGGCCGCTTGAAGGCCAGCCAAGAGGGCTTCGTATTCCGCCTGATTATTGGTAGCATGGTACTCTAGACGCACGGCCAGATGAATGGGTCTCCCTTAGGAGACATCAATAAGATTCCCATGCCACTCCCTGCCCGGGTGGCTGACCCATCCACATATATTTTCCAGACCTCCTCCTCTTCCTCTGCATGAAGTTCACTTAGGAAATCTGCCAAGGCCTGAGCTTTGATCGCAGTTCTGGGCTGGTACTGAATATCATATTCGCTCAGTTCAGTTGTCCATTTGACCATCCGACCTGAGACTTCCGGGTTGATCAAGACCTTCCCGAGTGTGCTATTGGTCAGCACTCGGATAGGATGAGCCAGAAAATAGGGTCGCAATCGCCGAGCCATCAACACAAGGACATAAGCTAATTTCTCGAGTGTAGTATACCTACACTCGGCCTCTTTAAATAAGTGCCCAAAGAAATAGACCGGTTGCTGTTCGGTCTCTTTCTGGGTTACAAGCACAGCACTCGCAGCTCCCTCAGTAGCAGATAAGTAAACATACAGTGGCTCTCCTTCCTCGGGCTTGGCTAACACCGGCAGGCTGACCAAGTAAGTCTTCAATTCTTCAAAAGCTCGGTCGCACTCGGCATCCCACTGAAACTTGAAAAACGGCAGACTTCTGTCAGTCGACCGGGAGATAAATCAGGATAAGGCCGTGATCCTCCCAGTCAAGCGCTGAACTTCCCTTAGGTTCTTGGGCGGGGGCATGTCTAGCAGAGCTTTCACTTTACCCGGATTGACTTCTATTCCCCGCTCGGTCAAGATGTAGCCCAGGAATTTCCCACTTTTGGCTCCGAACAGACATTTTGCAGGATTGAGTTTGAGGCCATACCTTCGAAGGGTGCAGCAGGTTTCCCGTACATCTGCTACGAGGTCGGCAGCTCGGGAGGACTTGATGAGGATGTCATCTACGTATACTTCTACGTTTCTCCCGAGCTGCTCCTTAAAAACTTTATTCATCAGCCTTTGATAAGTGGCCCCGGCGTTCTTGAGTCCGAAGGGCATAACTGTGTAACAATAGGTGCCTTCAGCCGTGACAAAACTGACCTTCTCTTGATCTTCTAAGGCTAATGGGACTTGATGGTATCCCTGGTAGGCATCTAGCATACATATGAGCTCGCTCCCCGCAGTGGAGTCTACCATATGATCTATCCGGGGAAGCGGGTAGCAGTCCTTGGGGCAAGCTTTATTAAGGTCCCTGAAGTCGATGCAGACCCTCCACTTGTTGCCGGCTTGGAAACCAGCACCACGTTGGCCAACCAGGCGGGGAATTGTATCTCTCGGATGTGCCCTGCTTTCAACAGCCTTTCTACCTCAGCCTGGATGATCTTGTTTGCTCAGGGCTGAAGTCCCTTTTTCTTTGCTTAACAGGTCGGGCGTCCGGGCAAACGTGCAGCTTGTGCTCCATGACCTCGGGTCTGACCCCTTTCAGATCTTGTTGGGACCAGGCGAATATATCTTGGTTCTGGGTCAGACATTCTATCAGCTGTTGCCGGAGGTCTGGCGATAGTCCAGGAGCTATTCTCACTTGGGTTTCTTCCCTGTTAGGCACTAGCTGGATCTCTTCTTTTTCTTCTATCAGCTCAGCCCAAGGGGAAGGCGGGGAGGACTGCACCATGTTACAGCTGGCCAGTGGAGCTCGGAAGGTCTTACTCACCTCCACTCGAACGTCGTCCACGTAACATCGACGCGCTACCTTTTGGTCTCCTTTAGCCTCTCCCACTTGATCACCCACTGGGAATTTGACTTTCAAGTAGAAAGTGGACACCACGGCTCGGAACTCGTTTAGCACCGGTCGGCCCAGGATGGCGTTGTAGGCCGAGGGGGCATCCACTACCAGGAAGGTAGACCACCGAGTCCTTCTTAAAGGCTCTTCACCGAGTGAGATGACCAATTTGATCTGGCCCAAGGGCTGGACTTCATTCCCCGTGAATCCGAATAGAGGTGTGGCCACGGGCTGGAGCTCAGTAGCTTCAATCTGCAATTGCTCAAAAGCTTTTAAGTACAAGATGTTTACCGAACTCCCCGTATCCACAATGGTTCTATGAATCTGGTAATTAGCTATGATTGCTGTGATGACCAGGGCATCCTCATGAGGTACTTCTATTCCTTGTAAGTCTGAAGGGTCGAAGCTGATCTGCGGCCCCTGAGCTTGGGCGGAACTACAACCCACTTGGTAGATATCGAGTCGCCTAACCTGCGACTTCCGAGCTCTATTGGAATCTCCATAGGTGGGGCCCCCAGAAATCACGTTGATGGATCCGTGCACTGCATTTTGTTGATTGGCTCGCTCTTCGCTAGCATTCCTGTTCTCGGTGGAGTCGGGGGTCTGGAACAGCTGTCTGGCTACAGAAGCGGTCGGTCGGGCCGGGGACTCGGATTGGCCAGGTGATGTTCTTCCCCGACCTCGACCACCTCCTTGGTGAGCCCCTTTTGGGCTTCCTCGACCGGCGCGGCCCCGACCTCTACCGGCCTGCCAGCAGTCCTGAAGGTCATGCGTGTTGCTGTTATGGAAGGAACAATAGGGCTGCCACCTGGAAGGGAAGCAACCCTGGGCCACTTGCTGAACTATTCCCCTCTCGACTCCTGGTCGGTGACCCATAGCTCTGGGGCTTCTGAGAGGCCCTCCAGGAGGTACATTTCTCTGATGTTGATGAGGATTCTCGGGCGCAGGTCTAACCTCCGGCCGCCTAGCGGCTTGTGCTTCTTCAACGTCTACGTATTTACTGGCTTTCCCCAAAAGGCTTTCAAAGTCCTTCGGAGGTTTTCGGATCAAGGATATGAAAAATTCGCCCTCTTGTAAGCCTTGCGCGAAGGCATTGACCAACACCTCGGACGTAGCAGTGGGCACGTCCAGCGCAACTTGATTAAACCTCTTGATGTAGGCTTTTAAGGGCTCTTTGGAGCCCTGCTTCATGGTGAACAAGTTTAAGCTAGTCTTGTGATGTCTTCTGCTACTGGCAAAATGCTGCAGGAACAGTTTCTTGAAATTGGAGAAGTCCTTGATCGATCCCTCTGGGAGTCTGTCAAACCATCGCTGGGCCGGCCCGGCTAGAGTGGTCAGGAAGGCCCGGCACTTGACACCATCGGGGTACTGATGCAGCATCGACGCATTCTCAAATTTCTTTAGATGTTCTTCAGGATCAGTAGCTCCTCCGTATTCAACAATGGACGGGGATTTGAAATGCTTGGGCAGTGACTCGTTCAAGACTTGGCTGGAGAAGGGGAACCCTGTGCGCTCAGTCGGGGTCGGCGCAAGGGGAGCCTTCCCCTTATTAGCTCCGGTATGACTGGATGTAGCTTCGTGAGGGTCTGATTGCCCTGCTCCCTCAACCGGGCCGAACAGCGCCCGGTGGAAGTGAGGACTCTCATCATGTCGAACCCCTCCTTCGGTGCCCACCCGAGCAGTCTGCTCGGCCGGGCCCGGCTAAGCGGGTTGAGCGGCCGCTTGCTGTGCCTCCGCCAATTTCCTGGCTCTAGCTTCTATTAGCAGATCCAAGTCTTCCTGTGAAAGAGTAACTGTCACCCGGTTGGATTCACTCATCTTCAGCTCTCGATCAGGCGAGATTCCCACAGACGGCGCCAAATTTGATCATGTCGACAAGCGAAGATCGATTCTTACCCGGATGACTCGGTCTGACCAAGACGACCCGGTCTGCTATAAATCCGGGGGGTCGGAGTTGGGCTCGAATGAGGACAAGGCTCAAGCACTCAGCTCGGACCAGAACAGAGCTCACAGTGTGGTGGTGTGGTTGCGAAATGACAGCGACCTCTTCCTTGGAGCCCCAAGGAGGGTTTATATATGGGGGAGAAAGGGTCTTCCGCGTGCGAACTGTCACGTCTCATTAAGGATCAGTCAGAGATTAGGCTAAGCAATTGGCTATCTTAACGGCGGGGTGAGGCTGACACAGCCGCCTGACAACCCTGCAAATCTATCCTTTTCAACCATAATCAATGTTCGGCGGCTATGTCAGGTAATGATTATATCAGCGGTCTTTTCCTCTTAATGAAGAGTTTTGACAGATCCTTGCGACGAATGTGACTCGAGTGCTCGGCCTCGGGGGCTCAGCCCCGAGTGCTCGGCCTCGAGTGCTCGGCCCTGAGTGCTCGGCCTTGAGAGCTCGGCCCCGAGAGCTCGGCTTCAAGAGCTCAGCCTCAACAGCTCGGTCTCGAGAGCTCGGCTTCGAGAGCTTGGCCCTGGGTGCTCAATTTGATTCCGAGCTCCCGCCTCGGGTACCCGACCCTGGGTTTCGGACCTCGGGTATCCGACTTCAAGCTTCGGACCTCGGGTGGACGACCCTGGGTGAGTTTGACTTCGACCTGAACTCCGCTTGCCCCGGCCTCTGCTCTCCTAGAACCAGGTCGAACCGGGTAGCCTCCGACCGGGCTCCTAATCTCGATAAAAAACCGCTCGCCCGGATCACTAATTGTAGTGAGCAATAGTGTTGTGGTAGACTTGGTATTAGGTTAGTTTTAAACTTCACTTGTTATGTGTTGTCCCATGCTTTACCATGGTTTTGGGAATGAGTTTTGACTTGGATTAGAGCCGTTTAGATCTACGTAATGTGAACCGATGTAGCTTTGGTTTGCTGTGAGGATTCATGTTGAATTTTGGGTGTTAGTCTTCGTGTGAAGACTTGTTGATGTTGGGTATTGGATCAAGATGTATTTAGAATGATGAATTTTGTTAATGGCGAGTTGGATCTTGTATTGGGCTTAGACTAAACCCAAGTTGAACCTAATCTTAGTAATCCGGAGTAAGTTGGAACTTAGCGTTTATTTTAGAATTAATTAAGTGAACGTGATTATTAAGGTTACTCTTTTACGGTTAGTAGTTATTTTAGCTATTATAATTAATTTTATAGATAGCTAAACTATGTCTTTGGTACAAGACCCTGATTTGATACGAGCACTTGGATATGAGATTTACTTGGATACATTCTATGTTTAAGGCGGATACTTCTTACTTTATTTTCTGAGTAAGTTGATTTATCTTAAATCTATTCCGTTTGTTTTCCTACTTGATACTTATTTGCTTGACCTTTGAGTAGTAATCCAAAATGTTCAATTATATAGTCTCAACTTTTGGTTTCTGATTTAAAGAGTACCACTTGTATGCGTATATTTTAGAACTATCATTTGACTTATCTAGGGTTTGGTTGACATTAGATATACCCTACCTAGTAGATTAGTTGCATTTTTGATATTGATTGAACGCATGTGTTTCGTATTGGTTGCATGATTTTGGTTTGATTGAGGTCGTGCATATTAGTGACATGCACCATAGCATTATTTGCATATTGACGACTACTGGCTCACTTGTGATTGAGATGGGTCGTCGGTTATATTTCTTGTTGTGCTATGTTCCGTTGGAGTTGTGTGTAGGCAGTTATACACCCTAGGTGTTAGGAGTTCCCACAGGTATTTTTGAAATTTTATAGCCACAGGTATTATGACTTTTTATGCATAGCCATTAATATTATGACTTCTACATAGATATAGGTTTTTAGCGCTTGTATCTTGTCCACTCGACCTACTTAGTGTAGCGGTAATTGGAGTAGTACAGAGTAGGTCATTCATCATGTGCATATTATGCATTATGCATTTATTTGTGTTTGTTGCAATTGTTTGAGCTATGATTGCTGCATTTGATTGACATGCATATTCGGTTATGATTTACATTTATTATATGATATAAATCTGCTCGCAATACGAGCATTTATTTCTGATCATGTCCCGGTCTGTTATATTGATTTTCAGGTATGTTTATTCGTCCAGATGCATTTAATTTATGTTCTTTATTCTATAGACTGTATATCTTTGATTATATATATTTGTTTTATCATTTTTTTTATATCATGCATTTATCTATTTCAATACCTATAGAGTCTATCCGGACTCACCACCCCTTACCTTCATTTTTGTTTCAGGTAGTTGATAGCTGCGACTCGTACTGCCAAGAAAGAATCCAACTGTTTGTCCTCAGCATCGAGTACTTTTCGTTGTTTCGTACGTTCTTTATTAGTTATATTTTTTTCAAGGGGCCTATATTTGTTTTATTAGTCTTGGAGTGGTAGATTTGTGTGTATGTCGTGGCTTTAATTTTTTTTCGAGGTTAGGCGATTTCTTTTCTTATTATTAACTACGTGGTTGGGGTATTTGCTTTTATTTATGATAGTATTGTCGGACATGTTGGCTGTGCTATATTGTGTATCTAGATATATGTATAAATGTTTTAGATTACATGGGAGAAGATGTTCGTTTTTCAAACAAGCATGGGCCTCTAAGAGCATGACAGATATTTACTGCCTCTATCGACGCACAAGATCTAAGAGTAATACGGTTAGATAAACAACACATCTAACTTTGACCTTTTGTCATAAATTAAAACATGAGTTTGATTGTTAGTGCAAATTGCACTAACAAAAGTCTTGGGTCAAATTCTGACGAATCCAGGTACCTATCCTCCCTTATGGGCTAGTCACTGTCCGTGCTAATAGGTTTCGTCATTTAACTCCTCCATGTCAATTCTGGGATGGGTTGACATGGACATTGAGACGAGCAAATCGTCTTTTTGTCACCACGAAGTGGATTGATATAGTTACTTGCATGAGTGATTATTTCAATATCTTAGGATAATTTTCAGCGGGTGTAAAATATTTTATTGAGTGTCTGATATTCTTCCTGCAAAGGATTACTGTGTTAATATAAAATATTCTTATGATTTATTTCTCTGTATCTTATCAAGGGCTAATGATACTGAATCATTTGGGATGAATATTATTGGAAACTCCGGATATTATGTTTTCCTTGATCCTCAATACAGAAGTCACACTGCATGTAATTTACTCTAAAGACCTCGACCCTTTCTAGTCACTAAATACACAACACGTGAGTGAGATAAATAACAATCAGTACTCTATATTGAGAATTAAATTAGCACAACAAATAACTTACCTTCCAACGGATAGCACGAGCAATACCTATTCCCATATATCCACTTGCTGCCCTAAATGAAAATCCGTTTGATACTCCTCAAACACAATTAAATTAAATAGACCATCTTTGATATATATATATATATATATATATATATATATATATATATATATATATATATATATATATATATATATAAACGAAATGAGATCCTCTATCCAATATTTTCCCTGTCCCGCTTGTCCCACTCGTCGGCGACGATCGACGGTCGTCCGATCGTCAATCGGACATCATTGATGATTTTTGATCGTCGTCCCGAATCAAATAATATCCTGGAAGAATAGTGAACCGGTCGAAATCGTTGCAATTGTAATCTCGTCGGATTCAACGGTGAATCCGATGGGATCGCAATTGCGGCGATCCCGACGGGTTCACCGTACCCCCCATGGTATAGTTTTGTTCGAGGCGGCCGGTGATGTCCGATCGACGATCGAATGACTCGTCAGCCGTCACCGGCCAGTGGGACATGCGGGACAGGGAGAATCTTGGGACAGAGGATCTGCCCTCCGTGCAAACCTAGTGTATTTGATTTTTTTTCTTTATTTTTTCTTTGATTTTTTTCTTTATTTTTTACTTGCGATTACCCCTAGGGTTTAATTTTTCTATTTGGGTTATAGTATCAAGCACAACAAAATTTTCAAATAAAAAAAATAGTTAAAGTTTATACGGAGTTTGGATGATAAAATTTTTAGCATAGCAAAACTCTCTCTCTATATATATAAATAAAAGCGCATCCATATACATACAACAACTATATGACAATGGTCAAAAGAATCTTACCGAAAAGGGATAAATCAATTCTTAATGAAAGTTTTGTGGGGGAGGTTGCAATAACATTGACGGCAAGCGACGATAGGGTAGCGATCTAAAGGCTATTATTTCCGCCACCAACAATAGTGGAATAGTCAAATTTATGGCGATCGATTTAATTTTATGAAAATTTTTCATTGGGCATCAGGTAAATCGGAAATCTTCACAGCAAATGGCTAAGAAGTCTAATATCTCGTGATTGCGCATCCTATCTGGAGATTTTTTTTTTACAAAATACGTTCTATTTGAGAATCGAACAGCGAGTGTATAATTAGGAGACAACTTGACATCCTTCCACTCATATACGAATCTAGGCAAAAGCTACCTGGGCTATAGCCTAGTCCTTCATGGATCCTTCCTTCGTTGTCTCCATCAAGCGATCATTGTCTGCTAAGATGAGAAAGAAGACGAAGGGGAAAGAAGAAAAA
This sequence comes from Boesenbergia rotunda, assembly GCA_024364735.1. NCBI lineage: Eukaryota > Viridiplantae > Streptophyta > Magnoliopsida > Zingiberales > Zingiberaceae > Boesenbergia > Boesenbergia rotunda. Next base: position 25,876 of record JAGFNQ010004448.1, read on the forward strand.
GCAATCACGAGTTTTCCTTCCTCTGAGCTTTTGAAGTTCCTGTTGGTTTTGTATCGTGAGGGGGAAGACGAATGGAACGAAGAAAAGCAATAGAAATTTCAGTTGTTAATTTGCATCACTGTGGAGAAGACAAAGAGGAACAAGAAGAGTAGGGATTAATTTTAACAGGTTTGAAGGGGGAAAAACAGATATCTATGGATTAATTAATTAATTAAATAATTTAATTCAAAAGGATGAAAAAATGTTTTGATTGATTGATGAGAAAATTATCCTAAACTTCTGCATGCAAACTCAATTTTTTCCTCAATCCTGCGTAAGAAAAAATTTATTTCCACTCCCTACATGTAATGTTTCATGTGTTTCAACTACAGATTTACTGAATTACTCCTTAATTTTTTTAAGTACAAAAAGTCTTAAATCAAATATTTTTTTTAAATTCAGCATCATTTAACTAAAATCCAGTATATTTTCTATCAAATTGAGTATGACCTAATCAATTCATCCTAAACTAATCAATTAGTATGAACTCCTAATCAATTGATCCAGTGAAAAAAGAATTATACTCAATTTGATAGAATATATACTAAATTCTAATTGAAATATACTGAATTTAGGAAGAATTATACATATTTTTGGACTTTTTATATATATAAAAAGTGTGATAATCAATTTGATAGAAAATATACTAGATTTTAATTATATGATACTGAATTTAGGAGGAACTATACCTTATATAAAATTGTATGTACTAAATTTGATAGAAAATATACTAGATTTTAATTATATGATACTGAATTTAGGAGGAACTATATCTCATTTTGGACTTTTTATACCTAAAAATAATAAGGGCAATTAGGTAAAGCAATATTCATTAGGGAGCTGAAGCAAATGAAACTTTACATGTAGGGAGTGAAAATGAATTTTTTCTAACATAGAGACTAAGGATAAAATTTAAGATTCAATTGGGGATTTATCGATAATTTACAGTTGATCGATTGAGAATAATTTCAATTCATTGATAATTAGAAAATAATTAAAATATGAATTTGAGTTATCAAGAGGATAAGTAAGTTGATAATGATTTAATATAAGTGGACATGCTTGAATATTTTAGTTATTTTTTATTATTAAAATATATAGTTAAATTTTGAAATTAAAATTATGAAAGTAATTATTAAAATAATCATTTAAAAAAATAAAATTTAGAACAAAAGACAAAATTATTTAAAAATCTCAACGATAACTTTTAAAATTATTTTTTAATTAGGTTATATGTATATATATTAACTTTCAATATGTTGTTGAATATTTAAAATTATTTTTTTTGGAAATTTATAGATAATTTTAAATTTATAAATAACTTTTAAAATGAATTCAAAATGTATTTTTTTAAATTTTAATTTATTTTTGATATTTTAAATTTAATTTTAAACTAATAAAAATTAAAAAAATTATTCTTTCAATTTAAATTCATTTTAATATTATATACATAATCTGTTATGTAATTATATATAATAGATATATTATATTTTAACTATATACAATATAAGTTATATATATCCTAACTGTTTATTATTATTATTTTTTTAAATAAACATGAGGCTAGGTTTTAGATGCCTGAACTCCGTCCGTCTCTCGTCGCTGCCGCTCTTCGCCGCACGCCTCAGTGGCCGCCCAGGTTCCTCTCCCTCTCTTTCCGTTTGAGAATCATGTTGATGGAATTGTCTTGCGAATGGAGTGATCATTCCCCAGTAGGGGAAGAGGGTTCACTTGGGGCATGCCAATTGTTGTTTGTGTTTGTTTTGTTATGTTCTTTCAGATTCTTATGTGCTGCTTTTTTAATCTATAGATGTTGTCTAATTTCTCACATGTCCTTCTATTGATCCGAGTCAGTATATTCGTATTTATAAATGCTCTATGGGATAACTGCACACAATACTTTGCAAATAGTATATTTCGTTTTCTCATTAGTCTGCTAATTTACTGATCGTCTTAGGTTGATTTAAGTTATTGGCAATGGGTTGGTGCAGTCATTGCGAAGAATGCCCCATCTATAGGGATCCTGACAACGGTTATGTGTGAGTTATTCTGTATTATGGAAATGTGCAAGTTTATTTGTTTATGTCGGCACGTTTTGAATAGGATTTGAAGGATAACCTCTTTTTATTGTATTCCATTAAATTCCTCTTTATGCTGTTCCAGGTGCTGTGCCTTATGTGGAAGGATTCTTGATCAAGAGATTTACGACACTCGTCCCACTTTTGCAAAGGATAGCAGTGGCCAGGTTTGTCATGTGTTGACCCATGGAACCTTTAAGTAACCTGAATTCATTTTTTCCACTAAATTTATTTTTATTTTATTTTACTTCTTTTCTTTTTTTTTTCAGAGTCGAGTAACTAGTAATCTCTTGAAGATTTTGCAACATGAATTATCTGCATCATATGAAAGAACTCTAAAGAAAGGTAAATTCACATAGGAAAAAATCTTAACCTTTTGTAATCTAGCATATGTAACTTGATCGTTTATGCAAATTTGAGTGTTATATTTGTGACAGAATTTCATGATTATGCTTTTGTGTTTTGCAAATTCAATGTTCATCGATTACTAAAACACTTTTGCACTAATTTTTAAGTCACGTCCTATTGTGATCTTCTTAGTTTCTGTTATCACTTGGCCCTATGCAAGGTGTGTGATTTAGGACTTGTCTGTAATGTTTTGTCTTCTATCATCTGGTCTTCTCGTGCTTGGTTTTGTCCAGAGTAGTCAATCCCGGATCGCGGCGCGTCGCGGCCGACCCCAAAAATGCTATAGCGGTATAGCGGATAGCGGGATGACCGCTATTTAAATATCACATTTATATAAGTACATAACACATATAAATGTTCAAACTTCAAATACAAAAAATCCACAATTAAACTCAATTATCTAATAATTTAAAGGCACATCATATTCATATCATACTCTAAAATCATCATCATATATTCATGTTAATGTATAAATAAGAGTCATAAGGCCAAGCAAAAAACAAAAGATAATAGTCAAAGCTAGTTCTCATTCCCAAAAGGCCAAAACTACTTAAGTTTCTTGGACTATAAAAACTAAAAATATTCTTCCACTCAAACAATGATCAATCATCATCATCATCATAATAATCTCCCACAACTAAGTTATTTTCGTCACTTTCCCTTCCACTAGAACTAGACTTAAAAATCTCTTCATATTGACCCTCATTCTCATCTGACTCTGTTTCCTCCTCTTCATATTCCTCTTCTTGATCTTGCATAGGCTCTTTCCCTTTCTTTCTTGATAACTTAGAAGTCTTTGCAGCAATAGTAGGAGTAGGCCTCTTTGATTTTGTAGCAAGCCTAGTGTTTTGGAGCGGCTCACTAGCACCTACTGCAATAGAAACATCACCCCATGTCAAACCATCATCATCATCAAACACTAATTCATCCTCAGCACCTTCCTTGTCCATTTGTCCAACCAATCATTCATTACATTCATCAACATCACGAAGGACAATTGGATCAATCACATCTCTACAATCAAAGCGCTCTTTGAGATTTTGATTGTACTTGACATACACCAAGTCTTGCAACTTTTGATGCTCAAGCTTGCTTCTTTTCTTAGAATGAATCTGTTACATCACAAATTCAAAATTCAATTAGGCACTAAATGAAACTTTGTAAAGGAGAATAATGTGAAATGTGATAACTAATAATATTTACTTACATGCTCAAAGATGCTCCAATTTCGCTCACATCCCGATGAACTACAAGTCAAACTTAAGACCTTGATAGCAAATTTCTGTAATGCAGGAGTGGATGATCCATAATTCCTCCACCATTCCGCTGTGATTGAAAGTCAATTAATTAGCATTGCTATTTGGCATTTGCTATGTTTATCGATAATCAATAATGAAATACTGAATACTTGTATATCTTAAACTCTTACCGGGAGCAAGTGTGTTCCTATGTTTTATTGCAAACTTTGATCCAAACACCCGATCAGCCCTCTTGTAATAAGGTAACTCCAATACAATCTTGTCAGCTTCCTCTTCATCTCTAACCAATCTCTCAATACATTTATAGAGTCCTTGCATCACTTCTTCATCAAACTCTATCAATTTGTTGCTATAATAAAACTCCGGGTTTAGAAAATGGCCAGCTGCATGCAATGGATGATGAAGTTGTGACTCCCATCTTCTATCAATAATAGCAAAAATATCCTTGTACAACACTTCTTTTTCTTTGAAAACTTGTTGAATAGTTTCCTTGACCCGATCCATTGCTTCATAGATATATCCCATGGCAGGCTTTTTCTCATTATCAACAAGCCTAAGGACATTGAAAAGTGGCCCCATAACCATAATACAATATTGCACATCATTCCAAAATGAAGCTACCAATACAATATCACTTGCCCTCTTTCCCTTTACTTCTTTGGCTAATTTGGACTTCAACCACTCCTCTGAAGTGAACATCCTCCTAAGATTGTGTTTCTGTTTGAACAACCTTTGTAAGGTAAGAAAGGTCGTAGCAAACCTTGTCACTCCATGCCTGACCAATTCCATCTTGTTAGTGAACTTTCTCATAATGTTCAAGGCCAATGTGTGGTTGTAGATGAAGCCCACAAGATTTATTCCTCTTGAGATTGTCTTCTTAACTCGAGGAAGCTTTCCAATGTCCTCCAATATCAAGTCCACACAATGTGCAGCACATGGAGTTCAAAAGAGATTCTTCCTCTTAGCTTCAAGTAGTTTGCCTAAGAAGAATCACATTAAATGAAACTAGTTAAGTGGTCAATAATCAAAGCAAGTAAAAAAAACAATTAGACTAAGTTAGCAATTCTTACCGGCCAAGACATAATTACTTCCATTGTCAAATACCACCTGAACAACATTTTGTTCTCCAATCTCTTCCACAAATGTATCCAACAACTCAAATACTTTTTCTCCTGTCTTCATGTAAGCAGAAGCATCAACACTTCTCACAAACATTGTCCCTTCTGGACAATTCACCATGAAATTGATTAATGTCCTATTCTTCCTATCCGTCCAAGCATCTGACATAATTGTGCATCCAAATTGCACCCATTGATCCTTATGGCTCTTTAGCATGTCTTTCGTAAATTCCAACTCCTTTTTAAGGAGTGGAACTCTCAACTCATGATAACTTGGAGCCTTAAGATGTGGACCATAGTTTCCAACAGCTTCAAGCATCATCTTGAAACTTTTTGACCTTGCAACGTTGAATGCAATCCCATTCCTATAAAAAAATCGAGCAATATATTGGATGGTTCTTTCCCTTGCCTCTTTATCACAAGCATCATTGATGCTTGTTTGCCTATGAGCCTTTCCAAGTTTCATTTGTGCTTCACGGTTTTTCAAAAGAAGCAAATCCATGGGGCCGCCTTTCACATTATATCCTTTCTTGGGTGGCCTAAAAAAAGACTCAGCTGTACATGAAGGTCTCTTCCCACTTCTAATTTGATGAATTTCTCGTACTTCCTCTTGCTCATCTTCATCTTCTTGCATCTCTGCTAAATATGCTTCCTTTAAAGCATTTTTCTTCTCTAAAGCTTCTTTAAGAAGTTGTTTTACATCTGGGGGAACCTTTCTACAATAATCAACATCTCCCTTCACACACATTTGGTGTCTTTTGGCTCTAATGATTCTACCCGTAGTCACTTTTCCACAAAAATCACAAGTAACACTCTTCCTATTATTAATATCTTTCAAACTATTCCATTTCCATGCAATGTCAATATTATCACCAGTGGGTTTCACTAAACCATGTGAAGATGGAGTAGCTCCTTGTGATGATGTCGGCGCCGCCATGACTAGAACTTAGAAATCTGAAACAAATAGAAATATAAAATAAAATAAGGGAATCTGTCCAAAATGAAAAAAAAACAAAGGACAGAATCTGTCAAAAAAAAAAGACATAATCTGTCCCAGAAAACAAAGGACAGAATCTGTCCAAAAAAAAAAAAGGAAAAACAGATTGGAGAGGATCTGAGAAACAGAGAAAGAAAAAAAACAACAAAAATTGCTTACATGCTCGCTGGAATCAGGAGAATAGAGTAGCTGCAATGGAGAATAGAGTTGCTTACATGCTCGCTGCTGGAATCGGGAGGTTGCCGTCGCCAGAATCGTCGCCGCCGGGAAGAAACAGGAGAAGTCGGCAGCAGCAAAACCAGGGGGGAAAAACAGCAGTAATGGATTAAAAACAGGGTTTATTTTTATCCCATATAAGCTTTTTTAACCCTAGGTCAAAGAAGTTGGACCGCCGGGGCGCGACGAGCGCGTTTGGACGCGCGACGCGACGCGCGCGATTGGCGCGATTCCATTCCGCACCGCGACGCGCAGCGTGGAGCGGCTTCCTGCCGCGACGCGCCGCGACGCCGCGATAGCGCCGCTATCGACTACCCTGGTTTTGTCTACCGTGTTTTTTTAATTTATTATTATTTTAAACCAGACCTAAACTGGCAAGTCCAACCTATTAAACCTAGTATTAGAGCTCATTCAATTCCTGTTTAAACAGTGTTGAGTTAGATATTTTTGACTGGTTTAACTAGAAAACTGGTTACCCAGGGTAATGTTTCAATCCCAACTCCAGGTTCTAGAAGACTCTTTTTTTCTTGTTAGAATTTTGATGTTTGCAAGAGCATAGATTTAGCTACCCTTATGATTGTTTATTGTTTATAATTATTCATTTAAAATATGCAAGTAGATCAATGCTTGCATTTGAATTACTGGTTACTTGTTGTGGATGATCAAATTTTTGCCACATAAACCTTTTCAAAATCAATGGAGGAATAGAGAAATTTTGTATATAGCACAAGTATTATAGCTAAATTAGCCGATTCTTGATAAAAAAAACTTCCAAGTATACTTTGCATACAAGTATTACATATTTCTATGCTTAATTTGTAATTTTAGTCTTAATGCAATTAAGACTAAAATTTCTTATGAGTACAAAGTTTCAAATTATGTTCCTATCACTTTTGCTCCAACTTTTCCTACCTATATTTCTAGAAATTCCTATTTGATTTTTAGTTTTATGTGAATATTATTTTTTCCTTTTGCCCCTTATTTGTCCAGGAAGAGATGAGATTAGCTATATTGTAAGTGGTCTGGATGTTAGCGGTGGAGATTCTTTAATCAACAGTGCTCATACTTTCTATCAGGTATTTTTATAGCTTGGTTGCAATACATGGAAAGCAATTTAGTCTCACATTCCCACATTCCCATTTCTGAAGTTGGTTGTCGATAAGAATTTCACCAAAGGACGCAAGATACCTCATGTTGCAGCAGCTTGTCTCTATCTTGCTTGCAGGTGAGAAATGCATGCTAATGTATGGTTATGATTAAGTCATTCCACCACTACTATGGCCTCAGTGATGCTTTTCAAGTATTTGTATGCACTCTTTTATCATTAAGGTCATCCCCCTTTTTTCCCCACTACCAACCTTGGATAAAAAACATCCAAATCTTTCAATGTAAACATATCAATAAATTACTGATAGATTTGCTTGTGCTAGCATTCAAACGACCAAGATATAGTAATTGTACATTCAAAAAATCACTGTGCACAACACATTATTAATTCATGAATTTGATTGTAGATTGCCATCACACAATTAATAATTGCATACTGCATGTATGTTTTTTGAACTTTTAGAAGTCATTTAACGATGGGGATCAGAATTTCGTTACACATGGGATATTAATTCATATGTGCCCAATTTGAACCTGCCCATTTTGACCAGTGGTGGCTTAGCTTGCCTACTGGTCAAGCTAAGCCAGACGAAGTCTCATTGAATATTACAACATTTCATGACTTTCCATGTCCAGATATATTTGCAATTAAAACAAATCTGATTTGTTTCCTTAAATCTCTATGTTTTAAACTTCAAGCCTTCAATTTAGGTGTTTTTTCCTTATGGTATCAATCTAGTTAGTGTTTGTAATCTTTTTTGTAAATATTCTGAGAATTTTTAGTGTGCTAATGGGTTATATGGTTGTTTTCTAGATTACTCTATGCACTTAGATAAACTTCACAAAACCATACTTTTCTTTTTTTATTATACTTCTCTATCTTAGAGATGAGAGCATATAAGTTGTTAGAATATTCTATTTTATCACTTAAAAACTGACAAATTTGAAGGTGATTAGCAATGGTTGTCAAATTTGAAAGCATATATCAATGTTGTATTCATAATGCTGTAACTTGGTTTAGAATTTCGTTCAGGCAATTTAACTGCTTTTTTTCCAGGCAACGGAAAATGGCCTATCTTCTCATTGATTTCTCTGACTACTTGCAAATAAATGTGTATGGACATCTTGCTCCTTTCCTCCTCTTCATGCTTTCGACTAGAATTTCTTGGGGTTTTTTTCCCTTAGCACAACTACTGTTAGGCAGGCAAGATTAAATGCTCACTTATATTTTGTTTCAGATATGTGCTTGGAGCTGTGTTTCTGCAACTTTGTAAAACTTTGAACCTCTTGGAGCACCCACTTGTCCAGACTATAGTGGATCCAAGCCTTTTTATCCATCGATTTACAGAGCGTAAGCAAACTTTGTTTTCTATTTTTTATTTAAAAATTTTTCTTTTTGAGGGACATGATTCCTGGTGCTGCAATCAATCTTAAGGTTTGGTTTTCATTTTTTATCTAGTGCCTTAGACTCCTATGACTGCATGGATTGCAGTTCAGTTTATTCTGAATTTACTCTTCTGGTTTTTAGTGATCAAGCTTAGATTTTGGTTTCTCTAATTCAAATCTTTTATTCGAGTTTGATTAATTAGTGTGTATAACCACGTTTCTGTCTGATTTGTCAATTGTTAGTATCTTCTTTAAATTGGGATATTACTATTTCTTGCTGCATGAGAAACTTCCCTTCCCTTCCATGTTTATTGCAAACTTAGTAGAAAATTGCACCTTTTCTCACATGCTAGCTCTTTGTTTGTGGCAAACTATTTTCATTTTAATAGAAAACTTATCCAAGGCAAAGATATATTCACATTTTTATGTCTAGAAATATGTATTTTGTAATCAGTAATAATTTATAGTAAAGAGGGGCTTATTTGTTTTATTTTCTTTTCACCCTATTTATTCATCAAAGTAACTCAGTTATGAGATTAGACTAGAGTGAATTGATTGTGTAAAACTTGTGAAATTTAGGACTTTTAGGTAGAAAGAATAATGCAATTTCTGATACGGCTCTTCGGTTGGTTGCGAGCATGAAAAGAGATTGGATGCAGGTATTCTTCTTTATGGGCACAGTCCTTTTCAATTTGTAAATTCAATTGCTTATACATAAGTAAACTTGTTTCTTGTGCATTTTATGGTTTCAGACAGGGAGGAAACCCAACGGATTATGTGGTGCCGCATTATACATATCTGTACATTCTCATGGACTTAATTACTCCAAATCAGATATTGTAAGTGAAAAAACATTCTAGCTAACTTCTACTCTAAATGTGTACATGCATATGGTTGGAGATGTCATCTCAGAGTATAGTAAATTTATGAGACACTAAATTTCTTTGTACCATGCAAATCCATATGTGGGATATGCCATCCAATGTTCCACAGGATTGCCCTTTTTGTTTCATGCGAACTTAAAAGCTTGGAACTCAATTATTCCCAATCAAATATCATAAGGAAAACCTTGTAGGTAATTTCCACTACAAAATGTGTAAATGCTAACAGCAGTCATCTTGAACTTGGGGGAATATAGTAAATTTATAAGACAAATTTAGTCAATTGTCTTTTTTTTTAAGATTCATGACATATTACATTCTTTGAGCAATTGAAAATTTTATCAAGTAAATTTTTAATTTAATTTAATTTCTCTCTCTCTCTCTCTCTCTCTCTCTCTCTTTTGCTTTTACTCTGTGCTTGCAATAGCTTTATCTTCTTATTGTTTAGCAGATAAATGCTAATAGTTTTTGTTCAAGTTAAAAGACATTACAAATTTATGAAATTGATGTGAAACTTTGACAATTATATTATACCTATGTGGCGTTGAAGAAATTCTTTGTCGTGTTACATATAACAACTATGAAAATATATATTTATTTTGACCAAAAAGTGTTGATCATGTTGCTTTATTGGATTAAATTTCTCTGGTCTCTAATCCATGTGAATTTCCTTTACTCTTACAATTTTTATGGAATTTGAGTCAAACCTAAAACTTAAATTTTAAATATTATCTATTGTTATCATACAACATGGTTGTTCATCTAATTGCTGCAAGGTTTTTTGTGTGTTTACTTAGGTTTCTGTTGTACACATTTGTGAAGCAACTCTAACTAGACGGCTAATAGAGTTTGAAAGCACAGAGTCTGGTAGCTTAACCGTAAGTTTTCATATACTTGAACAAATGTTAAATAATGTTGATATACTGTAACCGATTTCACTTTCATGCATATTTTGTGATGTTTATTTTACTTTTAAATTTAATGACAAAATAACCTATAAATTCAGTTCTTTGATTGCCAAAATCATTTGTTTTGTGAATCTTGATTTAAAATTTCATTTCGAGTTGGGGTTTCTATCCCTGATCAGAACAAAGAGAATTTCATACCATATTAGATCATGTTGAGATGCGGTGCCAGGCATTAAAGCGTGGGAAGAGAGGAGGAAGAAGGAATGTGATCACCTTCTTCTTCTTGAATCCTTGCTTGATAGTGCACTATCTTGCCAATACTCGCATGATCCTCCTAATGCCACAAATGTCAGAACATGAAGAAGCTTTGTAGAACTCAAAACATGTCCATGGCCTTGCCAACACTACACAATGCTTGTGCAATCCTTGTGGCATCGTAGGATGCTTGCAACCTCTCCGACGCCGTAGAAACCTATGCACGATGTTTGTTTGTTATGTTGTAATGTTTGCTTGTTACTAGAGTCACATTGGGTGGAATGGTTAAATTCACATGTGTTGATTGGCTTGGCTTAGCATTTAAAATATGGTGTGAATATGCTATACCATGGTTATTTGACTGTTGAGTGCTATCCTATATTGACAAGTTATTGAAATATATGTGACATGCAAACTAGTTACTCATTTTAATGTAGTGAAATACTTCTACTTTGGAATAGTGTACTAGTGCAAGAGTAGAATGGTATTATATGGAGATTCAATTCTTTCAAGGCTTGAAGAGAGGAGGAACATATTTTCTGTGTCTATGTAGGATAATAAGAAGACTTGATACTTGTCACTAATCATAGTAAAAAAATCTGACTTTAAGAACACATTTTTAGATTTATATGCGTGAATTTTGGGTATCTAAGGGAGTAATACATCTCATGGTTGTTTGTTACACAAATGCTTCAGCGCCACATCAATAACATTTATAAGATACTCTTAAAAATTTAGGTAATCAATGTACAATTTTCAGGTCTCAATGATAAGCATCACTGGATGTGCTTCCATGTTATCTTGGGCGTCGGATTACATGAAAGAGAGAACAAATTTTTCAAGCATCTTATTCAATAGCTAGTTAGTTGAATCTTGTAACTAAACCTTGAATCTAACTCATTGTTTGCATGAATTTTTTTTCATCAATATTTGACAAAGCTAATAGCAAGACATTTTTGTTCAATAAGGAGATTTAGTTTAAAAGAGAAGATCCCCTTGTCTTCCTTAAAGATTCTGTAGCTTATATACTAACTCAAGTTTGAGCGACACTATTATCCAACCAACTATGACCTAACTCAAATATCCTGCACATTGTGTCTAGATAGGTGCTTATCAGTCAAGTTGATGTCAATCACGAAAGCCAGATATTCAACAATTCTGTGTGTATGCTGCTCAATGAGTTTCTATTCATGCCCGTTTATTAGCTCAATTTTGGATTATGTAATTGAAAACTTGAGCAGATAGTTCATATAACTATAATTTGTATCAATTGTTAGAAAACTAAGAATCAATCACCAATTATGAGCTCACTCAAACATGCTGGATGTTTCATCTAAAAAAAGGTTTTTGTTAAGTATAATTGTTCATGAAAGCCAGATTCTTAAGACTTCCACATGTATATGGCTCAATGAGTTTGTATTGGCGCAAGTTTGTTAACTGAATTTTGGGTTAATTGAAAACTCGAGGGCATAGTTCATGCAACTATAATTAGTATCAAATTTTAGGAAACTAGGAAACCATCCCATGGTTGACATCAGCATCAATAATTATGAACACCAGTTTCATACTACTAGTAAATACATTTGTAGGAACACAAGGGCAATCTCTTGTAAGTTCTGTTGCTTGGGATTGCTCTTATGATATTCAAGTATTTATTAGTGAACAAAATTAACCATGCTAAGAGTGTCGAATACATGGTGTCAAAGCATGAAATGAAATAAAACTTGATGATTCAATTAAGCTTGATGGCTACTTATTATATATATATAAAAAGGTTCATAGTAGATTGGGCAAGTGATCCACTATGGATAGCTTCATAGATATTTAATCAAGGTGTGTTTCATAGGAATTTCCTTAATATATCTAAACAAAGTATTTATCAATGTAGGGAACATTAGTTTGAGACTTAGGGGTATGGGTAAACGGAGAGAAAGTATCAAAGTATGGTAGCTTGATATATCTCAAACTCGAGCAGCAAATGCACAGTAAGTTTATTTGGAGTCCTTGAAGAATCCCACTGGGCTTACATACTCTTATGTAAAATGTTTTGGCAAGCAAATCTTTCTAAAAGGAAGTCGATTACATTCTTACTAACTTTTTTGTTTTTGTGTAGATAGAGGAGTTCCTTGCTAGGGCTGAAGATCTAGATGGAGAATTTCCATCCAATCAATTACCTAAGCCTGGTAAAGTTTTATGTCAACACAAAGAAACTGATGCACCTCATTTTGCTCATGGACTTTGCAAGGAATGTTATGATGAGGTACATCCTAATTTTTTTACACATTAGTGATTTATCACGTTGCCAATAGTTATATAGATAGGAAATATTCTTCATTTCTGCCAGTTCATTAAAATATCTGGGGGACTTCAAGGTGGTGCTGATCCTCCAGCCTTTCAACATGCTGAGAAGCTGAGGATGGAAAAAATAAAATTATCAGATGAATCCAACCTAGATAATCAACAAACAAATGAGAAGCATATAAATATCACTGTGAGTCATCGGCTTAACAAAATTTTATTGTTTCTAATTTATAGCATTTATCTTCTACTTTTATTCATTATCGAATCAGTTAAGATATGATTTTCCCCTATTGTTAATTAATTTATTCTCATGCAGTATGACAAGCTAGATGCCTCTCCTAAGCTGTTACAAATTTTGGAACATTAAAATGGACTTTTGTTTCACATGTTGGACACCTTCAATCAATCATATATTCTTCCTCTTAAAATTTTCAAGTGGATTTCAGCATTTGATGACTGAATTTGTGGATATTATACTATTATTAGATATTTTAATTAAAATGGAATTGCAATATAAAAAATGATAGATAATTATAATTATAAAGAAACCACAAATTGCTGAAGATGCATATTAAATTAGTCACACAAGAGTTGGGCCTAAGTAATTGGGAGGATGGATGAGAGAGTGGTGGATGCTAATAAGAGCATGGATAATAAGAGCTGTTGTGAACAATTATCCATCATCTTATTTATTGGGGAGATGGAGGGAGCGGGTAGACAGACGATTTAATATTTCCTTCAACATGCTTTATTGGGAGGATAAATTTAAGATAGGGGATTAAAAAATAAAAAAGACAAAATTGTCCTATAAACCCTTTTCAAGATCACTTTGTATTCCTGTTTCCATACTCCAAAAACAACTTCAAACAGGAAGTTAAGGAAGTTAGTAATGATTATTTTGATATTTGACTCATACTGCGAACAATTTCTCATTTGAATTATTAGATTTTCAAAATAAATGTGAAACAACCAAACAAATATCAACTCAATTTAGCTCACCAACCCTAACAACTCCAATAAGTTCTTTCCACTATCCACAGTTGTCTTTGCCGCAAAACAACAAACACAACATCAATACCAAAAGAAATTTAGTCATTACATTTGATAAAAATACATGAATTCTTGCACCAAATCAACCCAAATTTTTATATTGGAGTTGTAAAATAGTTTGGTCATCATGGTCTATTGAATTTGCTATGCCTAGTATCAACACATGAATCTAGCTCTCATTGTCTTCCCCTCTCAACAACACCATTGCTATTTTCTCAACTATTCTAAGCACTAAATAGGGCAATTACAAGGTCTTATTATACATAGAAGACACTAATCCATGGGTGACACAAGACAAGATATAGAACAAAGCAGAGGGACATGTTTGCTAATCATATTTCACTTCTGCAAGCACTTATTAGTAATTACTGAAATCTCTCATGACTAAAAATCAATGAACTCAACAACCTAGAGAGCTTGGTGATGACATTAATTGCAAACTGAGCCTCTTGTATGTGCAATGAGTTTTGGGGATATCTACCTTATATTATCATTTTAAATCTATCTTTGTTATCCTTCTTTTTGTTTCAAAATTTGGTAAATGCATTAATAGAGCGTAGAATCACCACTGAATCTACAGAATCAGCTTAGCTCCAACATTAACATGGAAGAATTTCCAAGTTTCCATGCATGCAAAAATGTAGCTTTCCTGAGTTTTTCTTGCATTTTTTTTAATAAGAACCTTAGTTGTTGCCTAAATGTGTCTGCAATGGCCTATTACAGAAGGAGGGAAACTGTGATGTTAATATGACTCCAGATGTTGGTCATGTTGAAGGAAAAGCATCAAAGGAATCAAAGGAACCGGGAAGTGCTGGTATGATGGAAAACCCCTACACCTTTTTATTTTGAAAGTTTATGAAGTTGACGGTACTTTTTTGTTTATGGGCACTAATAGTAGTTTGTCTTGTTATTTTTCTCTCCTTTTCGAAAGATTCTGCAGGTCATGAATCGATTGAGCCATCAACTTTCAGTGAAGACTCAGAAGATGATGGGAGTGATCATTTTTCTGACATTGATGACGCTGAGGTATGTCATCCGTGTTAGCAATTTTGGGCATGAATTGCTTAAACTTCAAACTCATAACATCTCCATGTTGTGAAAAATAATTATGTTGTCAGCATGCCAAGAACTTTTGTTCCTTCTAAAAAAAATCATTTTCGCTAGGTAATTGGATATCTACACACTGAGAAAGAGAAGGAACTTAAAAAGATTATATGGGAAGAAATGAACAAAGAGTATCTTGAGGTGACGATTAAATTTCTTGAATTTTCATAATTTTTTTTTCATTTGAATATTAGATTTGATATCATGACATAAATATTGAGCAGGAACAAGCAGCAAAGGAAGCTGCTGCTGCAGCTGCCAAGGAGGCATATGAAGCGAAGTTTGCAAATGGTTCAGAAGATTTGCTAGCCGCAAAGGAATTTGCAGAAGCAACTGCTGCAGCTCTAGCAAAATCCAGAAAGGTGCTACTTGATATGATATCCTTTTTGTGTACCTTTTTGATTGATGCAAAACTAGTATTTGTTAATTGCATATTATATACGATGTGCTTGTATTTGGCATATATTCATATTCCACTTTCTATGTAGTTTATACATATTCCATAGTTATTCATCAAAATTTAGAATAGTGTTTTTTCTTTCTTCATAGTAGAGGTTTAGTGTTAACTCCAACCTTTGCTAAAAGTTTGTGTTGTAGTCCTGTGACCAGTTCCATTTCTTGCCTTGATTATGTGGCATGGTCTTGATGCCAAACCATGTGGATATACAATAGAGGTTGGCATCCAATGCATTTTGGGGATATGAACTATGAATACCTAAAATGTATTAAAGCTAATAAGCTTGTAGTAGTACTAAGCAACAAATCTAAGAGGCGTCTGTTAAGTAAAAAGATCTTTATCCGAGCAATAATGGAGTCTGATTTGCCATCCAGCTGCTCCTTTAGGATGTGTTTCCTTGGGCCGAAACATGAGCGGAACTGAGGTGGATGTGTTTCCCCAATTTTGTCCACTATTGGTTACTTCTCTCACAATAAAAATCTTGAAAATATTTTACCAAATTTACATTCAAAATATATTTTGTCTGATTGGTTTTTACTCAATTTTTTTTCTTCCTCCTATCATGTTAACTCGGTTGCAGGAAAAGAAACTGAAACGTGCTGAAGAAGCTAAAAATATGACTCCTGCACAGACTCCTCTTGAAGCAACACGTCGGATGCTTAAGAGAAAGGTATGGAAGATTTTGTAATTACATGCACTTGTATTGAATGTCCATCAAGAGACAAATTAGTCATGGATGTTAATAATTTCCATATTTTGATAATCACCGTAATGTTTTGTTTCAGACTTTCAGCTCAAAAGTCAACTATGAAGCGTTGGAAACTCTGTTCACTGTACTCTCTACTTCCTTTTCCTCTATATTTAATGGGAGTCATACTTTCATCCATATGCTATAATTATTTAAAGCGGTTGGACCAATAAAAAATTTCAAGCTGCTTTTGTGATATTTTTCTTATTCAAATTTAGGATTGTAGTGGTAATCTTATTCAAGTTATGTTATGAAAACTTTGATTGTTTTGCAATATTGCTAAGCTTTTCATTTAGGTGCTTCTGGCTTTTGTTCAATCATAGTAAGTTTCCACATGGTGAAATGTGTAAACTTTATGTGAGTGTGCTCTAAAAACAATCCAAGAGAATACGATGACTCTGGTCAACAATTAGAGTGCATATATTTGGTTAAATCAAGTGGTTCTGTAGGTAAGTTAGTTGCCAGAGCCTGTAGTTTATCTACTGACTGCTTGGCAACTTGATCCTTTTGGAATTTCTAGTGATGACCTTAGGACTTGTATAGATGATTCCGTATCGACAAATATCAAATAAAATTCTATCCTTTGAACATCATCATAAAATAAACTGTACATCTACTTTCATTCTCTTTTAGATTGCATTCAATGATATTGATCATGTCTTTCAACAGCCTGAACAAGACAGTGCGAAAAAGCAAAAAGTTGAATCAGATGCTGGTGATTCTTGTGAAACTCCCGACGAGAAGGATGATCATGCAGATGATCGATATAACAACGATGATGATGGGCCAGAAGCATATAAGGATGATAATTACAATGGTACTTATGATGATCACAAGGGAGATAGTTATGAAGGCAATGCCTATGGAGATGAAGACTATGGCTACGAGGATGATTTTGAATTTGCATGATGGGGATTACAACAACCAAGTCTTTAGGATTTATAGTTTAGGGTTTAGAACTAGTCTTTTTTGTGGCAATGTAATTATTTTTCAAAGAAACTGCCTACTGTTCTTGAATTTCAACTCATTGATAGCTAATTCAACATTCTTTGTAGTCAATTAAAGTTTGTTAAGCCTTCGGCATGACTCTAGTAAAGCCATTTGTGATAGGTGCGATGCCATTGTGGTAAGTGCAATCATATGCAGTTTTGTTCTTCTATTTGTAGTAGAGCAAAATATTGTATAGCTGATTACCGGCGAGCCTCTCCGATTGTTGCTGTGTATGAGACGACGCCACACCATCTTCCTCCGTCATCTGCTCTCTTCCGGCGAGGAGTCTCGTTCTCGAACCGATTGTAGATGCAGAGACATTTGCTTTCATCATTCGTTTGTGCCCACGGAGTTAGGATGTAGCGGAAGACGATTAATTATCATTTCAAATATTACTGTTCTATCCCTAACTATAAAATAGTTTATAGAAATTTTTTCTCTAAATCGAATGTGAACTTTGGGATGTTGAATTTCTGGATCGTCCGCTGTGAGTATTTTTCCTAGTGATCGGTGAGAAATTTCTGTGGGTCGGGCTGATCGCCTAAGGTTCAACGTTACCTAATCTCGTTATTCCTCCAAATGGAATGCGTCTTTCAAATGGAGCGCAAGCCATGGGACATTGGATTTCTGGACTGTCCATCATAAACGCTTTCCAATTTACTCTGACGGCCGATAAAAAATTTTTTGGGACCGAATCGATTGTCCAAGATTCAAATGTTATCCAACTTTATTAATCATCTATTTCTTGAAAATCAATGCGTTCGTTAAAATTGTATGTCGGTAAATCAAAACAGTCTAGATGGCTTTTGAACGAGAATATAATCGCTATTTTGCATTCTCTTTTATTTGTTTTTCTGGTATACTTTACAACCTGCTTTTACTAGCTTATTTTATAGACCAACATGAACAGAAATAAGAACTTTAAATTGGTAAACAAAAAGCATGTTTTGGATTGATTTAGTCTTAATTTATTTTTAATCAAGCCAAAAACAAAGTCTCTTTTGAACAATATTTGATCCTTAAAGAATAAACAACTTTTGACGTAGCTGTTCTACATGCATCTTTCTGTTAATTACCATCATATCGTAACTAAACTGAATGTGCAAATTGTTTTTTTTTCCTGAAAAATAAACTCAGGATAATAAGAATATAGTTCTTATCCCCAAAAGAGAAAAATATATATATAAAAAAGAGAGAATTGATGATATCCATAAATAAGACTCATTAAAGAATAATTCTCATTAGAATGAATTATAGTGGTCCTATTACAATCAAATATGTATTACAAATTTATTAGATTTCTGATATTTAAATATCACATTGGTGCACAATTCTATTAGTATAGAATATAGTTCATAGAATTGTTCTTGAAAAAAACAACGAAAAAGAGTGGGAGACAAAAACGCAATTATTTGCTCTCACTCTGTATCGACACAGAAGAATATGGCACTCAAATATAATTAATAAAACTCTAACAAAATTGAAATAAACAAAATTTTCACAATGATGCAGAATTATACTAGCATAGTTCAATTGTTTACTTAAGATTAATCGGATTATAAGAACTAATAAGAGATGGAAATGGAATAGACTCCTTAAATAATAAAGATTCATATTTCAGCCAAGACATATTAGGAGAGTTTGAATAACTTTTGACATTGTACCACTTGTCAAAAACTATTTACACTTCTGATTTATTTTGATGACTAGATGAGAAATTTTTGTGGAATTGGACATCTCTAAAATTAGTCTGACTGTAAAAGTTGAATACCCAAATTACCTCCCAAAAAAAGTCTCCAAGATTCCTGTGATATAGTAGATGACTTGAAATTGAAATATCATCAAGTTATGCTTCTGCTTCCTAGAGACAAAAATATCGAATAAAAACATTTGACATGTTCCTTGATATCAAATTCCATTCAGCACAACGTTTAGAAATTTCATCCATCTAGAGGGAACACATTGGGCAGAGTGTGTATATATATATAACAACAACTCGATTTTATTCTATTCGGTGGAATCGGCTATATGAATTTTTCTGTGCCATTAAACTTTATCCTCTTAATATATCATTATCTATACTTAAATAAATTTTATCTTATTTTATTATTGCTAACAAATCTTTTTTTATTTTCTCTTTCTCGTCATGCATATTTATCATAGTTTCACATCACCAAATCAGAGCATTTATTACCATCTAAATACATATCCATACCATCTTAAACATGTCTCTTAGAATTTTTTTCCAATAGATGCAACTTTGACTTTTTCTCTAATGCTCTCATTTCTTATTCTATCCATCCTCATATGTCCACACATTCATTTTAACATCCTCACCTTTGTAATTTTCATCTTCTACATATATACTTGAGTCATAGCCTAACATTTAACGTCATATAACATAATAGTCAAACCATCATTTTGTATAACTTTTCTTTAAATTTTAGATGTACTTTATGATCAAAAACATCAGACACCCTCTTTCATTTTAATAATCGTACATGTATTCTATGTAAGACATTTCTTTCAATCCTTTCATTATTTTACAAAAATGATTCTAAATACTTAAGGTCGTCAGTTTTAGATAGTTCATCATCTCTATCTTAACAATTATCTCATTATGTCTAATATTGATAAACTTAAATTTCATATATTCTATTTTTACTCTATTAAGCATAAAATCTTTCACTTCTAATATTTTAGCTAAGATTCTAATTTAGCATTTACCATTCACGTATCTAATATACCAAAATAATATCGTCTACAAACAACATGCACCATGGTATTGTATTTTGAATGTGTCAAGTGAGTTTGTCGATGATTAATATAGATAAGGACTTAAGGTTGATGCTTAATATAACCATATCTTTATTAGAAATACTTCAATTAATTTGTCTGAAATCTTCATTTGGTCATTACATCCTTATACATATCTTTAGTTCAATATATGTTATACTAATATATCTCTTTATAGAATTCTCCATATATTTCTTTTAGGACTCTATTATAAGCCTTTTCTAAGTCAATAAAAATCATGTGTAGATTTTGCTTTTGCTCCCGATATTTTTTAATTAGTTATCTGAGAAAATGTATAGTTTCTATTGTCAATCTTCCAAGCATGAATCCAAATTGATTTTCGATTATCGTGGTTTTCTTCCTTAATTTTTTATTACTCTTTCTTAAAATTTTATAGTATGACTCATTAGTTTAATGCCCCTATAGTTTAAACAATTTTATAGGTCTCCCTTATTTTTATATAAGGAAACTAGAATACTTACACTCCTTTGATTAGACATTTTTTTCGTTTTCAATATCATGTTAAATAATTTTATAAGTCATTCAATACCTTATTTTCCTATGCACTTCCATACCTATCGATATATCTTCTAGTCCAACGACTTTTCCATTTTACATCCCATTTAAAGCTTATCTACTTTTGAAGTTT
Organism: Boesenbergia rotunda; assembly: GCA_024364735.1. Classification (NCBI taxonomy): domain Eukaryota; kingdom Viridiplantae; phylum Streptophyta; class Magnoliopsida; order Zingiberales; family Zingiberaceae; genus Boesenbergia; species Boesenbergia rotunda. The sequence continues at coordinate 46,623 of JAGFNQ010004448.1, forward strand.
GAATTATATGAAAAAAATTTAAATTTTTATACTCATTTGACTTACTTAAATTACCTAAGTGACCGGTCACGTAAACTTTATTAAAATGTTGATAAAAATACTTCTTCCATCGCTTTTTTATTTCTCCATCATTTATTAGTACCATATTGCATTCATCTTTAGTATACCTTTTTGGATAAGATCTCTTTTCTTCCTCACTCTCATTTTAACTATTCTATAAATGTTTTTCCCCTTCTTTTGTATCTAATTTTCGATATAACTATTCAAAAATTCCATTCTTTGCTTCATTCACTGCTTTCTTAACCTCTTTTTTAGCCATTATATACATTTTTTAAGTTTTACTTATTTTACAAATATATAATTCCTCACACACTATTCATTTTTCCTTCACTTTCTCCTGTACTTTCTCATTCTACTACTAAGATTTCTCACTTGGTAGTATATGCCCCTTTGACTCACCGAGTATATTCTTGACTATTATTTTTAACTTTAATATCATCTTATCTCATTTCGTATTAAAGTTATTGTATATTTCATCTAATGCTTGTACTCCTACATTCTCTTTAAATATGTTTTATTTTCTATCCTTTAACTTTCACTATTTAATTCTAGGAGTCGTGTATATTTTCTTTCTATTAATATTATGACTGAGGCATATATTCAACACTACTAACCTATGTTGGGTAGTTAAGCTTTCTTCAATGATAACCTTGCAATCTTTACAAATTTTTATATTCATCTTCCTAACTATAAGAAAGTCAATTTGCGATTTATTATTCTCATTTTTGAACGTGTTCAAGTGTTCTTCTCTTTTTAAAAAAACGTATTAGCTAGTATAAGATCATATGATATTGTAAAATCCAATATAACTTTTCCTTCTTCATTTCTTATTTCAAACCCATAACCCCGATGCACTCTCTCATATTTTTTATTTTTTACTCTAACATGTCCATTTAGATCACCTCTTATTAAAATCATTTCATTTGATGGAATATTTTATAATACTTCATCTTGGTTGTCCCAAAATCATGGTTTGGTATCTTCATCTAATCCTAATTGGGATGCATATATACTAATTATGTTTCGTCACTACTATTTTGAGAGTTATAATTCTATTACCTTTTCTAACTACTCTTACAACTTTATCATTTAACGAATTGTCTATAAAAATACTCACTCCATTTCTTGTTTTACTCTTTCTTGTATACCATAATTTAAAACTCAAGTTCTCTATCATCTTCTCGTTCTCATCTACCCATTTTACCTCTTGTACATAAAAAATATTAATTCTTCTCCTAATCATTGTATCTACAGCCTACATGAGTGTTCCTATGTTTCATGTTCTAAATCTTAGACTATTAATTTTCCTATAATATTTATTTTTATCCAACCTATGACGTGAGAACTTTTACATATTTAATACTACACCTAAATTCTTATGGAAATATTGTAGACCTTGCTGATATGTTACAATCAGATCTTACAACGTGAACTCTTATATATTTAATACTACACTCAAGTTCTGAAAATGTAACGGTCCTTGCCTAGATATTATAGTCAGATCTTACAATACATTTCTTTCATAAAACAACTTAGCATTAACATCATAGTTTAATAATTTTATTCATTAAACATTTATCATAGTTTAATGTTCATTGGCAACCTAACATAATCTTTAATTAAATGAGGTTGAAATTAGATTTTTAATATAATGTTGGATAGGATGATTAAATGGATCCATTTAGAATAAATTAAATCAATTTAATAGTAATAGTATTAATAATATTAATAAACATAATAATAATTGAAAATATATAAGCAAATATGTCTTTCAACCGTTTGAACAAGACAGTACAAAGAAAAGTTGAATCAGATGCTGATGATACTTGCGAAACTCCCGACGAGAAGGATGATCATGCAGCTATTTTTCGAAGAAACTGCTTACTGCTATTGAATTTCAACTCATTGATCGGTAAAACAACGTTCTTTTTAGTCAACTCAGACATCCGCGATTTGATCCTTAACTGACGTATTTTACAATTTTTTTTTTCAAATGGGACACAAACCTGAGACGTTAGAATTCTAGACCGTCAGCCGTGAACACTTCTCGATTTATCTTGACGACCGATGAAAAACTTCAGTAAAACCGGACCGATTACTTGAGATTGAAAATTTTCATTAATTATTTTTTTTAAGTCAATTGACCTCCAGGTTTGTGCCATTTGTGATAGGTGTCATGCCACTGCATTAGGTGCGATCATATGATTTTTTTTTCTATGTCATAAAGTAATTCATTCGTTGATAGTGTATGATAAATTGCATCAGTTATGTCTCAATTTTTTATAAATTAATGTATTATGTATCTAAATAGAATAAGAAAAGCATGTTTGGATTCATTTAATCTTAATTTATTTTGAATCAAGCCAATAATAAAGTCTCTTTTGAACAATATTTGATCCTAAAAGAATCTATAACTTTTAAGGTAGCAGCCCTACATTCATCTTTCAGTTAATTACCATCAAATCGTACTCGTTTTACCCAAAATTAAAAACGAGGATAACAAGAATGTAGTGGGTTATCCCTAAAACCATCAGTGATTATTAACCAAAAAAACAGAGGCTCCGCCAATTATTGCTATTAGGCCCATTAAATCGTACCTAATGGTCTTCCTATATGGGAATTAATGGCGACATTCATAAACAACACTCATTAGAATAATTGTCATTAGAGAGAATTATAGTGGTCTTATTAATTACAACTAAATATCTGTTACAATTCAAATTGATTAGATTTCTAACATTTAAATGTCACAATGATGTACAATTATACAAGTATAGAATAATAATTCACAGAATTGTTAACGAGGAGAAAAGTGGGAAAGAAAAATTGTAACTATTTGCTCTCACTCAAATATAATTAGTAAAATTCGAACACTGAGATAAACAAAATTTCCACAATGATGCAGAACTATAATAGCATAATTCAATAGTCTGTCCAAAATTCTTGTGAATTGGGATTTCATCCAAGTTTTGCTTATGCTTCCTAGGCGACAAAAACAATGGGTAAAAGCATTTGACATGTTCGATTACACTGGTACCCAATTCCTTAGATACAGCAGTTAAACTTCATGTCCAATTTCATCCATCGAGAGGAAATACATTGGGTAGGACAACTGGCACCCTGAATCCTTCACTTTGATGATCAAACAGACTTTTGCTCCTTTCTGTTGCTGCGGGTTCAAAATGTGAAGGTGCTTTGTGATGGTTGTGGCAAGTTGAAACACGACAGAGTTGATATGCTTTCTCACAACCATGCCGCCCAACCAGGGAACATATGACACAACCGATCAATGTCGATTGCATCCTGTATGAGTTGCTGGACCTGCATACCACAACAATAGCCTAATAGAATTAACATAACTACGATTACTTTATTACTTTCTAATAGTATTAAATTAGACAATACCCCATAATTTAGCAATTTCAAAATACGTATTACTTTATTATTATTATTTAAGATTGACAGTAATTTAACATTGCCTGTAAATAATATTTTCAATTCGTACATAAACTAAATTATGAAACAAATATAAAAATTGAATAAAAGCATTAAGGCACTAACTACAATTTTCTATAATGTTTCTGCGATAAAATGTGATTTATTAAACTATTATTGCTTTGTTGTTTGTAAAAGGTGTATTTTGTGTATTTATCCCACACTATGAAACGAAATAACTGCTAAAATTGATTTGCAAGTAATATTAAAAACAATTTACTAAAAGATCTAAACTGTTTTAGAAAATGGACTTGCATTGAAGTGTTTTTCATAAATGCAGTATTGAAAAACAGTAACTATGAAGCAAAAGATTAATTGTAGAAATGGGACTCAACATAACCAGAAGTTACAGCAATTCAAATGCAGTCAGTTAGATTTATGATTGTATTAAGCAGAGAATAAATTATGCAACAATGATCATTTACCATAGATGAACACAGAATAAATTAATGACAACATGGAACAAGAGCTTATACACATCTCCAAATTATGCAAACTCAGTTAAACAGAGAATAAATTAATGATCAATCATTTACCTTAGTTGGCAAATCACTTGAAAAACGATGATCAGACATATGCACACAGAACAAGAAGAAAAAAGATAAACATTATAAACACATTACCTGGCCCTGCACGCTTCTTATTTCACCTGCTTCATAACCATCTAATTTTTCTTTGATTCTGAGGGTAGCTCGTGCAGCATCTTTGTTTCCTTCATCATCTTGTGAACTCTCCAGGCTTGCATCTACACCATCATCAGTTTCCTGAATATACAGAAGGAAAAAAATTAAGGTTGTGCATGCAAAAGTAAGCACATGCCTTTGTTTCCATGACGTTTGGCAATAGACATCAAAGTTACTAGCTTGAAGCCGCTCAAAAACTATTCAAAATGACAAACAGGAAAAATGGATAATGCAAACTCCATGATCATAAAATTTATGTATCCATATCAGAAAGATAAAGGCATGGTTCAAAAAACCATTCTGTATGCTGATTGACCGACAAAGCGGTCTAGGTGAGTCAATTATGGTGCAAGGTTTCTTCCACAACTTACCAAGGTGAGATGATGATTGAAAGGTTTCTAGGTGAGCTGGCTTAGGAGTTTCCAGCTCTCACAGCTGTCTTCCCAATTCATCCCTCCTAGTCACTGCTACCAACACCAAGTTGTTGGCACACAGTTGCTCAGTAACATTTCAGCCGAGGACTGACACCCCACAAGAATAAAACTGTTAACCATGGATTGAGGTGGTTCTTTGTGCGAGTCTCTTTGCAACAAAAAAAACATATACTACTTTACATGGATTATTGTTCGAAATAATTCATGTGTCTCTATGCAAAAGTCTATTGGCAAATGACAACTGTTTTTCCCAATGTATGGAGCTCACTCGATTCAATTTCATGAGGCTATGCTGTTGTTAGATACCACATGACTAAAATTTTGTTAGCCGAGTGGAATAGGTGTATTCAACAAGATTACAATAAAACTAAGCTAAAAACTGTAAATTAATGTAAGGATTTATATGCCTTTTGCAGCTGCAAAGCTTTCAGAGGTGAGAGTGCCCACTTATACAAAGGATCATGAATGAATACCTGCAATAGCAATAGATAAATTATCAACATAAATGATAATTATTCACAAAGGCACGAGTGGTATTGCAATGGAACTAAGAGAAATCTGCATACTTCAATAATAGTTAGCAGTGCTTCCTTATTTGCTCTCATGACAGAGAGAGTTTCTTCACAACATCTTCTGAAGACACCCTCAACGCCGGTAACACCCATCCCATCTATAATATCTCTAGTCAGCCTAAATGGAACCTGAATAGAAGTTATACTGTAAGCTGAGATTGCAAAAATGAATTTACAAATGATCTACTCTGCCATCAGCAACAAAGTTTAAATGGACAAACCCTCTCTGGAGTTTTAAGCATAAGTCCTTGCTCAAAGGCAACCCCAAGGTCGATGTGGACTACTTCTGCAGTTTCTTGATCTATGAGAATATTCATTGAATGCCTATCTCCAAGTCCTACGATGTAACCTACCTGAAAGAGAATCAAATTGTGAGGCAATAAAACAAGTAGTAGACATTTTCAAAAGTTGAAATTTCTAAAACACTGTATGGGCATATGAAAAGAATTTATCAAGATACAAATTTTGGACCATGGAACTAGCTGCAACACTTCTTGTATAAGAGAGCCTGCCTTGAAACCAATCTGCGGGTTGCAAAAACTTCTCCAGAAAAAAATAATGTAGAACAGGCCTGATCAAATGATGAATTTTAAAGTAGTTATTGTCGAACATCAGCTCATATTTATATGGAAGAAGGAGCTCCTTGTGATACAACACCCATTATATAAGGGCAAGGGATGATATGTGCCAGAATTTCTACTAATCAAGGTAGATAAATATCAAACCTGAAATTGTCATAGACTTTCGCAAATGCCTTCCTCTTGTCCTTCTCCTGTTAAAACAACCAACCAAAGAAGAACATATGTATGCTCTGGATCATACCACCATAAGATGTCAGCAATTATTGCAGATGAGAATCTCAAAAAATTTCAACTTACATTCATCATGTATTCCCTGCACTGAAGAAATGTCCAATCACCAACCCCATAGCGTCCATGCGCTCCACCATTTCTTGCACTACAGGGTAACACATAATTTCCTGAAGCAACATCATAAAACATTTTACATTAAGACAACATGAATAAGATTCAAACCTTCCTAAAAGGTATTCGCCAAGTGGAATAGTACGATCAACCCATTCAAGTATACCAGCACTCGGAGTAAAGGGGACTACCTGCAAAATTAGATACTCATAAAATGGCACAGTTTCATCTAGAAATTTAAATGAGCTAAATATGCACATGCAAGAAGTTTGTGTGGGAAATATTTTTTGGAAAACACTGCATAGAAATTCGCAGATAAAAGAGGTACACATATTCTACCAAGGAATGAAAAAATAATAGAATGCAGTAACAATTTGATTAAAACTTAAAACTATGTAAATAAGGTCATGATAAAGGAAAAGGAGAATTAGAGTAACAAAGCATCCTGGTGGAAAAATTTAGTTGCACTTGCAGAATATACCTGGCTGCATGACAAAAAATTGCTCAGTAATTTAAGAGCACATGTTATACCTTGTATGTACGAATTCTTAGCCTTCTTTTCCATGTATCTCTATTATTCTGCAAGAAATTATTTACCAAATCGAAAAATTGTTCCATGACCTGAAAGAGGATGGACCATTACAAAATTTTAGAGTTCTACATATTTATAGCAAAATCTGATCAAGAGAACTGTTTATGGAGACTGCTATGCATTGCAAATAAGAAAATATGTTAACAAGGTTAGTAAACTCAAAATTTAGGAGTTTGAACAGTGCTAGTGTTTCTGTATTGAGTGTTGTATTTGATGATAATGGATCTAGTTATTAAAGTCAAAGAAATAGTGTAGGCTTTGCGTTGAGCAACATAACTTCAATTTCAGGCTGTAAAAACACAGGCTGTAAGCCCAAATTTACGTGTTCATTGAGAGGTCACAAGTTTTAAGGTATTCCTACCTTGGGCAACATAAACTTAAATCACCTCAAATAATTTAGCTAAATCTTCAATCATTCTTGATGATTGAAAATGAATTTATCTATTTCAACAATATGGAAAAGTCATATGACCATCAACAAATTTAGGTTTCTTTGAAGACACTGTTTAGTATCTCTCCAGAAAGTTACAGCATGCATTGCAATCAAACAAATAGATGGATTTGTGACAGAAAATCATCTACACTGTTCCATCTCAACCAGTTATGGATGGATTAATGGTAAGCCAAAGGATAAAAATCTTATACAAACATGAACATAATTTCCATTTGATGGGTCAGAAAATATTCACTAGTACAAACATTGCATCAGATCATTATAACTTTATGAAAAGATCCATTTCCTATCAGAACTGATTACACGTCAAGATTAAGTGCATTTACAGGTGAAAGAAATAGAGCAATAATTCTCAATGTGGAGGCAAAATGTGTTGCAACTTGGAAGAAAATATTTAAAATTATAGGCAAAAGAGAATGAAATTTTACAGCATCCTGTCGTAAATCATCATTCCCAGACTTTGCAAGTTGACGATATATATGACCATCTGAACCAAGGCACTCAATTACTTTGGGAGCATTTATGCCATTCATTACCCTGAAAATATTTAATATAAACTAATCAACCTATGTAAAAATTCCTGTACAAGTAGAAACATCAGGCCACATACATTACAGAATCAGCCAGGCCCTTGAAATGTGGAAAAGAACCTTCCTGATATTGACAAGTGGGATCAACAGGAAGTGTAGCTGTGACAACTGGTACCTGAAAGAAGAGCAGAAGTGGAAGAGGAAGTTTGAGACTTGGCAATTTACTAGATGTACAACACACGAATGAAACAATGCCATACTTGACATTTATCAGACAATTAATGAAACCACAATTATGCATAGAAAAGATGCATCAGAATTCAGACATTGTGATGAGAAGCCAAATTTCATTCAAATATAACAATTCTTTAATACAAAACCATGCCGGTATTCTACTTGAAAAGTGATCTGGATTCATACAGTATGCTGCCATTTGCTTTCTGCATAACATTAGAACTCATGATGAGAAGACAAATTTCATTCCAAGAATTCTTAATAAAAAATAATGTCATTCTCTTACTTGTCAATCAATCTGGATTCAGTCAATATACTTGTTCACAGTCCAGTCATTATTCCAAATATAGACTTAGTACACCATGCTTCCATTTCAAAAGCAATCGAAAAGGTAATTAATCAAATCTTCTAATAGGTTTTTGTTAGAGCAGATCCCAACCAGTATAGCGAGGATTGGTGATGTAGCGGATAACTATCGAATTCGTTAATTCACGCACGAATACCGGAAGTGACATTCTAAACCTTGTTAATTCGGCAAAATGCCAGGGGTAGGCAACCAAATTCGACATTTGGGAAGAAACAGCGCGGCAGCAATTTCTTATTAATCAAAAGCTCTCTTACATCAACCCAAACAAGAAATCCCGACATTAAGTAAAATTCTAATTATACTGAAAATCCAAAATATCCTAAACGATCTTAAAAATCCAAAAATATAAAAGACAGAAATTAACAAAAATATCCTAAATACCAAACTCGACAAAAATTGTTAGAATATCGTAAATATAGATAGGGATAATTTAATGTATCCTAATTTATATTTTACCTAAAATAAAATTAGTCCTTAGAATAGAATCCTGATTTATTTCCTAGAATAGAGTTCTAATTATTTCTTAGAATAGATCCTAACTTTGTATATAAATAGGACTTATATCTTATAATATTTGATGAAAAGGAATTATTTAATATGATATCAGAGTGCAAGGTTTAAGTTTTTTTCTTTACCCTAAAATTCTCTTTTGTCCTAATCTTGGCCGATCTGCTTCTTTTTTTCTCTCGCGCGACTTGTCCTGCTCGCGATTTCTCTTTTCCTCTCTCTTCTCGCGACGCTGTTATTCTTCTCCTGCACGCAACGCTGTTGTTCTCCAGAGAAGTCAAAGCTACTGTTCTCCAGATAAGCCGAATTTGTTGTTCTTCTCCTGCACGCATCGCGAGCTCCAGCAACGCGTCGCTCTCCACACGTGATCGCGTTCTCTCTGCACCCGATCGCGTCGCTCTCCATGACCTGCTCGCGCAAGGCAACCCTTCCTTTTCTTCCTCGGCTCGCGACCTCCATCTTCAGGTGCGCTGAAGGCTTCTTCCTGCATGCCATCGCATGTCGTGCGCTGTTCTCCGCAGTGTTGTTCTCCACAGTGTGCTTTCCTCCGTCAAACGTCGATGGCTCCTCCGTAGCATGCGTATTCCGGCGCTTATTCCTGACGCTGACAACCTCTCAACAATCCAAAACTGGTTAATGGCTACCTCTGGCACTCCAAAGTCGGATATCTCAATCTTTACCAACCACATCACGGCACCGCTCTCTTCCAAGCAGTTGGATGGTAAGAAATACTCCTCTTGGACCTCTCTCATTGAGCATCGACTTGTTGGACAAGGTTATGAGATACATCTCACCCAAACCGAAGAGGATGCTCAAGTCGCTGATCGTCCTCTGTGGAAAAAGATTGACACTCAGTTGTGTTGTATTATCCGAACCACAATCCATCCATCTCTTAGGGATGTCTTTCGCACTCACAAAACCTGCAAAGTTGTTTGGACACAGGCCAACAACTCTTTACAAACACCTCTCGGCGACTCTATCAAGTTTGTGAAGATCTCATAAACATCCTCAGTGCCTATCAGATTAAGGATTCCATGTCAGATTATCTGGGTTCGGTCTCTAGCCTTCTTTGTAACTTCAATAAACTGCTTCCACCTGCGGCCACTCCTATTGTAGAGCTTGAAAATCGGAAGAAATTTTTTGTCTCTAGCTTTATATGATTTGCCCACAGATTACTTTCATATTCGTGATCAGATTCTGGGCAGCCCACAGAATCTACCATGGATAGTAGCTGGGCGACTTTCCTTCGTGTCCCTGCTAAAGTCTTGATGTTACCTTCTTCTGTTCTTGTTGACTCATCATCTTTGGTCTCTCGAAACAATACCAGACCTCCACCCTGTAAGGGTGGCAACGGACGTCCTTGGTGTGATCACTGCCACCGACCAAGACACACAATTGATAAATATTGGAGTCTACATGGTCGACCCCCTCGTGCTGCTCAGATCATCTAGAGTTCTATCGCTTCTTCAGATTCCACTTCACAATTGCCACCGGATCCGACTCCACCACCTTCCTATGACGACAAATGGTATGAGGATCGACAGACTTTTGATTCCACTACTGTCGTTGCACACGCTGGTAATTCCTTTGCTTGCATATCTCGATCTTCGGATCCCTGGGTTCTTGATTCTGGGGCCACTGATCATATCACTGGTAATAAATCTCTTTTTTCTTCTCTCACTACTTCCGATTATTTACCCTTTCTCACCATGACAAATGGTTCTCAAACTCAGTCCTAGGGTGTTGGTATTGCTCATCCTTCTCCGTCTCTCCCTATTCATAATGTTCTTTATGTTCCCAGAGCTCCCTTTAATTTGTTATCAATAAGTCAATTTACTCGGTCTCTTGATTGTGTCATCTTTTTTACTAAAACTTTATTTCCTTACAGGACCGGAGTACGAGGAGGATAATTGGCTTCGAATGTGAGTCTCATGGCCTATATCGGCTTCACCGACCCTCTCTTGTTGGTACGGCAACAATATCTCCTCTTCTTATTCATGCTCAGTTAAGACATTCAGATCTTGATAAGTTGAAACAATTACATCCTGGCCTTTCTCACTTAGATTCTTTGGCTTGTGAATCATGTCACTTAGAAAAGCATGTTCGTAGTTCTTTTTCTCCTCACACTGTGAGTCGGGTTACGCCCCCTTTCGCTTTGGTTTATTCTGATGTCTGGGGTCCGAGTCGTATTTCTTCTATATTAGAGTCTCGATATTTTGTTACTTTTATAGACGATTTTTCCCGTTGTACTTGGTAATATCTGATGAAGAATCGTTCAGAATTATTTTCTATTTTTCAATCTTTTTTCCATGAAATCAAAACTTAATTTGATATTTCTCTTCGAACCTTGCAACGTGATAATGCGCAAATATCTATCTATTCTGTTTCGAGCCTTCTTGGCATCTCAGGTGTGTTGCATAGGACGTCTTATCCTCGTACCCCGCAACAGAATGAAGTTGCAGAACACAAAATCGTCATCTTCTCGAGACCACTCAGACTCTTCTTTTCCACTCTCATGTTCCTCATCGATTTTGGGGTGACGTCGTACTTACTGTGTTATCTCATCAATCGCATGTCTTCCTCCATTTTACAAGGTAAAATATCTCATCATGTACTTTATCCTCATCAGTCTCTTCATCCTTTACCACCTAGGGTCTTTGGTTCTATATGTTTTGCTCATGCTCTTAATCCTGGCATTGACAAACTCTCTTCCCGGTCTCATAAATTTGTCTTCCTTGGGTACCCACGATCTCAGAAAGGGTACAAGTGTTATTCACCTACTCTCCGTCGATACTTCATATCTGCTGATGTCACATTCTTTGATTCGGTTCCATTTTTTAGGTCAAACACATCTCCGTCCGAGTTTATCAGCAGTGACTATCTTTTACCCTCCGAAGGACTCTCTATCACCTCCAGTCCCATCTCCTCCTCCATTGCAGGTTTACCAGCGTCATCCTCATCCTGCTTTGCTGCCTCCCAGCGCTGACACTGCCGTGGACACATCTTTAGAGCCAAGTTATTCGCCTCTTCCTCCGGTCTCATCTCCCGAGTCTAATATTCCTATTGCACTTCGAAAAGATATGTGTTTCACTCGTAATCCTTCTCATTATGTTTCTTTAAGTTATCATCAACTTTCTCCTTATTATTCTTGTCTTTCCTCTATGTCGTTTGTTTCTCTTCCAAAGAGTGCAGGTGATGCCTTTGCCCATCCAGAATGGAAACAAGCTATGCTCGACGAAATGTGTGTCTTACAAAGCAGTGGGACTTGGGACCTCACTCCTCTACCACCAGGGAAATCAGTTGTTGGTTGTCGATGGGTATATATGATGAAAGTTGGTCCGGACAGAAAAGTTGACCGGCTTAAAGCCCGCCTCGTTGCTAAGAGCTATACTCAGATCTTCGGATTGGATTATGGGGACACTTTTTCTCCTGTTGCCATGATGTCCTCTGTGTGCCTATTTCTGTCCATTGTTGCGATTCGACATTGACCTCTTTATCAGTTGGACATCAAAAATGCTTTCTTACATGGTGACCTACTCGAGAAAGTCTACATTGAGCAACCTCCGTGTTTTGTTGCTCAGGGGGAGTCTTCTAGTCTAATATGTCGCTTGCAGAAATCTTTATATGGCCTCAAGCAATCACCCAGAGCATGGTTCGGTAGATTTAGTACTGTAATTCAACAGTTTGGCATGATTTAGAACGAGGCCGACCATTCTGTCTTTTATCACCATTCATCTACTGGTTGCATCTACTTAGTGATTTATGTTGATGATATTGTGATCACAGGTAGTGATCATCTCGAGATTTCACAGGTGAAACAACATCTTTTCAAACATTTCCAGACAATCGATCTCGGCAAACTCAAATATTATTGAGGATAGAAGTAGCACAGTCCAAAGATGGGATCATCATATCCCAAAGGAAGTATGCAATCGATATTTTGAAAGAAACAGGAATGTTAACTCAAAGATAGTTGACAACCCCATGGATCCTAATGTCAAGCTCCTACCAAATCAGGGGGAGCCTCTTCCAGATCCTGAACGATACAGGCGATTAGTAGGGAAACTAAGGTATCTTACTGTTACTCGTCCAGACATCTCATTTGCAGTGTGTAGTAAGTCAGTTTCTCAATTCTCCATGCAAGGAACATTAGGATGCTGTGATCCGCATTATTCGATATATCAGAGGCGCTCCAGGAAAGGGTCTTTTATACGGAGACAAAGGACATACTCAAGTCGTAAGATATTCTGATGCAGATTAGGCAGGTTCTTCCACTAATAGGAGATCTATTTCTAGGTTTAGTATATTTGTCAGAGATAATCTTGTTTCTTGGAAAAGTAAAAAGCAGAATGTTGTAGCAACATCCAGTACAGAGGCAAAGTATCGAGCTATGACCATAGCCAGTCAAGAGCTTATATGGCTCAAACAGTTGCTTCAAGAACTAAGATTTGGAGAGATTACACAAATGTCACTTATATGTGACAACCAGGCCGCCATGCACATCGCCTCAAATCCAGTTTTTCATGAGAGGACAAAGCATATTGAAGTTGACTGTCACGTTGTCAGAGAGAAAGTTGTATCTGGAGAAATATCTACTAGTTAGTCAACTCGCATGATCAACTAGTAGATATATTCACTAAGTCACTTAGAGGGTCCCGAATTGACTACATATGTAACAAGCTGGGTGTATATGATTTATATTCTCCATCTTGAGAGAGAGTGTTAGAATATTGTAAATATAGCTTAGGATAATTTGATTTATCCTAATTTGTATTTTACCTAAAATACAAATTTTCCTTAGAATAGAATCCTGATTTATTTCCTAGAATAAAGTTCTAATTATTTCTTAAAATAGGTCCTAACTTTGTATATAAATAAGGCTTAAATCTTGTAATATTTGATGAAAAAGAATTCTTTAACAAAAATATCCTAAATACCAAACTCAACAAAAATAATAAAAAGATTAAAATTGTTTTTCTTTTCCCGCATCATTCTCCCCATGGTGGAGAAAATTCACCCTTGAATTGCTGGTCATATCATCATCAAAAGCATTGTCAACACATTGCAGTCTTTTTAGTGTAATGCAGTGGAAAGCTATTGAATCCATCGATTCGCGCATGAATACCAAAAATAATCTTTTAAATCTTGTTGATTCGCTCGGAATACCAAGAAATAGAAAAGTCAAACTCATCTTTCCTGAAGAAGGAAATAGTGACAAATTCCACAAGATCAATCTCGCTTTGATATCAACTGATACAGCGGATAAATATCAATTCCGTTGATTTGCGCACGAATACCGAAAGCGATTATTGAATCCGTTGATACACGCACGAATTCCAAGGAGATAAGCAACTAAACTCGACGTTTGGGAAGAAACGGCGTGATCGCAAATTCTTATTAATCAAAAACTCTTACATCAATCCACATGATTATTTATATAGACTCTAAACCTTAAACACAAAGAAAGGAAAGAAATCCTGACATTAAAAATATAAAATATCCTAAACGATATTAAAAATACAAAAACTATAAAAGACAGAAATTATCAAAAATATCCTAAATACCAATCTCTAAATGACTGAAGGCAACATGCTCCATTTGAGTCATTAGTATCCGTCTAAAAGATTGATTATACCATTTTTTTCATTATTGCTAGTGGAACTGGCTTATAAGATGAAAATGCCAATGTGTACCTGCCGGGAAAGCGCTTCCCTAGATAAGCGATAACAGAAGGCAATAAGACATTTAAGGCATATGCCCATCATTGTTGTCATCTGTATTACTAGTAACCTATGCTAAAATAATATTATATGTGTAATATGTTAAGCTTTTGAAGTTGTGAATTTTATCCGATAACACTACATTCAAAGTGGAAGCCAGGTGGTGGATTGCTAGAGTCTAAAACCTGATGGCCAAATTGACAAATATTTCAGTTCAACAATCATTGACCATCTAAGGCCTGCTCTGTTCAAATTGTTAGCAAGCAAAAACATAGGAGTCTATTTTTGCTGTGACAAAATTATAAGAAGCAACAAAATTTTAAAAAAAAAAAAAACTAATCTTAAGTCATGGAAGTTGTCAGCAAAAGAATTAACAGCATGGTGTTTGTAGATTATGAATAACATGTACTGAAATTCTAAAACTAAGGCAATCATTGTCACCCTTACAAGTTCTAGCTGACGAATATTACGGATTTCTCTCGGTAATGGTACTCTCTTATTAGTTTCCTGTTCAAGAATATTTGCAAGAAAGTTTCAGTGTGTATTATCAATGCTAAAACTAAGGCAATAGAAAGATTAAATATATAAAATCTGAAAAAGTATGACTGACCTCTTTTTTTGTCTCCAATTCAGCAAGTTTGATGTAAATCTCAACTAATTGTTTCATCTAGAATACAAAAAATACATTAATTATGTAATACAAATGGATACATGATACCTAAAATGAAAAGTACCTGTCTTATAAGAGGTCCATGAAATGTCAACAACTCATTCAAGAGATTCTCTGCTGCAAGTTTTTTGTCCATGTCTACAACAAATGAGTTTCTACTCCTTTGCTTGTCTTTTACACGGTCCCCATTTGCTAAAGCAAGAAGCTGCTTGAACAAGAAACAGAAGTATGAGGATGATCTAGCTTGATACTGCAAAACTTAGTTTAATATTGAGAAGCAATTCTAGATAAACATCCATACAAATTAAAGAAGCATCTAGACAAACTGTAGGGAATATCAACAAATACTAAAAGAAGTTTTTGCTTTGAATCTCACTAACAAAAGGCAAGTGAATGAGTTAATGAACACACTTGCATAGCTTGATATTGCTAGTCTATAAAATAAATAAAAAACCATCAAAGGAATATATAACAAGATACATTAATTATATATTTTATTGATTTTAATTTAAAATATATAATAATTTATTTATCTCAATAAATATTTTTTTAAAATTTATTTTTATTTTAAAAATATTTATATTGAATATTTTATTTTTAATTAATATATTTTATAGTTTTATAAATACCTACACTTACCGCTTCTCTTTTTATAAATACCTTCCTTCTGCTCCCAGCTAAACGTATTGAAGCCTCAGCTCACATCATTGCTCGCGCTGTCTCGCATCCTTTCTCTTCTTGCGCTGTCTCGCATTGTTTCTCCGGCGATCGTAAAAGGTATATCTCAAACCCTAGTCTGTTCCTGCATTGCTTTTCAAGAACCCTTCTAATACCTTCCTCTCCCAGCTAAGCGTACAAACGCCTTAGCTCACATCGTTGCTCGCACTATCGTTTCTCCGGGGATCAGAAAAGACATATCTCAAACCCTAGTCTGCTCCTGCGTTGGTTTTCAAGAACCCTTCTAATACCTTCCGCTCCTAGTTAAGTGCACCGACGCCTTAGCTCACAACATTTCTCGCGCTGTCTCGCATCGTTTCTTGCGCTTACAGTGAAGGTATTTCTCAAACCAATCTGTTCGTGCGTTGATCTGCGTCTTCTCAAGAACCTTTCTTGTTGATATGTGAATATCCTTTTCTCTGCGTTTTGAAGGCAATCGAAAAGGTAAAATTAATCCTAATCTGTTTGTGGTTTCATTGCGATTTCTGTTTGTGGTTTCATTGCGATTTCCTCAAGAACCCTTCTTGTTGATCTGTGAATAGCCTTTTCTGTGCGTTTTGAGGGTGATCGAAAAGGTAAAAATCCTAATCTGTTCGTGGTTTCATTGCTATTTCTATCGCAATGAGCGACTTTCATGGTTGCGAAGTCCGAAAGTATCCAGACTCAGACGATCCGTGAGTTTTTTTATATATCTTTATTAAATTTCATTTTATTTTATATGAGGATTACATTTTTTTTGTGTTCGTGTTCTACAGGTACTGTATGCATTGTAGAGAAGTGCATGAAGACATGATGAGTCGCCAAGCCCAGGTTTGTATGTATTTATTATGTTTCTTCAAACACAACCCTGCCTTCTCCTTTTAAATAATTTGTATGCTTAAAATTTTTGTTCAGTTTTTCCTATTTTCTTCCCTGTCTCTTCTTGATGCTCTGTTTTTTTTTTTTATAATTTATAGATCTAATGTGCCTGAAACTTTGTATTCAGGCAATCGTAGTAGGCTTTTCTTCTAGATCTAAGGTGAGTTGGGGATGCTAGATTCGTTTTTGGTTTTATCTAGAATTTATTTTATTCTTCCGGATCTAAATCCAGATTATGGCGGTATTTTCATTAACGAAACTGATTTGGGATCTTATCAAGAAGTTTGCCCTGATAGTTAACTGGTTTGGGTTTGTAGATCTTCTGCTTTTAATGATCATCCGTAGTCAGTGTTTTCATAAGTCACTTAATTGCAGGTACTCATCCGTAGTCAGTGTTTTCGTAAACGATAGACGATATGCTGCAATAATCGCACCTTGACGATATTCTCGAGGCCTGGCTCGCAAATAGGGAGACGATCGTTGTTCCATGCTGCGACGCAGCTCTCGGATCTATCGACAACGTAGACATAGATGGGGCACTTGGCGGCGATCATTGCCATGGTTGGTCCACCAACGTAGCCAGCACCACTACAGCATATCGTCTGTCGTTTACGAAAACACTGACTACGGATGAGTACCTGCAATTAAGTGACTTATGAAAACACTGACTACGGATGATCATTAAAAGCAGAAGATCTACAAACCCAAACCAGTTAACTATCAGGGCAAACTTCTTGATAAGATCCCAAATCAGTTTCGTTAATGAAAATACTGCCATAATCTGGATTTAGATCTGGAAGAATAAAATAAATTCTAGATGAAACCAAAAACGAATCTAGCATCCCCAACTCACCTTAGATTTAGAAAAAAAGCCTATTACGATTGCCTGAATACAAAGTTTCAGGCACCTTAGATCCATAAATTATAAAAAATAAAAATAAAAAAAAACAGAGCATCAAGAAGAATCAGGGAAGAAAATAGGAAAAACTGAACAAAAATTTTAAGCGTACAAATTATTTAAAAGGAGAAGGCAGGGTTGTGCTTGAAAAAACATAATAAATACATACAAACCTGGGCCTGGCAATTCATCATGTCTTCATGCACTTTTCGACAATGCATACAATACCTGTAGAACACGAACATAAAAAAAATGTAATCCTCATATAAAATAAAATGAAATTAATAATGATATATAAAAAAACTCACGGATCGTCTGAGTCTGGATACTTTCGGACTTCGCAACCATGAAAATCGCTCATTGCGATAGAAATAGCAATGAAACCACGAACAGATTAAGATTTTTACCTTTTCGATCGCCCTCAAAACGCAAAGAAAAGGCTATTCACAGATCAACAAGAAGGGTTCTTGAGGAAATCGCAATGAAACCACAAACAGATTAGGATTAATTTTACCTTTTCGATCGCCTTCAAAACGCAGAGAAAAGGATATTCACAGATCAACAAGAAAGGTTCTTGAGAAGACGCAGATCAACACACGAATAGAATGGTTTGAGAAATACCTTCACCGGAAACGCAAGAAACGATGCGAGGCAGCGCGAGAAACATTGTGAGCTAAGGCGTTGGTGCGCTTAGCTAGGAGCGGGAGGTATTAGAAGGGTTCTTCAAAACCAACGCAGGAACAGACTAGGGTTTGAGATATGCCTTTTCCGATCCCCGGAGAAACGATAGCGCGAGCAACGATGTGAGCTAAGGCGTCTGTACGCTTAGTTGGGAGAGGAAGGTATTAGAAGGGTTCTTGAAAGGCAACACAGGATTAGACTAGGGTTTGAGATATACCTTTTACGATCGCCGAAGAAACGATGCGAGACAGCGCGAGAAAGGATGCGACACAGCGTGAGCAATGATGTGAGCTGAGGCTTCAATACGTTTAGCTGGGAGCCGAAGGAAGGTATTTATAAAAAGAGAAGCGATAGGGATACTCCAGAGAGGATTAGTGTGAGTGTGTAACAAGATGAGTCGACTGGTGGGGATACCAGTCGACTGAACTTTATCAGTCGATTGAACTTTATCAGTCGATTGAACTTTCTGTAAGTTTTGAACAGTAGGATTAATCGACTGGTTTGGATGGCAGTCGACTGGTCTGTTCGAAAACTAATCGTTTGACTAGCCATTGGCTGAGCACCAGTCGATTGGGGTTGGCATTAGTCGACTCGTGTCGGGGCCGAGCTGTTTTGTTAATAGCTCTTTCTTCTATTTAAAGGGAGGCTTTGAGACTTGAGAAGAGTTAGTTCTTCAGTGATAAATCTTCTTGATCAAGTGCTCAAAACTCCCAAAGCTCATCTCTTCCTTCTTTGGTGTTTCAAAGTTTGAGTTCTTAGCGGTGTGATTACTCGTGTTGCATCGAGTAGTACGAGAGCAAATTCTTGATTTGATCCAGGTATGAGTTCCCAAACCCTATAGGTGCGAGTTTTCCCTCTCCTCTCCTCTCCTCTCCTCTCCACTCCACTCCACTCCACTCCACTCTTCTTCAAGATTGCAACCTACAAAATCTGGAAGATAGCTGGATGATAGTGATTTGATCATGGTATGAGTTCCCCTGCCCTTTAGGAGAACTCTTGGACAATGTAAAACTATGACAACAAGAAGACAGTGAGCTACAGGAGATTGTATGATTTGTAATCTTTGGGTTCATGATTTCAAGTTAAATAGGCTCTCAAAGCCTGCAACGTGGAAAAATGAGTTCTAAGTTGTAGTCTAAGTATGAGCATGGTCTCGAAGGATTGCAACTTACGATGAGATTGAGTCATATTTTGCCTTAGTCAATTGGGATGCTTAATCAACTGCTTAGTCCACTAGAATCTTATGCTGGAGCGGTCTTTGTTTGATTTGAGCAGAATGAAATGCCAATTAAGTCGACCCACGTGACAATTAAACAATATAAGCCTGCTATATTGGTTAGCTTAGTCGATTGTCATGATATCAGTCCCATGAATATGATTCAAGCTGACTTAATCCTCGAAAAGTCAACTAAAATTATAAGTCATTTGCAAATAGGCTAGTGATCATAATCCAATTCAATTGATTGGATGCATAATCAGTCAACTGAAATGTTATCAATCAATTGGATGAAAACTTAGTTGACTTGGGCAATAAAATTACCTTTTTTAGATATTTATCGTTAGTTGCTTGCATATTTGGGTCGACTAATTTAACCTAGGAGTTATTCAAATGAGTTATTTTATGCTTTGTCTGAATTCGCTTTTGTTACTATAAATAGGGATGAAAGGGAAAATTGAATACACAACTCATACACAATAAGTATTCGTTTCTCATACTCATTCTATGGATTCTAGTGCTCGTGTCTAGTAATATCTTCCTCATGCTTATTTCATATTTCTAAAAAGATTTTTGTGCAATGTTTCTTCACCTCTCGTAGAGGAGTCTCTTTAATAGTGGGTATTTCAAGCTTACTCCAGATTGTCAAGTTGTAGAGTAGAAGTAGGGCATAGGGTCCGAACCACATTATATCTTTGACTTTGCAAAATATTTTTTTTGTGTTTATTATTTTTATTGTGTATACTCCAAACATGATTGAGAAAAGCTAAGTTTAGCCTTGCACTAATGAAAGCAAAAGAAATGAGTTTTATTTTTCAGCTTAAATGCTATTCACCCCCTCTCAACGCACAACAATGTCAACCCTTGATAAAATTCCTTATATGAGTAAAACATCTAAATTTTGTCAATTTATAGTAATTCCTAAGTTTAAATCTGGTTTTTGATTCCTTGTCTATTTCTATTCACCAAATTGAAAGTTTTATCGTGTGTAAGCAAGAGATATAGGTTGGTACTAGGAGAAGATTGAGATAAGTAATGATTATTATAAAAAAATATGTTGATGCCCTTTGTAAACTAAAAGACAATATAGAATAACTTATGCATTCATTATCCCAAGAAATTCCATTAGGATTCCTACAAAAGCATTTATATTCATTCTCATTGTGAGGAATATTAAGCGTAATGCACATCAATATAATTTACCAATTCATTTAAACAGTAGTTCAATTTCAAATAAGAGAATATGCTAAATTACTACGAGACATTCGAGCCTTAGACTTTGTGTCATGGGGAGCTACACACTTTTACCTCTAGAATAGAACCTCTAGATTGAGTAGTATTTTTTGACTCACGAGACAAGAAAATTAAAAAGGAAGAGAAATAAAGCAAAGATGAAGATCCTGCCAGTATCTCATTCTTTGGACCACCGGCTTCTCATTCTTTGAAAGGTAGCCAAAGAAACGATAATAAATAAAACATACTCACAAACTTCATGCGACAATCATTACTTATGTTTGGAAATAACCAAAGAAAATGCTAACTTGTACAAAGTCAGTTCTCCTTGATCAGGAGAATGACAGAATTCAAAGTTTGAGAATCAATTCAGATTTTTTTTCACAATTTTAAAATTTGACAAATCTTTGTAACTAATAGTTATAGTTTTTAGACATAAATTAGACCTTTTAAAAGTCGATTATAATTGTAGAGATATGATAAACATTTTTTAGTCAACTTGGCTTTATTTTAAATCTGGTTACGATCCCATGTCAATTAATGAATAATTTCCTTATCTGATGAATTGGGAGTTTGTGGCTTTAGCAGCATGATTTTCACGCTGCATTACTAATTACTAGACCAATCAGTGATACTTTGGAGAAGGTAAGCACACTCAGACACAGTTAGAGCACGTCCAATTACTAGGCCAATCAGCTTGAACACGTCCAATTACTCTAATCCATCAAATGCGGCATGCAAATCTAAATTTATTTGTAAAGCTAAATTTATAATGGAATAGCTATATTAAATAACATTATTTACCTGGAAAATAGTATGGTATGGATGATCTATAGCCATTTTCCTTACAAGAGAAACCAAAGCAATCTGCACATATCGGGGCTTCACAAGTTTAATAAAAACAATACTTGCTTCTAAAAATAGAGGAATATCCTAAAAAACCTGGAAACTGGTTGAACTTTGTCCATCTTTATAGCTACCAAGTCTTGAAGCAATCTGATAAACCAGTGGTATAAATTTGTATGATTGAACCTGTAAAGCCCGAAAAACAAATGTGCTTTAAAGATTAACTCAGCAGCAAATTATGATTGATAAAGACTCTACCATTGAGTCATATCAAGATTTAAAATCTCGACCCGTGCCGAGGTTTCGGTCTTAGACCGGAACGATATGGTTTCGGTATCATATCGTGCCGTGCCGATACAGTTTCGGTATTTTTTTTATATATATTAATTATTAGATAAATATGTTTATTGTATATAATTTAAAAATAAGTTGTATATTGATTTTGTATAAATTTTCAATTATTGAACAATTTAATATTGTTAGAAAAAATAATTAAATATAGTTTTTTAAAAGAAATTAATGTATCAATAATTCGAATTAAAATTGATACATCATAATTATATAAATTAATTGGTTATTCATTTAATTATTATTAATTTAATTAACATATATTCAAAATAGTAAAAAAAAATTCACAATATCAATTGTAAAAAATAATTAAAAAAATCAGAATATAAATCTGATTTATAAAAATTTTTTAAATAATTTTTTAAGAATTTTTAAATAAAATTTAAAACAATTAATTTTTTTATAATATCAATTAATAAAATTTATTGATTTTTTAATTTTAAATATATTATTAATAATTTTAGTGGGAATTGTATGAATTAATTAATTATTTTCAAAAAAAAAAGGTGCGGCGACGGGGACCTTGCGCGAGGCTTCCTGCGCCGACGGAGGCTTCGCTCGAGGCTTCCTGCGCCGGCGGAAGGGACGTGCGGCGCTTCCTGCGCCAGCGGAAGCGTCGCGCTTGTTGTACCGGTTTCGCTCCCTCACCGGAACGGTAATTTCCGATGGTTTCGGGCGGCACGGATCGACACTTCAAACCATGAGTCATATATTAAAGTAACTCCAAAAGTACAGCAGAAAAAAAGCAGCCATAGATCTTACCTCCTTCACTGTATTCATCATCTCATGGACAACATTATTTCTCGAGTAGAAGTTGAACCACAAGGAAACAAGCCGAAATACCTGGAGTGTGCAGCTCTCAGTATTAAAATCAAACAATATATGTATTATGATTAATAAACTAACACAACATGCAACATTGCAAACCAATCCATGTAAGAAACCACAAGCATATTAACCTGTGCAACAAAAAAAAACAACCACAACCATCTCTTCTACAAGGAAAACCAAAACATTCATTAAAACTATCAAATTGAGATAACAAAGGCTATGAAAAGACATCACTAGTACCGCTGCCCTGTTCATAATATTCCGTAGGATTACTGCAGTCGACAAAGAGGATTGAGTATGAGAACAACGACCTGGTATTGAGTTGTATCATTTGGCCAAGATCTGCCAATGAGAGGAGCAAACACGATTGTCCTAAAAGATAAGACAAATATGTAAAGTGCATGTGTGTTTTTATCGGCCTTGAGTCCTTCTGGGGGAATGTGCCTTGAGGTGGCCATGCTAGGCGTTTGGTTCAGTTTAGCTTGTACCCATTATGAGGACTAAAGATTTAAATGGGGAGTTTTGCATCAAGATATGAGAAGAGAGGTTGAGGATGAGTCATGTGTCTCTTTCTCGGCACACAGATATAGTGAGTCCTAGCAACATAGGATAGGACTTGTGCTCGAATTTGACATATAGGAAGTTCCGTGTTGGATTGAGTTGTGTTAACAATAATGTTATCATGATTATTGGCAGAGTCTTTGCTCCTAAGCATGGATCGAGTGACATGAATAAGGTATGTGAGGATGTATTGATGATCTACACTATAACATTCATTAGTTCGACTTGACCCATATAACCAACCTTACTTAGTTGATGTGCAGATTGAAGGAATACTCCGAGAGACACGCTTAAGAAGATTGCGCCAATTGAAGGAAAACTCTGAGAGACACGCTTAAAATGATACAGACACGTATTTAGGCATCTAATAAATGGCCCAATTAGCCAATGTGAGACCATGCCAAATACGCAATTAATAAGGAAGAGGGAGACTAAAGAAGAATTAGTAAACAACAATAAAATAGAATAAAAATCTATTTTAAATTGATGAGGATATGATAGGGGATCGAGCCCAATGGATTAGGAGTCATATAGCTTACCCTACTTGGTGTACCCTGAACATTTACTATAGGTGAGATGATCAACCTTAATGGGGGCATGTGCTACCTTTGTGTTGGTTGTGTTCCTAGGGTGAGATGGCATAGTGTCATGGAGAGGCAAACATTCATATATCTGATATTATGTGTATGTTGCACCTGTCATGTAGAATTGGATATTAGAGTATGGTGAGTATTAAAGTGAGAAGCTATGCTTCATGGTAGCAATCCAAAGTAAGTTTGTCTCATCCAATACATTAAGACGCAATGATACATTATGAGATCATGCATGGGCAAAGCCAAGTTTTAGAAAATGACATCAATTGACACCATAAAAACTTAGGAATTTATGAATAGTAGAAGAGTATTATGTTAAACTCCTTTTGTTTAACATAAAAGTTAACTCCTTTTGTTTGAGAGAGCCTGGCCTAGTGGTCGAAGTAACCCCTTTGGTTCAACATGGGTGAAATGTCCTTTAGTTCAAGCAAGAATTTCCCACTTGAAATTTGAATATAGAAATTTCTAACAAAGTTTAACACTCATGTAGAGATGGATAAACTAGAGAGATGGATTAGCTTATTCACCTTGGTTCATCTTTTTCATCTAATCTTATTATTTGACAATTTACGAGAGGTGCTCCTACCAGTGTTCTGGAAAATACATACTTTGCAACATTACTACTTATATTATCCTCTAATCTTAGCATCGACAAGTTTTCAAGAGTACTATTGCTACCATAACTTAGAGACAACATAACAACTAGGATTGAAGTTTTGCACAACGTTTATGATTTTCTTTTGATTTTCTGTGCATTTAGTCTCCTGCAATTTTGAATGTCTTGAGAAATAACTTCTTGTAGATTTTATTCCATTTTTTTGTTCCTATACTTCATATTGGGACATTATTCTCATAATGCTCGAGTGATAATCATCTAGCATCTCAATAACATAGTATGATACTGGCATATGTGGCATGATAATGGGTTTGTATGTAGCTAAAATGAGTGCTCCAAGAACATGACATTCACTACTACTATCCTTCCATAGACAACTGTAACTGTTTAGCAAGTAGAGAAGCAGCCTTTAGCAATGAATAACAACTTGGAATCATCTGATACTGGGAATTTATGAAACTCTTAAGCAGTTAATGGATTGTTGAATTTTCTCCATCTTCAGAGCACACCTCCATCTCACTAAATGTAACGGAGAGAAGATGTGGACTTAATAAGCATGGGATAGAGGAGGGATTGCAGGAGATAACAGTTATCTAAGTTTATTGGCTCACAAGGAAGAAAGAACAGAGCTCCACTAAAGAAGTCATTTCAAAACTTGTCTAGTTGAAACATTAAGCAACACCATTTTATATTGCATAGTCAGACCCACTCTGAGACTTCATTTCTTACCACTGTCAGATCATATTTGCCACCTATAACAAGACAACGCCGGTATCCCTCTAAAGCGAGGCTAAGGAAGTTCTCTCTGTCATCCTACAATAAAGAGTTTGAGATGATTAGATCACCTTCACGGATTTGTGACAAGCTGTAATGACAAACAACAAAATCAAGCCCTTCAAAATCAAGAAGAGAGATGGAATTAGGACTTCAAAGCTGAAGAATTTATTTATGAAAAAAATTACATTTATCCATAAAGTCAAGCACTTCACAGATTACAAGTTCCCGTAAAATCTTGAGCACCATGATATAAAGAATGCGACAAGAAAAGAAGAAAAAGAAGTACAGCATCTCAAGACATTCATAATTTCATACAAGACCAAAGTTGGATGAGATAGATGAGTTCATATTATTTTTCTATTATATTTTAAATTTAATTTACTTTTATTTCCATGCAAAGTGTTGTGCAGGATTACCATGAATATGTCAATGGAACATCCAGTAAATCAGATGAATCATTGACAAAGACTGGGGCATCTCAACACCAATGAAGATCTTAAGCAACAGGAGACTAAAAAATACAGTTCAAATAGGAGTGTTTTTGAGTTCATTAGTTGCTAATCTTTTGGCAATAAGATTAACACAGATCATATGCACATTGCCATATAACATTTATAGTAGAACATGAGGAAGATGATTAACATCTAGAACATGAGGAAGTAGAAAGGTTAAAGGTTCATGGATGAGACAATAAGCACTTCATTGATTAAAAAATGCAATCAGAATCAAATATGGTGCTTTTTTAGCCTAAATCAGTGCTTGTCCAAGAGTTTAAGGTAAGAAAATTATGGCAATTTTTGATAGAGCATACTAGCCTGTGTTCATCTCGAGGAGCAATCATTTAGTTATTAGGTTTCTGAGGCAAATCCAATATATGCGAGGATTGAGTCTTTCATGCCAACCTCTGTGACCAGAGCAGGATGAACCCCAATGCAAGCAAACAAGGAGCCCCATTTTCCAAATTTGTGAATCTATGTGGCCCTCGTAGATTACAAAAATGGAAGTCATTTACGGCAACAAGAAGACATGTTAGTCTTAACTCATAGCTACATAGATATTATCCCACCATTACTCTCTATCAAAGACAATTGTGAGCAATACTGAAATTACTCAATTACTATGATTTCTAGTTACAATAATTACAAATTCCTTTAATCATCCTCTAGTCTTTATACTTTGAACTCTAATCAGATCAACTTGTCAATATATGGTTTCGTTTTAAACAACAAATATATAGAAACAAAAACTAACAATAAAAGGAAAGGAAAAAATATTGTATATGATAACAATTTTTACACAACGTTCATTACTAAAATAAAAATTAATTTATAACCAAATCCAAGGAATGTAACTATCATAGGTCATCACCACTTTAAAACTAGTCAGTTATCAAGTGAAAGGCAGCCCATTGTTGATAAACAAGTTTGAAACAAACAAGGCAAGTATAATACATATAGTTAGTTATTAGGGATCAAAATTTTGTATTATTATTGTATACTTATAACTCATTTATATCATCAAAGCTAATCCTATCTAAAGCTCAGGCATGACATAGTACGTTTAACACTAAATTTAATATATCTCAATCCCCTCAAGGTGGAGCATAGATATTATTTATGTTAAACTTGTTACTTAAAGCAGAAAAGTCCTCACAAAAAGACAGACAAAATAGACTAAGACTTTAGCAATGACAAAAACGAAAAATGAAGTACTAATGGAATTACAAGGATATATGAGACTAAAATGATTTTATTTCTAAAAAGAATATGTGAGATCTTATATTTGTGAAGTTGGCAAAGATGCTAAAAGGACTTTATTTCCTTCCTTGACTCTCCCGCAAACTGAAGATACAACAAGATTCTGAAGTACCAGACAATGAGATTACTTACGTGGGGTTACAAAGTAAAGTGGATAGAATAGCAAGTCTAGCATCTAAAAAAGGAGTTAATATCAAGATGAAACTTACTGATATTGCCCTGAGAGATGACGATGTGTGAGAGAGATTATGGTTCTAAGTTCTATCATCCATTCGAGAGAAATAGGCCATCAAAGAAGAGACAAAGATCACTAATCTGTCTTTTGATGTTGCAATGAACGAAGAAATGTATTGCTAATAACAATAACATTAGGGTTCTAATCATCCACTTGATAAAATTTGAAAAGGATGATGAGATAACACTAGTGGGTTTAAGAGAAAAAACAAACCTAAACCTATCGATGCTTAAACTAAAAAGGGCAACCTAGTCCATGAAGCTTCCGCCATGCGGGGTCCCAGGGAAGGGTCTATTGTACGTAGCCTTACCCTACTTTGTAAGAGGTTGTTTCCAGGACTCGAACCCATGATCTTTTAGGTCACAAGGCGGCAACTTTATCATTGCGCCAAGGCTCCGCTTCCGATGCTTAAACTAAAGATTGAGATAAATAAAAGCTTCAAATCTCTTGTCATTTTTTATAAGTTGAGAGGAATGATATATTTGTCAAAGTTGAGTGATATCTCTCCAATTGTTGCTTAAACCTATTGAGGCTTTATGCCAACAATATCTCTAGTTATCAGGTCTTGCTTCACTAACTCAGAGAAATTAATGCTGCCAAGTCAATAGTCGAAGGAGGTCACATTCAAATGTTGAGGCCAAGGGCTGGTTCAGATTTGTAGAAGAGGTTCACCTTTGTCTTGAGGAGAAATGACCTGCACTGGGTGAAAGTGGTCCATGAGGCAGCATGAACGGTAGAGAAAGAGCTATAGATGCAGACCTAGATGACATGCATAACGAAATAGATCTGGAAGGCTAGAGAAGGATGAGGTTTATTAAAGCTTCCAAGGGTTTGTTGTGCTTGTGCTTGTGAAGAGGAACACATAGAGGGTTTTTTCTTTTTTTGGATGAAATTGAGAAAGGAAACCCTATCCTATGAGAATATGCTTTAATATGAACTTCGATGAGCAAAGTAGTATAGGCATTTTTATCCAAAATAGTCAAAAAAATTCCAAATTAAAAAAAAAAATTGAATTTGAAACCCATAAAACACAAAGTATAAATAAGCGATGCTGAATCCCTACTAAATGTCCTCCATCAAACGAGCCATTCCTTTTTGTACAATGCCATGTTATTTTGTACATAATGTGCACTCCAATCTTGGAACTTATTGGCTAGATCTTAGAAAAATTATGAAAGTTGATAAAAAAAAAAAGAATCTAACTGGAAGCAATCGAACTTGGAATAATTTTCGGATGCAAGAAAAAGCCACATTAATCCTAATGTTGAGAGATTAATCAGGAGTAACCTTAATGCAGAGAAAATATACTTAATCACTAGAGTATCAAGAGAGCAAAAATAAAAGGTAATTACTAAACTATAGGAGAAATACAATACATGCAATTTTTCAGCCTCTTCCCTGTCCATTGTAAGTTGTTTTTGCAACTCTTGTATCTTGATTGAGTAATCTGTTTTCTCACTCTGAAAAAAGAATTAAACAGACTTAGGAATTGTTGATAACTCTTTCATACTTCTCATCAGTCATCAGATGTTTCCCAAAACATTGCGGATGGTTATTTAAGTTAAATAAATGAATGTTGAATGTGTGAGTAGGTATTAGAATGCTTACCTTCAAAGAACCTTTTAGCCTCTTGATGAGTGCATCCAACTCCCTAGTCTGCACAAATTGGTTATTTAGCAAAAGAAAGGAGGAAAGAAAACAAGAAGAGAAAATATATTCTTTAGCATGTACTTTGTGCTTTCTCAACCGCAGAGCTGCTTGCCACTCGCTAGAAGCTAGTCTTGCTTCATAGCTTTGGAATAGACCATCTGCATAGTGTGCTAACTGGTAATAGCTTTGGCATTGTCTAGATAAATATTTCTTACTTGTACTTTTGCCCATCTCTGTGACTTCCACTGAATGTTTCAAGTACTGTTCTAAGATAATCCTTGAGCTGCATAATAGAGAGGTACAAAATAACTCTTCCTACACAAAGAGAATTGAGTATATTGCTAAAGTAGAAAATCTGAATATTACTTGCTACATCTAGTTTCAGCCAACCACTTCCCAACCAATCGATAAATGTTAGCCATCTTTTCTCCTGTGGAGTTGTTCTCTACAATGTATCTTGCAAGATTGATAGCCGTATCATGCTGACCTTGAGCTCTTAATAGTTTTGCTTCTTCAAGCTATTGACAATTAGTAATAACTAAGATTTAGTAAGCATTAAGCAAACCACAACACAGAATTCAGGGATAAAGTTAATTGTGTCACATCATAAAACTTTTAGAGAAGACAATTGAGATGATAATAGAAAGTGAAATAAAACAAATTGAAAATTAATTTGATCTTATGTTCAGAAAATAGACCATTGGGGTATTCTATTCTTTCTCTGATGTTAGATAAGTCGGGTGTTTGACTTGTTTGGATTTGTTAATTGTATGAGTAGACTTACACGAAAAAGTGAATAACATTCGTTCCCTTTTAAGCAACTGAACTATGAATAGTGTTTAGTGAAAACATTCTTGAGATGCACTGTATGAGTATTATGGGAACATAGTGAAGCTGAATAGAATGTATTGTTTGCCATGATGGAATTTTGTTTTGAGTGAGATTGCTTATTGTTTATGTAATTGATCAGAATGCATCCATTTGGTGTATTCTTACACATCTTTTCCTTGTTAATTCCCTTCTTTTGCATTAATTTTTCATGTTTGGTCGGGCTTTGCTAGATTTATGAGGATTGTTGTAATTACTCAAATGAGGTACTCAATAGAAGCATGCTTTATTTTATTATTTTTATTCTGACACTGATATAGGTTTATTGTTATTAGGGTTATACATGACTCTGATATCTACTGCCAGGTAGAGTGACCTTAGGCAGGGAGTGTATATGCATTCTAAATTGTACCCTTCCAAGGAAATACATTTTCGATGTAGGTTTCTTTTCCATCTGACAACAGAGTTGCTTCAGCTCATTCAAAGCAGAAGCAGCAAGGGAGAACCTGGAACCCTGAGAAAAAAAATGGATATAAACAGATGCAAGACTGAAACTTAAATAGATTCAAGTATAACAATATGATTATAACCTTACGGAAAGTTGAAGCAGATTCCAGCAGATGTTCGATAGTGAACTCTTTGCAATCTAAAATTTGAAATAGAACACGCCTAAAAGCAATCAAAGGTTCAAACAAATTTAAATGTAGCTGTGCATGCCTTAAGACAGTGCGCCATTCAGTTTTAAACCATCCCAACTACATTAGAAAATACAACCATCAGTTTGCAAGACAAAGAAAAGACCAGAATAGTAAAAATGCAATATGACAATCTGAAATTAAGGACCACTTTAAGAAAACACAACTTACATAACTATATATCTAGTTATTGTACATAGAATTTTTGGTTTCAAATTTGTGGTACATGTATAGTAGAAAATACCATTATAAAGAACCAAAACTTTCATAAGCATTTAACTTTAGCCAAATTATTGTGATCGACCTGAACTTGCTAATTAAGAATGTTTGAAAATAAAGCTACTCAAAATTTGCTGAAAAAATAAGATACCTGGTCTTCTGTTGGAATAAAAGGATCATGTGAAATTTTAGTTATCTTTGAGTATGTTGTAGTTTTTTGATGATTGTGTGGCTTCCAACGGATATCCCAGGAGACACCAAGATGGTCCAATATCTGTCAATGAAGACTACTGTGAAAATTTGATGCTTATTTCAATGCAGGAGGAAATGTACAAACCCATGACCTGAAGTTTCACAATGGCTGAATGAATATATTCAGTACTTTCCCTGCTGGCACTTGCAGTGGATAGAAGCAAATCCTATATATACACACACAATTTGATGGTTTGATTTCCACCTTGGAAGCATTTAAGATTGATAAAAAGATATACCAGGCTTGCTTAGTTACCTTCTTTGAATCCAGAAGCATCGCATGGAAGTCACTGGCATTTCCCTCATACAAGGACCTCAGGCAACTATCAACATGGGAACTAATATCAAGCACTAAAGAGAACAACTAAATTTGTAAAACTCTTAAAAATTTGATAAATTTGTAACTCAAATACAAGTCAATAACATGAACTTAGTTATTGTGCACTAAAGAGCACTAAAGCAGTATCTTAGTTATTGTGCACGCCACTAAGACTATAACATGAACTTTTATCATCATGGTCAAGATTGAGAAAGAAGATTCAGTTCTCTGTAAGCTGGCCACTTAGGTGATAGTTCAAGCACTTCCGAGCCCTCCAACACTGTGTGGATAAAATTTGAAACTACTGTGCAATAGGCATATGCTACTCTGCTACATGAAATCTCCCTTTTATGAGCAAAGTGGTACAAGTCAAACTTCAGCTGTAGAGAAGTGCAACACTCAACACAGAACATATCTCAAAGAAAATGAAACTAGTAGCGAAACCACAACTTTAATAAACAAATTCTGATACCACAAGATAAATTGATGACAGATTTGTCTGCTTATGCGAAACACAGCAGTAGAGGGACTGAAAGATGTCATAGGCCGACTCCTCAAAACTCAACTCTTCCAAGTCTTTAAACAAGAACTCTAGGAAGAAATTGTAAAATGGGAGTTTACTTCCAGACCTACACTGAAAATTTTGTTTCTTCCCCATAAAAAACCTTACTGTCAAAACATTTAAAGGGAGAGTTCAATAAAGTTAAAGTTCCTAGACTTATTAATGAACTCTTTCACTAATGGTTTACAAACCCCCACATCGACCAAGACCTAACTTTTTAACTTCTCAATAAGTTCTTCCAGCACTACTTAGCTTCATGAAACTTGATTTCTTCCAGCACTACTCTTGCACTAGTCTGATTTTCCAGAACTCCTCTGTGTTTCTTGGAACTTAATTTTTTCATCATTGAAATATAAATCATTCATTTATCTTCTAGTACCAATTGTCTAGGATTATGAATAAAATAATCCACAATCCAGATGCAATCCAAGTAAAGAAAAAAGATACAGTTAATGACCTATGCAAGTTCTCGTTGAATTGACAACTACTAGAAGATTGTGTTGAATAAGGAGAGCTAGCATATCCAGAAACTAATGAGAAGTCCCAATTTCCAGACCTCCAAGCAGCTTCATACTGCAGAGTACAAATATACATATATCATCACAAACATCTGCCCGCACAATAATAACAAAACAATGGATATAGCATAGTTTCTAATGAAGGGCCAACCTGCAAATCAGCAAATTCAGAATCATGTTGCAGATAGGAACTGTAATTAGTCAATCCGTGGCAGTAGACATCCAATATATGAGTGCAACCTGTTTTCTGCAATGATCTCATCAAACCTTTGTAAAACTTCCATCTACTTTTCTCTACATTGGCTTGAGAAGAAGTGAGTGAATCAGCAAAAGAATGTTTTCCATAGCCAACGGAAGCAGATCTCACAAGTAAGTCATAATACTCTAAAGCTTTATTCCAATTTCCTTCATGCTCGAATGTCACTATCTGTGATGTTAACTGCACAGGCGAGTAGATAAACAAGAATAATAGTTGTGACAGAGCAGCCTCTCAAATATGTGAAGTCAGAGATGTTAGCTTAATCCAAAGCCCAAAAATTGTTATTACAGTTCATTTATCAACAATTCTTTTCACACATGAAAAGATCGCAACATTTGTTCTTAGCAGGAAAAAAAAACAGGACAACTAAATATAAATAATCCAAGTAAATAGCAAACAACTATTTTTTCCAAGTAATTACAGAGGATGTCACAAACATCTAAATATCATCATAATCAAACTTTGTCAACCCAGCTATTAGTACTAGGATTGGATACGTGGATTTCATCAAACCAACAAACTCTTTTTATACAAAAATAAGAGAGAAAAATATCAAGAGAGTTGAGTAAAAGTTTTCTAGCATTTACTCTCATGTTTCCCAAACTAAATAATTTAACAATCTAAATCAATAAGGGGTAAATTAATTTATATCTATTGTCTACAAGTATTCAGAGATTTGAAAGGGATAATTTGATTGGTATGACTTTACCTGGTTTGTTTGGACAATGCCATATATACTGTCTGGTTCGTTAATATGTCCAAATGCAGTCATAAGAAGATCCACATGTGGAGGCGACTGAACACACAATGACAAAATCAGTCTGACACAAGTGATAATAGGTTTAACAATAACAAATTAACATATATAGAGAATTAATGATGACTGACGGATTCCAGATGTGAGAAATCAGGGTATCCTAACTGAAGACCATTAAAACGCTCTTCACACCAATGCTCAATGTACAAAACTGCTGTGAAGTATGATCCACAATGCTGTAATTTGGAGACAAAAATTATATAGAACAGAGACAAAAGACCTTGACTAGTCATAAATGGTTCTACATAAATCCAACTTCTAACAATTGTTCATACAGAAAAGTATAGGTACATCCAGAGCTGGGTTGCCCTATTGGTTTTCCTCCAGATAGACAAGCAACAAACAGAGAAAATTTACTTATCCTCCCATATACACGAGAAACAAACAAACAAAGATTACTTACAACAGCTGCTTTAGCTACCACTAGATAGTCAATTGAAAGCCAGTACACCTACAAAAGATACCTTGTTAGACCAGAAAACATCTAAATGAGAAAAGAAAGCTGAAAAATTGAACAATAAAACCAGGCTGACACATGGTAAAATATGCTGCTACTTGTAAATTTGAACACATTAAAAATGGGAACCACTTCTGAGCAAACATGTTATCAAGTCATCGAACAGTTTTGGTGATATGCCTTATTTTGACAAAGGAAGAAGTAACTAATTATACTACTCAAATAATCCAATTATTAGATAAACAAAGAAGATCTATGCTCAAAATCCATGCTTAAGCTTATGACCGACACTCAAAACTGTAAAGCAATTTTCTTAGGTGAGTCCACTTTTATTTGCAGCAAAATTAGCTGCCCTGTTGAAGAATGTTGAGATCCCATCATTTTCCTTCAGAACTGGAGGGCCAATCAACATATATTGAAGGTATATACAAGAACAGTACATATGTTGCAATGGAGGTAAAAATGAGTAAGAGAAATCTGTATACACACTTTTATTAGGATACTACAGAACATATATCACATATATAAAGCTTTCCCTACAAAGAAAAAAAGGAAATAATTGATCCGAGAAATTAGGACCACAATCTGTCAATTAACAAAAAGAACAAAAAAAAGAAAGGAATGAATCACCTAGATTCTAGTTTGATAAAAAGAAAAATAAAGCTTGTTCTGTTAAGTCCGACACTTTTGGTTAGGTAGAGTCTAGGGTACCCTTAGACAAAGTTTAAGGGGATTACACAAGTTAAGAGGTTTGAACTGCTAAATCCTTACCCTAAGGGTAGAGTTTGAATTTTAGGAAAATGGAGGACCTTTACACAAAAAGACCACCCCATATAAACCTCTCTTTCTCCTTTCCCTGCGCCCGCAACACCCAATCCCCTCTTCTTCTTCCATTCCTTCGCGAGCCCTAACTCGTAGCCAACCGCACCTCTTTCCCGATCGAGAGTTGATTCACTTCCTCCTCTTCCCCTTTTTCTCTGCTCGATCGCAACTATCACGGAGTCGACGTAGGCCTTCCTCTTCCTCTTCTCCCCACGCACGCTTCGAGATCGTCATCTCCTTCTTAAGCTAGTGCGGCCTCAGTGCTCCTTCAATCTTCATGTGATTTGGGGAGTTCTTCCTCGCGGCGTGGCGGATCGAAGGGGGGGGTGGGTGGGGGTTGGTGACCTAGCCACCGACGGCTCATTGCTTTCTAGGGAACCTAGGTATGGCATCTTCCCTTGGATTGGGTGGTGTAGGGATGATTTCGGATCGGGGCGGCTACGAGCCTTGTATCATTCTTGCTAAGAATTGCTTTCTTTCGAATCCCAGCTCTCTTTCAGATGCCTAGCTGGTTGGAGGTCAGATCGGATCCAGGGCCGCATGGTATTCGTTCTTCAGTGGCTGATCTCGCCTGAAACGGAGCTGAGTTGTGTCTCCCTGCCAGCAATCATCCTAGGCAAGGTATGCACGGGATTTTGGCTAGTTTCAGTGTTATAGATCAGTTGCCATTGTCTGAATTGAAATTTAGATATGTTCTTAGTTGAAAATGCTCTAATTGTTGCCTAGTTTTGGAGCTGGCGGTAGTAGGGATTCTGCTGTGTTCTGTTTCGGTGAACTGATGCGTTGAGGATCTCTGGATTTCCCTTGTTGGTTGCTTTGAGCTATTACGCTTGGAATGGATTTCTGATTTGGATCAGAACTTACATCTGTGCCCTACGTTGCTGTTTTTGGAGCTCAGGGAGGTTGAGGTAAAGAGTGCCTTCTTCACATGTTGTTTCTGTATACTTTTCTGTGATGGAGTTAGTTGTAGTTAACTCTGTGAAATTGATGTGTTCTGCCGTGGGTGGATGAATGGAGTTGGATTATGTTTGTGGGCAATGGATCCCTTGTCAGCTTCTGTTCTGTGAGCTGGGTGAGTGGGAGTCTTGAGGTGGTTGTGCTCTGTTGGTTGGAATCAGAGGGATTGAGTTCTGTGTGAGCTTGAGTTAGCTGGGGCAGAGGTTCCCATCACATATGAAACCCAAACCATGGTGTATATAATTATACTACTTAAGAGTGATGGAAACTTGTTTGGGTTAGTGCTTCCTGTGGAGGTTTCTAACTTGGAACGGTATGGTAAGGGCTGTGGTAAAAATTTGATCATGGTTTAGGTTGCTAAGGGTAGTCTCTTGGGCTATCTCTGGATCGAAACCTAAGTTTCAATCTAATATTAATTACGCGGGGTAATTAAGAGTCTTCCATTTTATTAGAGATAATTAAATGGAAGGGAAAGATTAGGTTATCCCTAGCATGGATTAGGGAATTAATTAGCTAGTTACTATCTTCTTGTAATAGCTAATTAAATATGTCCTTGATACAGAGACTTGATTTGGTTTATTGTGGCAGATTATTGGCGGGTGGTTCTCTCTTCTTTTGATACGGACTTCTTCCATTTGGAAGCAGGTACTTCTTGCTTGTCTTCTTTAGATCCACATTACTTTTATGCATGGCTTGCTTATATTATTGCAGTAGGTTCTTGTTTACCTTATATCTGCTACCGTTTTGGTATCCTGCTTGATACTTATGTTTGATCTTGGATATGATCTAGATTTCATTCTATACAATCTCATTATTGTTATCTGATTCTGTGTAGCATCGGTATGAGCATGAGTATGTAGATACAGGATAGCATGTCACTGTATGGTTGCTTTGATTTATTCTAATTATACTTGCATGTGTATCTAGATATATGATGTTTAGGGTTAAGATACATGTTTACAACCTATGCATGTTAGGTTGGGTTATGTGTCGATGACCTGGTAGGGGTTCCATGTCTCAGAGTCATGCACCATACCTGCACTGTTGCATGCCGGCGATCAACAACTCCCTTGTGGTTGAGCATATCGTCTCCCGGCACATGATATGCACACACGGCCACTCATGAGTTAGTGGATACCGTTGGGTGTGTGCATTTACTCTGTACTGCTCCGCTCGACCGCTCATGGGTAGTGGTTTCGGAGCGTGGTAGCAGGCAGGGATCCCTTCTCTTCCCATAGACTAGAGAAGATGAGAGAGATATCTCCCCTATACATATATAGGGCGGAGTGTTTACTCCACCAGCATCCTGTCCACTCGGTCACTCAGGAGCAGTGATGGCAGTGTGGACAGTGTTGTAGCTCTACCCACTCGGCCGACTCATTATCGCATGTCTCGGTGGCTTGACTGGTGTTAGGAGTGACTATGACATTGCACCATGTGCATATAATGCATTGTGCATTTGATTGTGTTTGCTGTATTTATTTGCTGCACTTGTTTGACATGCACATATAAGATATATGTTATATATGTGGTTTGATGACCCTGCACTAGCTCGTATGATACGAGTCCTTGTTATGATCAGGATAGGCTGATTTCTGGTATGTACATTTAATTGTTACTTTTAGTTATGCATATTCTGATATACCTATGAGACTGTATCATGTTGTTTCCTGTATAGCTATTCAGCTACTTTTCGGCCATGCATATCTATCTCTATACCTGCAGAGTCCACTTGGACTCACCACTCGTCACAATGTTTTTGTTTTCAGAATGATAGCTCGCCGGAGGAGCCCAGTTGTCGGTCCCGGGTTCCTACGACTCTGATGTTGGGTGCTTCCACATTGGTTTCCTTTTTATAGCATTCTTTATGCGTTGTATTTGTTTTCTTATATCGTGGATCTGCATTCGGGATTCATTCATACAACATTGTATTTTTGAGTCCTCTATTGGACTATGTATTTGTCGTTTTGCTGCTCGCCTACCCTGAGGACAGCTCAGGTGAGTTTATGCTTTTAGTATTGTTATGTTTTTATTCCCTTATGCTAGATATATCTGTTTTGTGGCCTGAGACCATTATATATCTGTGTGTTGTTATGTATGTGTAACTTGTCCGCCGGACAGGGGAGATGCTGTCCGATTTTATATTGGATCAGCGACTCCGTAGTCTCGGGGCGTGACATGTTCACTATGTCTTCAAAGATTGGCTTCTGATGATTCTTTACTAAGACGTTGGCAATCCATCCCTTGGCTGGAACATATATCATGCACAGTCTCTTTAGCAATTTTTTCCTGATGAAATGACGATCCAATTCTACATCCTTCCTTTGATCAAGGTGAGCTGAATTGTTTGTGATGCTAACAGCCGCCTTGTGATCTTCAATTCTTCTAATAATCACTCTAATTGCAGTGAGAGCACCATGGATACAGATAATTCTCTCATTCCTAGAGATATTTTGTGAGCCCTTTTTAACCCCAAGCATGACTAGGCGCTTGCATGCTTTATGTTGCACATTTGCAAAGGTTTCGCCAATTAGGGGAGTAGGTCTTCAACCTAGAGTTTGTCCAAGGACCTTGTCCAGTTCCTTATTGAGACAAGCTAGAAACTCATATAAATGTTCCTTTTCTAGGTGCCTCTTAAACATAATGTTATCCTCTAAATCACTCCGGCTGCCTCAAAGCGCACATCTAACTATTGTCGAAGTGTTGCAATGTGTTGTAATATGCAGTGATATCAAAACTTACTTATTAGATGTCCTTGATTTTATTCTTTATCTCGAAGATTTGGAGTCCGTTGGTGGAGTTATAGGTCGCAACCTTCCTTATTGAGTATGAGGAATGCCTGGTCTGCTTACAAGAGAAATCAGGTTTTGTATGTGTTCGGAAAACTTTCTACGGCAGGCTCCGCGCCAGAAGTTATTTATTAAAGGAAGCATGAACATATATTAAGAGTGAATGACAACGTCATAGATTGTTTTAATAATTCGGAGTAACAAATTTATACGACTGAATATGTGGCTCGATTGAGTTATTACGTTTCCAATAAGTTTCTTTATGCTTGGACGCTGTGTCTCACAGGTGTAGTCAACTTTTTCTTTTCCTCTGATAACCAAGAGGATAAATTGGGAAAATTGAAAGAAAATCTTGACATGACTTGTAACAATCCTTCTACAACATGTTGCACAATCACGGATGAAGTAGCTGGATTGGATTTATTAGATGCAAACACATACTCATCCAAGCAAGGACAATTGAAGGAAGTTATTGTCATCCAAGCAAGGACAATTGAAGTGATTCAGAGCGACGATTCTCCTCCAATGGGCTATGCAACCACAACGTAAGTGTCTAGATTAGATGTACTAGATGAATATGTCCTTATCCAAGCTGATATCAGAATCATTGTTCTAGGAACATAAAAGAAAGACGATGAAGAATATTTTTTGAGCAAATGGCTGTAATACCATACAACTAATTAACATAAATTTTGTAGTTTTATTAGAATAATACAGTACATATATGTACAGTTTGCCTTGTAAAGAAAAAAAAGCATATAATTGATCCTAGAAATTAGGTACGTAGGCCACAATCTTTCAATTACCAAAAAGAACAAAAAAAAATAGCGTAATCTACTAAATTACTCTTTAATACATGCTGAATATTTTAACAGGAGAAAATGCAGCAAAGATTTATAAGCTATAAAAAACACAATCCCATTAAGTAGGAAATAACAATAACCACGAGGTGCAAACTGCATCTTATCTACTTTTCCCAATATGCAACTTTTGTATTTAATAAAATTGACAATCATTGTTGAGCAAATGGAAAGGGAACTCATCAAGAAAAACAAAACACATAGGACTTTACCTTTTTCCATGAAGAATTTGACATAGAAACATTAAGTGAACGGTCTTTGGAAGTTCCTGATGCACCACGAGTTTTTGTTCCAGTTGGGGTTCTGCTATGCTGGAACAAAATATAAATTATTTCAACTACCATCATCAAGTCAGGTTTGTTTTGACTACATGAGAGAATCTACACAAATCTTATCCCTTGGGAGAAAGCTATATTCCAAGTAGTTAAAATCGGGATTTTAACTTGAATCGGAAGGGGTACTTAAATTCGTAAATCTTAAAATCGTAAATCGTATCGTAAATTTTATAAAATTCCTATATATATGCATATAAAATTATAAAGTCATATATATGATGTCAAATAGCATAAATAATAAAAAAAACTTTTAAATTGCTAAACAAACTTAGATAAACTTGCATTCATAATCAATATTACATTAAAAATGTCATCCATAAGCCACAAAATAGTGAAAAAAAACATAATAACTTCAATTAGAATTAGAAAGGTTCACCAACCATCTAATTATAGAAACTAGATGCCTAATCTATAAATCTAAAAAATGTGACACATTAAAATCATAAGGTTCCATATATATGACTCCGATTTTAACGATTTTTTAAAATCGTATTTAAATCGTAAAATCGCGATTTTAAGGGTTAAAATCGCGATTGCAAAGGGATTTTAATAAATTACGATTTTAACTGCGATTTAAATCGTTCGGAGGTCAAAAATCGTAAAATCGTAGGATTTTAAGATTAAAATCAGGATTTTAACTACCATGGCTATATTACTAGAATATTAACTACATGTTTTCACAAATTGACTTAGTCTCTACTTCTTGCACTTTCTCCTTGAATAAATTGAACTCTTCTAACTACAAAAACTACGGGTTATATTTGAAAAGCAATAAACCAAGATATTAAGATATCCATGATACTATAAATACAAAAGCAACGCTGAAACATATTAAATGACCAAGAATCCTAGAAAATCTATAGTCCGTTTATCTTTTTTGCATTCACAGTTATATAATCTGGATGCATAATTCTTGTTACATTTTATTTCTGCTCAGATAATAAATATATGATACCGAATTTCAAATTTTCCTAAATAAATAAAAGTGTAATAATATATGTATGTGATATATCTCTCTGAACTGGTACAAATAGTAAAACATGTAATAAATGCAATACAGTTGAGGATTTCAGGAAGCAAAAATATGAAAATGCTGAATGAAAACATATAAATGAGATTGCAAGAATACAAGTGGCCAGCCAGATTTTCATGGGTAATGCAGCAAAAAGAATGGATGTGTAGAAAATATGACCTGCTCAAGAATAAAATAAAGCATAGTACGCATCTCCTATATGAGCTCATTATGTTAGACCCGGACAATAAAGTACACAAAGCAAACACTGGCCATGGTTAGATCAGGATGAGAGCAGTTCAATTATTGGGTTTTTTTATCACACCTAAATTAACAAAAAAGACAAAACTAGGTAATTGTTAACAAATTCAAACATCTCTATGAGTATAGTTTTGTGCTATAAGTGTTACATACCAAATTTTATACTATTTAAATTTCATGTCAATTTTTTTTTTCAAATTTTAAATACTAAGCTGAACCGAACTAATATTTTATTTTTTGGGTTGAGCTAAAGTCGGTTTGGTTTAAGTTGATCCCATCAGATAGACATCGTGACTAGGGTAAGGTGGGTTTAAAACTTTAGAGTCGTTTTGACCAATTTAGAGATAGTCTAATTGAATTTATATTTGAGATAGTCTAATTGAATTAAGTTATGTTTGATTGGGTTAGTGGAAATTTGGGAGGTTGGAATTTATTTATATTTGCTCCCTCTCTCTCTCTCCATGTATTTCTTCTTCCCTCTCCCATGCCTTCTCCTCAAATCCATCTCGCTCTCATCCATATTCCGCTCAACCTCAACAACAATCATTGACAAGTCATCGTTGTCGGTTTCCTCTATTCCTCTCCTCTTGTAATTCTCTAATGAGATTTATTGGTGATAATTAAAAAATAATAACTAATAGAAAATGTATTTGTGATAAAAGATGGTGAATCGACGACGGAAAAGGTGAACAGTAAGTGAAGATCGACGAAAGATGAAAACTAGGTGGATGTTTGAAGGCAGGCAAAATAATGATTGGCTAATCATATTGAGCCCTTATACTCCTAAGCATAGTTGTCACAAGCGCAAGGCGCAAAAAAGTGCTCAAGGGTCTTGGGGCTTAAAGCGCAAAGCGAAGTGCGAGCTTTATGGAAAAAAATGTAATATAATTCATAAATATAATTTAAATATATTTTTAGATATTTAAAGTTTATTACTGGTTTATATGAACTAATATAATTTATTATTTTTTTAAAATTTTAAATATATTTTATATATTTAAATCTAATTAATAAAATTTATCAGATTTTTTATTTTAAATATAATTTTTATGTATGTAAATTTTAAATCTGACTTATTGATTTTTATGAATTAATAAAAAATTTTAAATTTTTTTAATTTTAAATAATTTTAATTTTTTATATATTTAAAACTGATTATATGAATTCATAAAATTTCAATTTTTTATATTTAAAATATTTTTTAAATATCAAATCTGATTTATATTAATTAATAAAATTTAATTTTTTATTTTACATATATTTTTTTAATTTTAAATCTGATTTATATTAATTAATAAAATTTATTAGAATTTTTTTATTTGAAATATATATTTTTATATATTTAAATTTAATTTATATAAATTAATAAAGTTTATTAGTTTTTTTAAATATATTTTATTTAAGTAAGGAATTGTTTGATTTAATTAAATTAAAATTGAAAATCTAAAATCATTTTAGCGAGAAATTTCTCGTCGTCATGCACAATAGCACGACGAGCACCACCCAACAGCACCGGAAGAGTCCGGCGATGCTTTCGGCGGCTGGCGACGCTTCGATGCCACTAGGGGGCATCGCTGTGCCGTCACGCGAAGGATGCAGACCCGTCACGCGCCACCCAAAGGCACCGGAAGCATCGCCAGATGCTTCCGGCGACAATTCCGGCACCGTTGGGAGGCGTCGTTGTGCCGTTGCACGAAGGATGCAGAGTTAGAGAAGAAGAGAAGAAGCATACCTCGAAGCCGTGATGAGACACTGCAGTGGCCACGAAGAGATAGTCGAACGGTTTTGAGTGTTTAGGGTAAAACGATAAACCCTTTTAAAGAGATTAGGGTTGCTTTAAACCTTAAAAGAACAAAAGGGAAAGTTTCGCGAAGCGTTCGCAAAGTGTTCGTGTCGCGAATGCATCGCGAAGCGAAAGGAAGCACGCACTTCCTGGAAGCATTGCGCTTGTAGGCTTCCAAGTTCACAGACGCACATAGTCTCCGCTCCGCTGCGCCTGTCACTTAAGCGAGCAAAGCGCTCGCTTTTGACAACCTGGCTCTTAAGCGTTCCTCTAATCTTTATTGTATATGTAAGAGGTTTCTCCACTTCCGGATATCAAGGAGCAAAGATAGTGAATTTTCTGGGAGTGACTAACAAGTCATAGCTCGTAAAATAGGAAGGAGGGTTCTAGATCACGTTACATTCCTTGTTAGCAATTGTGTTGTGTAATTCCTTTATGTTTCATTCCATTGCAAATAATCTTAATATGACCTTGTTAAGCTTGTAGCAAGAGTAGAAATGCTTATAATTGCAAATACAATTGCTATTCAACCCACTAGCTTATATGATCATCCTCACATTCAGTCCCCCAACATTGTGATCATAAATGGTGATAAATAAGTGGAACTTGTAATAATTAATGAATAGTGGTAACTAAGTGAAATAACTTCAGATGGTAAACCATGATAGAAGTGGTATAAAGATGAGAATTGACTTTACATTGAAATAAAATGTCCAAATTAAAACTAACTAGAATGATGACTTATCTAAATTCTTCTTGACCTCTAAAGATTAAGACTACAATTGATGCACGTCTTTTCATTTTTGTTTATTCACCTACAAATTTGTGGTTCTCATTGGCTTCTCGTTTTGCAAGCAAAGATTGATCTTAAAATCTTGGTTGTTTCAGATGGTGTATAGAGTTACTCAAAGATCCTCAACATGTAGAACCATATTTTGTTTACCAACTTTACTATTTGTGCAAGTCATTCTAACATTTTGTTAATGTATATTCTCATGTATACTTCCAGC
The DNA here is from genome assembly GCA_024364735.1 of Boesenbergia rotunda. NCBI lineage: Eukaryota > Viridiplantae > Streptophyta > Magnoliopsida > Zingiberales > Zingiberaceae > Boesenbergia > Boesenbergia rotunda. The sequence continues at coordinate 90,436 of JAGFNQ010004448.1, forward strand.
TAGATTGTTGATTCATTTAACCAAAGTTTAGGCAACTCATTAGAAGTAGTTTAAGGAAATTACTATATATCATCACTTTCATACCTTCATAGATGTTGGGAAAGAACCAGCTGTTTCTGCAACATAGATAGATCGAAGTTTGTTCAATGCACTCAGCATAGTTTGAATTGACTTAACCAAGTCATTAGATTCACAAAAGATGTTCTTCTCAACCTAGAAATGATACACATGGAATAAGTTGCCACATTTAAAATTACCATGAACACTAAAATACACGTTCCTAGTAAAGCTCAAACCTCTTGAGAGATAATATGACAAAGTTGAATATCTGAACCAACTGTCTTAGCTATATTCACCAAGACATTTGGAAATAAAAGCTCAGCTATCTCCTCTTTCCGTAACACTATATTTTGGCAAAGTCTGCAAATACAAGAAAAGAAGATATTAAAATTTTAAAATAACATGACATTGGGACATTTTTTTGATAAAACATTCAAATGACGAGAACAATTAGGTAGCAAATAGTACCTAAGAATTATATCATCGCAATGAAGAATAAGTGAGTGCACCAATGTGCAGACCCACATTTTGTAAGTTTTACTGTGTGTTGTCCACAAAGAAGAATCTTCCAATGAAACTGCTCCTGTAACAATAGTTTCATGTATTAACCAAAGGATTATCAACTAGCTTAGCCACATCTTCCAGCAGGCAATAGAATGAGGCCTCAGCTAACATCAATCTGATTGTTTGGTTAAAATTAGAAAGGGTAGGAGTAGTGATTCACAATTTTTTAATATTGAAGTAGTCAGTACAAGCAATGAGAGAAAAAACAATTTGGCCACTGCCCCATTAAATTACACTCTATTTTCCTTCAAAAAGAAATTCATTAACTATTTCAACAGTTTAGCATGTCAAAAAATCATTTTGGGGCAAAATGAACCAAATCAACACCCGACACAGATACACTCATGCAGTAGCATACCAACCTGTAGTTGGCATCACTAATGATATCGCGATATTGTACCTTTCATACAAGGACGGAATAAATACTAAACCAAGATTTTGAACCACTATTAGAATTTCCATTCTGAAATAGAAATGCTTTTCATACTCCTACAACACCTGATATGATTAAAACAAGATTTTGGGTTCTCAAGGCTCGGGATAAGACAGATGCCTATCATATTACATCTGCATGAATATAGACAGGTCTAAATAAGTAGTTGAGTTTGCTTGGGAAGTAGGACAGGTACAACAGCAACTGCATCTGTCTCTCACCAAACCTCGGAACTAAATATCTGAATAAATGCATTGTATCTTAAGGAAAGAAATTTCAATTATCAAATAAGGTTCCTAGAAAGGTAAAAGCGAAAAAGAATAACCAGCAAGCATGCCCATGCATTCAAGAAGTAAACAATTTACAACTCAAAAGTCAAAATGAGAAAATCACCATCAGAAGTTTTTCCCATATCCAAAAGCATTTTTTCCACAACGTCAATATTCACACCTTTTGAATGAACCTGGAGATGGAAAAACAGATTATTGGAATACCAATCTAATTAAATAAAGCAACAAATATTTTTAGGTATTTACCACAACCAGAGACTTCTCATATGGATCAAGAGACGATAAAGCAGCAAACCCCTTTTCAGTTGAAAGAATGCCCTGGTATTTCACAAAGTTCAACATCAAGTCATTGTGCAATTAATAGCATGGAACTGTATGATTCTAACAGGGGAAAGCAGCAAATAGAAACCAGAAGAGCATAAGAGAGTGAGAGAGAGATCAGTTCAACAACATCAACCAACAAAATGCATGATATGAGCTTCAAGTGAACTTCCAGACTTTACCCGCAATGTTCGTGAAGTGATGTCCACAATCTCCACAGAATCATCTGCTAGAAACTTTTTCAACAATCTCAAAAGATAAATTAGAAGCTCATCTGAAACCTCTGAATATGAAGAGGCACTTTTCTCCTTCAGACGGACAATATCTAATGACTGGGAAGTATGGCTTTCAGTAGACATAGTTGGCAAATGAAAGACAACATGACAAGGATCGCCTATACCAGTCTGCAGAAATAATTTTCTTTTAGAAAATAGCAGGTGCCAAATGTCATATAGGATCTAAAACATCTTGAAGGTCATTAGTAAAACAAGTTCACCACTAACCCGAGACATGAAATCTGCAAGCATTCCACTCATAACATTTTCTTCATTGGAGCTGCACAAGTCAACAAGCATCCAAACAGCACTAATAACATCGGGATCATTATCCCAGAAGCTTCTTTTAGACACCTGCCCGATATCATTAGTCTTTTTCCCAATAATCTCTCCTGACATCAACTTCTTGTGAAGGTTTCGAAGACTAACAAAACATATAATTTAATCTAAATTACTTGGCATTCAGCATATTAAATTGGAAATGAAATCAAATACAATTTGCCAGTGATGTTATATACCTCCATATAAGAAGCCCTTAGGAAGATAATAAGCTCGTTTTGCAAACTAAAGAGAAACCAAGTTAGAATAAGAGAAAACAACTGGTTAACAAGAAAAAGAAGGGAGAAGATATACCTTCAAAAGTTGATCCCTCACAGAATAACCCTGGCAGAGATCATCATGAAATAATCGTATTTTCTCCAATGATTCAACCTCCGGGAAAGGCTCCAACTCCTAGAGACAAACAAACAAGGTGAAAAAACACATTATCTAAACCCTAAACCTATACTATCTATATCGCCATTGAGATTTATGAAAGACTATATCACTACCAATATCCAAATTTTCAAGTTATATCACATTGGATATTTTTTATTTCTTCTCCCATGACCCATCGTACCTTCAACAATTATTGATTCAGTTTACCTAATTATAACACATGTTGGCCATTTCTTGAACATGTTCAAACCATCTTACAATGTTCCCACGGGATGGATTGATGGTCAGTGCGTGGATGTTGCCACCTCAAACCATCTTACAATATTTTCACTCAAATTACTATCCAATGGAGATGCACAATGAATGCTCACCAAAATTTTATCTCATCTCTCCTCATAATCCCACACATTAAAAATCTTAAGACTTCACTACCACATCCTATAATTAATTTGACCAATTATGTGGTGAATTAAATCGTTAAATGTTATTGAGGCTTAGATTTGATCAAATTAGTGTTAGCTTAGACAATAGATAACTTAGTCATGGTTAATTGGATGCCTATTGGGTTAAAACAGAGGTCTGATTTTATCTAGGCTCAAATTGATTCAAATCAAAGAAGTCTTGAATATGAAACAGTGTCTATTCGGACTACATCAGATCTGATTAAAGCTGACCCAATATTTGACCAATTCATTTGAAAACTTCATTGCTTCAACAGTGTATCAATCTGTCAAAGGGATCTGGGATCGCAAAATCATCTTTATATCTGCATCTCTTAACAACATCAAGTTCCTCCCAAACCTGATCCCCATCATCCCCTCACCCTTGTGAGCTTCATTAACACTTTGATCAAAGATAAATGGCAACAAAGTGATCTTCCGTGTTCTAAAATGCTGCAAGAGTGGGTTGTTTCATCCCCATCCTCCAAGTCTATCTCTCTTTCTCTCCCTCATGTGGCACTTCCTTGGTGTTAGAGTCACTGGAAATCAAAGGTCTTCTTCTATGATTGTAGGATCTGGTGGAGGAGGCAAAACCCCGTCTTCCTTTATGATCATTTTTGTGCCTCCTCAAAGACTTTTATGGCAAATTTCTTAACTAGTCACTCTTTGTACAATTACATATGACAACTTATTCCCCAATTTAACGAGAAAGGTGAGATGCCTATCATCCTTCATCAGATTTGAATTTTTCATAGATATGCAATTTGAGAAGTGTTCCTCATCACTGAGTGTTTCTAATAAGTTAGATTTTTTTTTTTTTGGTTTTACACCGATGGCTGTAGCTTCTGTTAGGAATGTAGTAGATATTTGGTAAGGTTTAATGATTTCCCAATTACTATAAAGGCAAGAAATTTAAACTACAGTCGTGTGGGCTACTTGAATGGTTGGTGCAAACTAAGAGCAACAAAAGAGTCTTTCCTTCTATAGTTGATAGGTAGTGGGACAGTTGAATTTCTACTATTTAAGCATAAATGAGTTGAGTGACCGATTAAGATGGTCTTCAAACAGGACTTATCATTTGGAAAAAAAAAAAGCAAATATGAAGCATTGTTTACTATTCATTGTGTGTTTCCCTCCTATCAAAGCTTATTAACCAAATCTATGGACTTTGAGATCAGAGAATGGAATGGTGGGCATCAAGTGCTATTATTCATATGATTTTCCATGAGAAAGGTCCCAAATCTTATTCTGAGGTGGCATCATGGTAGCTGAGGAAATACAAGATGGAATTAGGGTGCTACCAGAGTACCAAGACATGCTATCAGTACAGCTTGGAGTGAGAGTTGAGTCTGTGTCAATTGACTGCTAATGACTTAGATTCGGGCCTCATCATGAGCATTGATCGCGAGAAAAACAAAAGCTGATGAAGAACCTCAACAGTGTTTCCCAAGCTTCAATTGACCTCTATTATTAATTTGGTCATATATTTAAATGCAATTCTGATAGGTTGATGATGAAACACGTGATGATGATGATGAAATAAATGCACTGAATACAGGCTTATTAGATGTAATAAAGAAATATCATGTAACACATACTGCACATGAAATTACTATGCTGATTGCAATAGCTTCTCTATCCAATATGATTATATAACGAACCTAATGTGGCAAAGATCTTCAACCCATAGAAATTGTATTGTAGAACTAGAGATTGCTGTTCATATTTGATACTGTTGACTTACAATAATAGCACAGTCAATTAAAGATTGATAAGTGTGAGCTTATTAAGTCCTGTTAGAAGTCAGACTCATGTTGGAGAAAACGACTCTAACTTTCCAAAATGCCAAGTGTCCAAGGGAAAACTAATAAGTCCTGCGCTCTAACCTACTTATTCTTTTACTAGTTTCTAGGATAAAAAGTGAGTGGAGGCCTTCAAAAGGGACTGCCACGTCCCTCTTGTTATCTTATATATTCAGTTGAATAACTTTGTCCCTTTATTAATTCTCTCTGGGCAAGATATTTATCACATATGCTGCACATTCTTGCTTGTCTAAATAACCATACATTGGCTAATTGTACCAAGGTCTTATAAAATTTTCATTTCCGCAGGACAACCAATTCCATGAATGAAATTTGTCCATAGCATTGCCACGAGGCTTTTGATTGATACACAACTCTATCTCTTCCTCTCACCTCTCCTCTAGTTTAGGTTAATCTCGGCACAACTACCAACAAAAGCACTAGCATAGTTGATACATTTGATTAAGGCATTAAGGCTGGAGTCCAAAATGCTAGCTCGAAATCAAATTTGAAGCCTTTGGTTTAAAGCTAAAGCCAAGCAAATTCACATTGTACAAGCAATAATTCTAACACTAGTAACTATGCTATCATATATCTGTCATTCTAGAACTCAACACTATCTAGGAACTTGTATATGACAAACAACTTTGAAATTCCAGGAAAAAGTTCCCTTCTTCTCCCGGAGCTCTTGCATTAAATAGAATTGCCTTACAATTTATCTTTAGTAACAAAGTAAATATAGCTACCATATTAATTACAGATAATCTAATTTAAGTATGTACTAATTACAAATAATCTACTCTAGGTAATAATATATACACAGCTAATTAGCACAATTATGGCAAAGTAAATTCCATATTTGATAGGCCATAATATCTGCCATTGATGGCCATAATATCTGCCATTGAATATCTGCCATTGATGGCTATAATATCTGCCATTGATGGCCATAATATCTGCCATTGAATATCTGCCATTGATGGACATAATATCTGCCATTGATATCCCCCCTCAAATTGATGCTGGATGATCAACAAGCATCAATTTGTCAATAAGAAAGTGATGACGGTGTCGGGAGAGAGCTTTAGTAAACACATCAGCAATTTGGAATTCGGTGGTTATATGTGGAAGAGTGATGACACAAGCATCATATGCTTCACGAATAGAATGACAATCTACTTCGATGTGTTTGGTGCGTTCATGAAATACTGGATTAGCAGCAATTTGAATAGCACTAGTATTATCTGCATGAAGTGGAGTAGGTTCAAGTTGGGAAAACCCAAGTTCACCCAACAGTCCCCGAAGCCAAACTATTTCAGAACAAGCAGAGGACATAGCGCGATACTCTGATTCTGTGGAAGACTTAGACACCCGATCTTGCTTCTTACTTTTCCAAGCAATAAGAGAGGTACCCATAAACATGCACCAACCTGTAACTGAGCGTCGAGTATCAGAACAACCAGCCCAGTCAGCATCACTATATGCAACTAAACGAATAGGAGAGCCCACAGAAAAGAAAAGTCCTCGGGAAGAAGTACCATGCAAATAACGAACAATGCGTCGAACTGCAGCCAAGTGAAGATGTGTAGGTGCTTGTAAAAATTGACTAACTTGTTGAACAGAAAAGGCAATATCAGGTCGGGTAATAGTCAGATAGTTCAAGCTCCCCACTAGTTGTCTATATAAAGAGGGATCTGGGAGAAAATCACCCTCATCGCGGCGATATTTAACGTTCACCTCTAAAGGATGATCAACAGAACGACCATTCTGCAGACCAGCCAAAGCCACTATCCCCTGGAGATATTTATGTTGGTGTAAGAAAATTCCAGCTGGAGTAGAGTGCACCTCAAGCCCCAAAAAATAGTGTAAAGATCCCAAGTCTTTCATATGAAAAGACCCCTGAAGATGCTCTTGAAGCTGAGAAATTAAGACAGAGTCGGACCCCGTAATAACAATATCATCAACATATACCAGGAGCAAGACGATTCCTTTTTCAGTTTTGCACAGGAATAAAGAAGAATCATACTGACTTTGAACGAAAGAGAAGTTAATAAGCGTAGAGCGGAACTTGTCAAACCAAGCACGTGGAGCCTGCTTTAAACCATAGAGTGAACGTTTTAGTTTGCAAACATCAGAAGAGGGTGTAGAAAATAACCCTGATGGTGGAGTCATATAAATTTCTTCCTTAAGATCTCCGTGCAAAAAGCATTTTTCACATCCATTTGTCGTAATGACCATCCCTTGGAAGCAGCAATAGCTAGGATAAGTCGCACTGTCGTCATCTTAGCTACAGGAGCAAATGTCTCCTCGTAATCCACTCCATACTCCTGGCGATTACCAAGTGCCACCAGCCTTGCTTTATATCTATCAATTGAGCCATCAGATCGTAGCTTAATAGAATATACCCATTTACAACCAATGGGCTTAACACCATTTGGGCAAGGAACAATATCCCAAGTGTGATTCTCCTGAAGAGCCTGAAGTTCTTCCTGCATAGCTTTAACCCAACATGCCTGCTTAGTCGCATGCGAATAAGAGGTAGGAACTGTAGTATCAGCTAAAGTGGCAGAAAAACCATATTTATCAGGAGGATGACGAGTGCGAGAGGATTTTCGAAGAACCATTGGATTAGGATCGGGAAGAGTTTGTGATGGTGAGGTTTTTCGTCGTTGATATATAACACCAGGTATAAAACGATCAGTTGATGGAGAGGTATTCTCAAAATGAGGAAGAAGACTACTTCCAGAAGGAGAAACATGTTGCGGAAAATAATACTCATGCTCAAAGAAAATCACATTTCGGGAAATACGAAAACGATTAACAATCGCATCATAACATAGAAAACCTTTTTGAGCATTGTTGTAACCCATAAAAGCACACCGTACGGATTGAGCTGTAAGCTTGTGACGCTCATGAGACGGCAAGTGGACAAAACAAACACACCCAAATGTGTGCAACATGTGATAATCAGGATGCAACCCAAAAAGACGATAGTAAGGAGAATCAAAATTCAGTTGTTGAGAGGGCAACCGATTAATCAAATACACAGCAGTAGACAAGGCTTCTACCCAAAATATAGGTGGAACTGAGGACTCTAGGAGTAGTGTGCGTACCATATCCAATAAGTGACGGTGTTTTCGTTCAGCCACCCCATTTTGCTGGGGAGTATAAGGACATGACCGTTGTGATAAAATACCTTTGTTTTGCAAAAGAGCTTGAAATTCATGTGATAGATACTCACCACCATTATCAGATCGTAAAATCTTAATGCACGTAGAGAATTGTGTCTCAATAAAGGCCAAAAATTTTTTAAAAACAGTGAACACATCAGCTTTCCTACGTAGAAAATATATCCACGTGAATCGACTATAGTCATCAATAAACGTCACAAAATATCTATACTGTGCATGGGAAGTAACTGGAGTAATGCCCCAAACATCACTATGTATTATCTCAAAGCATGTTTTAGCACGACCACCATGAGTAGGAAAAGGTAGAACTTTACTTTTCCCAAGTTTACAAGTAGTGCAGGCAAGAGGTAATAGGTGTTTAGAAAACTGAATGTTGTCACCAAGAAAGCCATTCTTCATTAAATTAGATAAAATCACATTATTCGGATGGCCCAATCGTTTATGCCAAACATCAGCCTTATTCGCAGTAACAATAGAAGAGAAGGACAAATTTCTGGGAACAGAAAACTGCAACGGAAATAATCTTCCCACTTTAGGCCCCTTCGCGATCACTTGACCCGACACCTGATCCTGTACAATACAACCACCACGAGAGAAATGTACATCACAGTGATTATCAACCATCTGACCAACAGAAATTAGATTTGTAGACAACCCTGGAGAGATAAATACATGACTAAAAGAAGACCCTATATCACCAATGGCTGTAATTGGAAGATTACTGCCATTAGCAATCTGAATATTTTGTGAGCCATTATACTGTCGTACATTATGCAGTAGATCAGGTGACCCAGTCATATGATTGGACGCCCCAGAATCAACAATCCATGAAGAAGAAATATTCGTACCTTGGCCCTGAAGAGTAAGAGTAGAAAAGGCAGTGAGAATCATTTGTTGGACCATTTCTGGCGTAAGAACAGATTGATTGGTGCCAGTGACTGTAGGTGTAGGACCAATAACATCAAGACTTGGAATAGCAGCTTGAAAAGCTTGGGTCCGTCGATTTTCCGGACGTGTAGGACACTCCTTAATAATGTGCCCATGTTGCTTACAATAGTTGCAGAATTTCTTACTACAGTTGCGAGCCATATGCCCAAACTCCTTACAACTATAGCACTGTAGTTGATCCTTACCACGGTTCCTCCCTTGAGCAGCATAAGCAACATTGATAACTGCAGATTTTTCTTGTGATGCACCTAGAACAGCTTGGGTAGCCAATCTTTGTTCTTCACGCAACAATTCTCCAAGACATATATCCAAAGAAGGAACTGGATTTCTATTTAGCAATCCAGCCCGAGCAACATCAAAGTCTGATCTCAATTTCATTAAAAACTGATCACGTTTACTAACTTCATGAATTGCCTGAATACTAGCTAAGGCCTCCTTTGGTACTTTTGAATATATAATATTAGAATATTCGCTCCAAAGATTAAGAAATCCAGAATAATATTGCTCAATAGAAAGATCACCTTGACTGAGGTTACCAATCTCAAGCTCTAGTTGGAATCGCCTTGCAGTATTATCTTGATGATATATTCGTTTCAGGTAATCCCACATCTCCTTAGCCGTATTAAAAGGTCGTAAATTGTTCACCATATGAGCTTCGATGGATCCGAGAAGCCAAGAGATAATTCGGGCATCCTTTGTCTCCCATTGACCAAGGTCCTTGGCGTTTTCAGGAGCCATTAACGATCCATCAATGTGACCCCAAAGCTCCTTCCCTTTCAGAAACATCCGGAACTGAAATTCCCATGTTGCATAATTTTTTCCGGTAAATTTGATAGCCAAAGTCTCCATAGGTATTCTTCCAGAAAAATTCTCAGTAGCCATCCGAAAAACAGAAATCTTAATCCAAACTCTCAATCACAAGTCAATCAATCGAGAGAAGCGAAAAAAAATTCCAAAAAAATTGTTGATTGGAAATCAACCCAAAAGAAACAAACCAGAGAGCTTTAAGGGCAGAAGAAATTTCAGCCTTCCTTTGGCTCTGATACCATGACAAACAACTTTGAAATTCCAGGAAAAAGTTCCCTTCTTCTCCCGGAGCTCTTGCATTAAATAGAATTGCCTTACAATTTATCTTTAGTAACAAAGTAAATATAGCTACCATATTAATTACAGATAATCTAATTTAAGTATGTACTAATTACAAATAATCTACTCTAGGTAATAATATATACACAGCTAATTAGCACAATTATGGCAAAGTAAATTCCATATTTGATAGGCCATAATATCTGCCATTGATGGCCATAATATCTGCCATTGAATATCTGCCATTGATGGCTATAATATCTGCCATTGATGGCCATAATATCTGCCATTGAATATCTGCCATTGATGGACATAATATCTGCCATTGATAGTATAGGTGTCTTAGTCAATACAAGTCAAATGCAAATCATTTCTTCTTGATATTTCTCCATCAATAGTCTTACTAAATAAAATACATACTTAGCAAATAATACAACCAAATTGATTTCAGATATTTCAGTTTCACCACTCATCTAGTATCAACAACTGCTTTCTAACTTTCTGTTTCATCATCAACATGATCCGTTTATAATTAGAGGAATATTTATTCCAACTTTATTAATATGAGTAAATACTAAAATCTCTTTATCCAATTGTTAGAAGAAAATTCTTAACTTCTCTTGAATACCTTAGTTATCCAAATTATACATATATATTTTGAACCATTCAAAAAGTAATGGCGATAGCCGCAATGCTTACACTCCTAAAAGCTTCTATAACCTTAATGTTATGAATAACTCTTTCCTCCATGTTATACTTTTGCAAGTGTTAATTAAATAATCTGAAAGTAAAATTTCCATCCTTAATTTATGTCATCAACATTTTATCATCATCTTCTCAGAATCTAATATTCCCATAAATTTATGCATTTTCTTCCCATAAATTAAACGATATGATATCTGTCCCAATTCATAGTTTCAAGGTTATTACAGAAATTACTATACGCTTAAAAATTTGTTATACTTACAACTTTTTTGACTGGTTAGACAAACTTATACAGCTCTAATTCTCTGTATTTAAACAATTTTGAATGTCATTAAAACATGTCTTCAGAATAATGATCCTAATTTTATTTTAGTAGAAGGCCAGATGACATGATTATCAATTTGTTTACAGGAAACATCCTTTCCATTCTAATTTCATGACCATCTTACATTATTTATATTAAAATAAAACCAACTATTTCTTGCAAAACTAGAAACTATTTCCAATTTTTACTATTTATAAGACCAATATCTAACAACCTTAAGGTCAACTCAGTGAGCTACTACAAGAAATCAGATGCTGTCAAAAATAATTTAAAAGAAATAAAATACAGAACAAACAACAAAATAAATTGGCATACTTTGATATGATCTAGAAGCAATGGGTCAGCATCTACAGTTAGTTCATGGAGCAAAGATATTATCCTGGGTGAAAGAGGAACAATCTTTTCTTCCTGGGATTCGGTAGGAATGCAACATGATACCAACTTTGAAACCAAAAACTGCAAGAAACTCACTACATAAGAAAAGCATAAAGAAGAAGGAAGTGCTACATGGCTACATTAATAAAACCAAAGCAAAGAGAAAAACTACCTGAAGCTGTTCACCAAGCACATTGTAAGCATCCTTTCCAGATTCTGTTTTAAATGCCTCAAGCAAAGTAGAGAGGATAGCACAACACTGTTCTTGGAGGAATTGACTACGAATCAACTGGCCAATAATATTCATAATATAGCTGAAATAGGAACAAACAATTTATTAACTTGATGCCTGAAAGTGAACAGCCACATAAAATAATAATCAACTAGTAATCTGCACAGCTTGTAATTCTTGCATGAAGTTTGTCTAGCATGGTGAATTCTAGCTTAGCAAGTACAAACGTAACTGTTGCACAGTCGTCATACCATGGGCATGAAAAGTTGGTGGCTTCAAAAAATTCTAATGCTTCTTCCACTTGTAACTGTTTCCAGTATGCAAAATCGCCACAAACCATTCCTCTACTTGTGATCAGTTATAATGAAGAAAAAAAAGAAAACAACAGAGACAATTTTGAAGGAACAATTATAATATTTTTCTTATAAAAGATGAGAATAGTGGAGAGAGGGGACTAGAAAAAGGTTGCAAAATTTGAAGCTGGGTACGAAACCTTGATACACTCTTTGCTCCTCTTTGACTCAGAGAAGGTATCATTATAAATTCATGATCATCTGTCCTTTTCTCAATCGCTGATAGTACTCTTAAGGAGTGCAACCATATCTTTCACTTTCAATGTTGATGTTCTCTGAAAATTGATGTCAGATTTTACCCAGTTTTAAGCTTTATTAATTTTTTGTTCTCCATGAAAGTATCTCTTTTTCATTTTTGTAGTATATATGAGAACTACACATCTTCTGTTCCACGACATCTTCTCAAACTGACGTCAAACTTTTACTCAATGTCTTGGTATTTGCTTCTCTTTAATTTCAAGAGCTAGCACTCAACCATTAAACTCCCTTTTCCGAAGCAACCTACCAATGCCTTCAATTTGAGGATGAGTTAAGGAAGATTAAACCAAAGAATATTTTAATTTTTTGAAGGAGAGAGCAATTCATCAACTTTACTCAAGTGCATTGCATCTTTTAAGTCTCTCAAATGCTACACTAGTATTGTATCTGCATTATATTCAACAAACATCTTACTGAGTTTTTTCTTCCAAGTTTTGTATTTTTTCTATTTTGCATAATATGTTGAAATGGATCAATATACACACCTATTTCAGGAGTTTCAAAATCTATATGTTGAGTCCCAACTTGACTATCATGTCTATAAGTACCATGTTGAGAGTACTAGATATGAAGACAATTATCTTTAGTAATCACTTGTATCCTTCCACCATTGTAAATTTTGTTTATACATCTATTTCAATTTTTTTCTGCAGGACCACCAATGGATAAATAAGATAAAATGGCAAGCAGAAAAAAGAATTACAAAGTGCAAAAACAAAATTTAAAAAAAAAAATCAAAACTGGCATGAATTGCTATAGACATTAGCAACTTTAACTAGAAAAACTTACTACGAAGTACTAGGATTAGTAGCCCTATGTCCAATTATCTGAGTAAGAACCTCCATTGCAGATAGTCGATGGCAGATATGTCGTGAATGAACTGCGGCAGTTATCTGATAATGTATCTCTAACAAAAACTGCATGAGAGAAGACTAATTTATCTTCCCACATATATATAGTTATCCAATTTAAGTCGCAAACAATCAACATCGACAAATAGGATACATGACAAGAGAAAAACAAATGACCATGAAAATCCTGTCAGGGCGAAAAATATTTATTTTGTCCACGACACCACTGATGTGATGATTATCTCTGACAACAATAGGAAAGAATTAGAAAAATAAACAATGTCAGGAAATCAGGATATAAAAATGGATAAGTGAACATAAGGAAGTTTGGAGATTGTACATATCCAGAAAACCATCTACAACTGTTTGAACTGCAAGAACCAGAGTATCTTTCGTAAAGTATGGCAGTTCTGGATTAACAGCACAGGAAGTAAGTGACAGAAGGAAGCTGACAATTGACACCTGTCAATTTGGAAGAGGAATATCAAGAAAAATCCAATAAATACAAGTGGAAAGATAAGGTAGGGTCATAAGAGAAGAAAGTCAGTCTTAGAATGACAAACAGTGAAAAAGGTCTAGAAACAGAAAATGGAAACTCGTGCAAAAATGATTAAATATATTTAAATGTCACCTAAAATTTAACCAGCTCCATTAAGAAACAAAAAGATAACCTACTTAGCGCTTATTCAAAGAAAACCAAGAAAATCAAAAGAAAAATCAAGAATCATCCCCATATAATTGAGCAAGAAGCAAAAGAAAGTTTACACCAAAAGGGAGGGATGAATGCCTAGAATCATAATAATAAATGACCGAAATAATAGAAACCATACTGAAATGGCAGTCCACATGGACAAGACATGAGCCAAAAGGCCCAAAACCAAAATACAAAAGTTTCGTCTATAAGTAAAAAGAATAGTATTAGTATGACACAATGAGAATAGAAGAAGACTTGCCATGTTTTTCTTAATAAGTTCATCTCTCTCAACCTCAGAAATTTTGCCAAATTGCAAAATTGAATTGCTGAGGGCCAGTCCTGCAATTTCCTTGTCAGATCTCATACTACAATACACTGCAATGCATGACGCACAAATTGGCACAAAGTATTCCTTTACAAGATCAGATAGAGGCTGCAAAGAAACCTGCATTGGAAAGACTAAAACTTATCAAATTGGCATGTTCCTGGGTGTTAAATCAAACCACTACAACATAAACGTAATAAAAGAGTGAATGAAAATTATATTATTTCTTCTAAAGATGCAAAAAACGGTTACAAGCGAAAACTTTAGATCTATCATGGCCATCGACTAAGATTCATGAAGCAAAAATATTGGATGGCTGGGAAATTTTCTTATCATATAAAAAATTGCTAATGATAAAAAGGGAGAAATTTGAATGATGATTGTTTTAAATAAATAGAGAACATTAAGATAACTAACAACTAAAGAAAGTCGCTACTGTTCAGTAGTAGAACTACAACAGAGCACAAAGTCCACACCAACACTGATGCAGTTCAAATAACAGTTAAGAAAAAGGTAAATAATAGATGTCATTATGTCAAACCATGGAACAGCATGCTATGATCTATAATATTATTAAGATGCGATACATTTTAATTCAGATTTCTTTGGAAATTAAATTTCAATTATTTCTGCAAAGCTACCATGTGATAACCAACTCAGCTATACCCTAGGGGCTAAATATAAATTTCAATTTCAATTATGAAATGACTGAAGGAGGTGGCAAATTCAAACACACAACATGAAGGATTAAACTTTCTTTCTTCTTGATTCATGAATTATAATTCCCCAAAGAGTTGGGATAGACGGGGCTTGATGTGAATGGTGGATCATATCAACATAAAAAAAAAAAAATTGATCTCCTTACAGGTTATGGTAATGAGTGTCTGACCCAATTAGGGTTTGTCTGACCCAATTAGGGTTTATGATTTGGTTGGGCTCCTCAATCAGTAATAATTGGTACTATGAACAGGATTTTTCAATAATTACATGACTGTCTAATTTGAGGACTTTATATGAGAGATAATCAATAGTTACAATGCATCGTCTAGGCAAATCTACTAGTCAATTGCCACACATAAAATAATAAGTTAGGGCCTAGGGCAAACATTATCAATCTTTTTTAGTACATAACCAGTCTTATAGCAAAAAAGTCAGTATCAATCTACAAGTATCTGTCATCCTTTGCCAACCACTTGATATTAGATATCTTGCCTTTAGCGCGTAACATAGAGGATAACCACAAAAGACCATGTTAATATTTTCATCTGTTGTAATGAAAACACAACGAAAAGCTCACATACATCTTCATAGAATAGTGTAAATACATGACAATAGTCAAATAGTGCACCTTTGATATCCAATTAAGACGAGCATCATCTCCGGACAACATTAGAGGAGGTAGAAGCCATGGGCAGCAGTATTTCACAAAACATTTTACATTTGATTCATCACAAAATAGACTTTGCACCTGTTATGTTGAAAACTGGCATTGTAGCTATTCATAGAATTAAGAGGAAGTAGTAGGTTGCATTAATTTTAAAAAAAAAAAGTTCTCCTGTGATCATACTACCAATATTCTACATATCATGCCATTACCACACCTGTGATCTAGCAGAAGATGTTACAATGTCATAGCAGATGTGGAGCAGCAAGCCATCCTGCTATGGTTTGTGGCATATGTAAGACAGAATTTAATAGAAGCCAACTGATCTTGCTTGATATGTAACAACGAAGCATGACAAAGCATGCTGACCTCAACCTTATCAAGGGCCAACAGAGAAAGAACAAGCACAATCAAGCAGAGAGGAGGTCACGACCTCAACCAAACCTTGACATCATTGGGTTTTTTACTAGCACTATTTACAAAAGTGCTGGCAAATCTTCAAAAGGATCAATTTCATAAGAAAAAAACAGGAAAAAGAAAGGCTGCAACCTACATCACATTGTCATCCACCATTAGGTTTAAGATGGTTAAAGTGTATGTATCTACATAGTATATATAGAAGCGGAAATCCAACATATCTTTCTGTAGGCACCAGATTGTCTAATCTAAAATCGGGGCATTAGACTATGGAATATCCGACTACCTAAGATTGCATATATACTATCTAACAATTCCCCTCAAGCTAGATTATAAATGTCTTTCATACTTAGTTTGTTATTCGTGACACAACAATACAGAGTTACAGGAAGAAGCTCGACAAAAATATCGGCCAAACGGCCGAAGGAGAACAAGTACTGGAATCAGTCTTTTCAGCAAAAATAAATCATAAATCAAAATAATTGAGACCTCTAACATCTTAAAAAAAATTACTGCCAGGCCTTTCATAATTAGATATGTAAACACTGAAGTCTAAAACCACTTATCTTAAAGGATTTCAAAATGAATGCATTTGAAGTCGATATTTGTGTACAATTTAAGAACTAAAAGTAAACAATGTCCTGCTTCCAGAACCTAAACCTACTAAATTTCCCTCTCAATTTTTCTTGAGATTGTAACAATTTGCACCACCAAAAAAGAAAAACAACATAGGCACATATTAAAGGAATCTATTCTTACCTCAATAAGGGACATTAAATTTACATCACAAGCCACCCAACGAGCAAGGATTGGACCAATCAGCTGCTCCAAGTACTGGAGAAAAACAATAACGTGTTAGGTAGCGTAAACTTCTGCTCTTCTCAATGGGAGACAGTAAATTGATAAGCATAGCAGTAACATGGATCCAGTAAGTATCAAAAGCATACTCTCCAACAAGAAATGTGTTAATATTGACAAGAATTCGGCAATAATTCAATGCCACATTTTAAAAACAATAGCCATCGATGTTAACAGGGAAGTGCTTTTGGATTTAGGATGTTTATATCAGAAATGGGGGACTTACCTTGCTTCTGGAAGCATATCGGAGACTTCTTGATAAATTGTCAAGAAGCGCATACACCAGATCTCTTGGAAGAATCAGATGATGGAAAAAAAGAATATATGATTTAAAAGAAAATAAATTATTCACAAACATAGACTTTGAAAAATTATCTACCGTTCAGCAGGCTCCATAGCAGCAACCACACACATCATAAAGACAGCCTATCAAATAAGATTAAGAATAAACCAATGAATTCGATTCAAATAGAAGAAAAGAAATAATGTTTAAATTGCTACCTATCTTAAGAGGCAAGAAAAATGATCGTATGTCTAGGATTCCATACAAGTCCTATATTTGTTGTAAACTGCAAACATGTGAGTTCATAGAAAACAGTGAGAGTCCTAGTAGAATTTTAAATTTTAATGAGGACCCACAGGAATGGTCATCGACTTCAAAGAAAAGTTCATTTTCTTAGTATTCATAAAGAATCATCATAGTGATGATGATTACTACTTCCATTGATATTTTCTCTAATTGATATTACATCATAATGATACTATATTTGTATGTAGAAAAAAATTATTACCCAAAGATGACAGGTATTTATTCAAATTGGCAATGGTTAAAGTAAAACCAACGCATTCTAAGTGAGTCAAGATTTACTAACCAAAAAGAAGTCACATTTGGTATGCCAGTGGTTTGGATGCATTGACCAAAAACTGGGGAGATATTTTAACAGCATTTTAAAGCATAGCATACTAGACCAAAGGTATTAAGATTTTGATATATGGTGTCATTAGTTTTTATAGCAGCATTGATATGGTAATCTCTGTCACTAAGATGAAAACTTAAGTTCTTGAACCAGCAGAAAAAGTAAGTTATAGCTGATGGAGAAAAGTGAGCATCTTTAATGCAAGGAAAAATCCATCTACCTGCAAAGGTTTACACATTAGTAAATGCAAGGAGTGCCATAGGATGAACTACCACCAGAGCCATGTCTTACATCTCTAGGAGTAATTTTAAGCTATAAGATATGGCTTGGAGCATGATGAGGAAGCATTTTATAGCATGACATCAAGGCATCCCATAACAAATAAGATAACAAGTCTTGCTGGCATAAAAGGCTTCCTACTAGTCAATTAAGCTCAGAATTCTGGAGCACAACGTGATTTAAATGTTTCACACACATTCTTATTGAACAATGTATCAATCAGAAAAGACATGACATCTAAAGCACTTCACAACATGATGCGTTAGCCAATGCTGAGTTGCTGACTCTTAAGTTGAACATAGTACCTCAATTTCAATTTCTTCACTAGCTAAGGCCAGATGCGCCAGAGTGATAAGAGCTGTTTCTACAAAAAGTGTGCCCTGTGGACCTGCATCTAAGATCTGATGGGCCTTCACAGTCTTCCCTTTACAAAACCTCACCATTTCCAAACCAAAATTCAAACTATGAAACAGGAAAAAAAAAATAGTAAAAAAATAGATAACTCAAAAACAACTGTTTTCTTATTGATTTTTCCCTGCCAACAAATATTTGTGCTAAGACAATGTTAAGAAGTAAAAGAAGCCATGATTACACTATATACTAAAACATATAATAAGTTGGTTATGATTTTAGTAGCTTTAATCATAATAAATTGTGGGTAAAGCCCTTTAACTTTATTAGCAAGAAAATATAGTAGTACAATTACAACACTTTTTGAAAGCAGAAACCAACATTTGACTTGGGTCCTTGAACTGATGTCAGAATGGTCATAAACATGATTTCAGAATGATTAATATTAAAATAATAATAAAAAGAGATCATTTACAGATACCATCAAAAACTTCAAAAAAATAATCAATTGAACTCTCCTAACAAAAAAAGGCATGGGACCACTAATTGACTCCCAATATCCATAAAGAAATCCAATTGAAATGCTACCTGACTGGTCAATTTCAACACTCTACTCTCGAGATATCAATAGAACATTACCTGAATCAAGCAATTGAAGGTATCAAGTGAACATGATTTGAATCATGCAATTGCATTATGTCAGATTTGTCGTTGTCTCAAATATATCTAGTTTGACTGTCATGTTAAAAATTATAGTTAGCATATTACTAAAAATGCATCGAACTTGGGAGAAGATTTAGAAAGAGGAGAATCTAAGAGGTAATAAAGGTTTAGCATGCCAAGAGGATGAACACTAGAGTCTAATTATGTGGATGAAAAATATGAGGTTCAGTTGGACTCTCCCAACAATCAAAGGCATGGGAATGTTAGTTGACTACAAATATCCAAACAGAATTTACATCCATTTTTTTTTTTGAAATGGTTCATATATTAAAAAGTGCAGTGAGGGAGATCCTCCACTTAGCACATGAGAACAAAACACATCAGATCAGCCCCTTCACGTGGGCGTACATCAAAAACTCACATCACTTACTCATCTCCACAGCCCACACATGGGCGACATCTCACACACCATCACAGCCACGTATGGCCAGCACATCACACACAAATCCCAGCCCACACACGGGCACATCATCACACACAAATCACAGCCCACACATGGGCACAACACACTCACAAAACATGTCATATTGGCCGAAAATCACAGCAAACCTCAAGGAAAAAAACTGCTCAAAACAGGAGCATAACAACACATAGTAACCTCCACTTGCTTACTCTATCATGAGGTTATGTAAAGGTGAGGTCCACAAACCGGTGCACATGAATCTGGACCTTCCGAAAAGCGTCCTCTATGTTGGTTGTTGCCCCCTCAAATCTGCATTTGTTCCTTGCCCGCCAAATAAGATATATTGCACTAGAGACGCCAAGGTGTTTAGCTTTGACCATTCTTCCCTTTCCTTTGTACCGCTGTCCTATTACTTGGAGAAGCTCTTCTACCGTCTTAAATCTGAAATTTATGCTCAACCATGGCTTTATCCTTTGCCATAAGGTACTAGCATAAGAACATGCCAAAAAAAAAAATGATCTATTATCTCCTCCGCTTGACGGAACATCAAACAAAGCTTGTTTTCCACAAAATCCATTCTATCCACCGTACGCAACTTTCTTTGTGCAAGTAACCACATAGTAACCCGGTGCTTTGGCATGATTTCCGACCTCCATAATGATCCCACCCAATGTGGTTTGTCAATAGTTGTTTTGAGAAAACCATATGTCTTCCCCACTCCTTCACTTCTTGATGCAAACCATTCTATTAGCTTCATGTTTGCTTGGCCAAACCCATTTGATTTCAATCTAATCTTCTCTCTAATCTCTATTAACCTCTTTATCAATGGAGAATCACTTGATTTTGCTTCCCACTCCCAAAAATCAGCCCCCTTCACATATTGTTAGTGCACCCATTTTATCCATAAAGACTCTTTTCTTGTTTGGATCTCCCATAGTATCTTACAAAGTAATGCCTCATTCCATATTAATGGGTCCCTTAGCCTCAAACCTCCATTTTCCTTTGGCAAGCATACATTGTCCCATGCAATAGGTGGATACTTGGAATCCCACACAAACATTCCGCAAAGAGTCTTAATCTTCTCAATAACCCCAATCGGAATAGAGAGTATGGATAACCAATAACATTTCACCCCTTGGAGTATTGTCTTGACTAATTCTAATCTTCCGGCTCGAGACAAAGTCTTCTTAGGCCACGCATTCATTCTTCTTGTGATTGCCTCCAAGAGTGGACCATAATTAGCAATGCGCAATTTCTCCGCCACTAAAGGAATGCCCAAGTATCTAAAAGGAAAAGACCCTTCTTGAAACCCGATTCTTTGCAATAGCCTGCCCTTTGTGTTGTTGTCCACTCCCGCCATATAAACTTGTGATTTGATAGGATTTGCTTTGAGTCCCGCCTCCGCACTGAACTCCTCCAAGCAGTCCGCCAATAGCCCAATCGAAGATTCATCAGCGCGTGCAAATAGCATTAAATCATCCGCATATATCAAATGTGTAATACCAACTTCCTTGCATTTTGGATGAAAGTGAAAAGTGGGCTGATCGGATGCAACTTTTATCTTCCTTGATAACACTTCTATACATAAACCAAAGAGGAGAGGAGAAATAGGATCACCTTGGCGTAATCCCCTTCTTCCGCTAAAGAACCCATAGACACCCCCATTTAAAGAGATGGAGTATGAGGTTGTCATGACACATTCTTTTATCCATTTGCAAAATTGTTGGGGAAAATCAAAACCAACAAGAGCATTCATTAAGAAATCCCAATTAACCATATCAAAAGCCTTCTTTAGATCCACCTTGATCATGCATCTTGGAGAGATTCTTTTCCTTGCATACTTCCTTAGTAGTTCTTGTGTAAGAAGGACATTATCCCCAATGTTTCTTCCATGAACAAACGCCACTTGAGCCGAATTAAGTAAGAAATCCATCACCTTAGAAAGCCGGTTTGCCAATACCTTAGTAATGACTTTATAGAAGACATTGCAACAAGAGATCGGTCTATAATCCGCAACACTTTCCGCATGATCCCCTTTTGGCACTAGGGATATCAAAGAATGATTCCATTGTCTCAACAACTTTCCCTCCTCAAAGAACTCCTTTACCGCTGCAATAAAGTCTCCTCCCACTATATCCCATGATGAAGTGAAGAATTTTGCACCATAACCATCCGGATCGGGGGCTTTTTCACTCCCAATATCATATAGCGCCTTTTTTTATCTCTTCATCACTAACCGGGTTGATTAAGGCATCACTTTGGCTTTGACTTAGGCGTCTTCCTGTCATAGAGTTGCTATCCATATAGGTACATTCCTCCTCTTGTCCAAGAATGCCATGAAAATAATCAACGAACTCCTCCGCAACATCACCCAAACTAGTGGTTTGCTCCCCGTTACTTTTCTTGAGTGTTATAATGGCATTCCTTTTGTTATTTCTTTTGACCACACTATGAAAAAATTTGATACATTTGTCCGCACTCCGCAAGTAAACATTTTTGGCTCTTTGTTGGTTGAATAGCTTCTCCGCCTCCGCTAGTAGTGTTGTCTTTCTTCGGATATCTCTACAATCGGGAGGGAAAATACCACCCGAAAGTCCCACTCTTTGTGCCTCCTCCAAGGCCTCATTTGCCCTCTTTGCTTTCCCCGAAACGTGCATAAACTGATTCTTGTTCAGCTCCCTTAGTCTTTCCTTCAACCGTTGTAATTTGCATCTTAGGACGTATTGCGCATGTCCAAAAATCGGGGTTGCCCATGCTTCTTCGACAATCTTCTTGTAATCCTCATGTAATGCCCACATATTCAAGAATTTGAAAGCTCTCTTAGGTGGCCTATCCTTGGGCAATATATGCACAATGGCACAAGAGTGATCCGATAAGCATCCCGGCACCAAGAAGTCCACATACGCATCAAAGTCTTTAAGAAGCCAAGGTGAGTTAACCATTGCTCTATCTAATTTGCAAGAGACCTCCACTTTTGTCCAAGTAAACCGACATCCAATATATCTTAGATCCGCCATGCCACATACATGTGCAAACCTTTGTAGATCCCGCATCTCATAATTATTAATCGGCAAGCCTCCTTTCTTGTCATGAATAGATAGAATGGAATTGAAGTCCCCCATAACCATCCATGCACTAGAGTTTGCTTCCATGAGCTTCCCAATATCAATCAAATCCTCCCAAAGGGACCTTCGATCTACCACGGAATGAAGTCCATAAATAAAAGTCACAAAGAAACCAATCTCCGAAATCCGGCAATGAACATGGCAATGAATAAGTTGCTCCGATATACGGATGACCTCCACCTCTGTTCTCTGCATATCCTACAGAAGTACTATTCGCCCATGGTTAGAAGTATTGAAGTTATGCACATAACTCATACCTGAAAATTTCCCTTGTAAGATTTGCATAAGGGACTCCTCTTTCAACTCTGTCTCCAAAAGAGCTAAGACCCGTATCTCCTTACTCCTTAGAAGGTGTTGAACACCTCCCTGTTTTAGGGACTTATGAAAGCCCCTAATATTCCAAGATGCTACATTCATTGTACACCATTGCGGGCTGCTCGCACACGTGTATTTCGTGCCTTTTGTCCTCCCCTCCGTGCTTCTTGATTTGATGTCTCACCTTGATAGAAAGAAGGCTCTCCCAAAGAAGGAGATCTCTCACCCCTAGCTGTTGTACCCTTCTCCTGTACACACAATAGATTGGCATAGTAGAGCTCGGCAATCCCCCACCATCATGACAAAACATCTCCAACCGATCCTCCTCTATGGGACTGGACCTATGAAGGACCATTGCCATGGAATGTTGATCAACTTGGGCTGCATCATTTGGTACTTGTTGCTGTCCACTTTGTTGCTCATGATTATGTTCTTCATTCGGCATTTGTGGTTGATCTTGTTGTTGTTGGTCATTTGGCGCTTGTTGTTGTTGTTGCCTAGGTTGTCATTGTCTCCTTGTACGTGTGCTACCTCTTGTTATTACGCGTCCTCGAGTAGATTGGGATCTTGCCCTTGCATTGTACTCCCTTGGTCGGCTTCTTGCAGTCCTTTGATGTTGCTGTCCATTTCGATCAGCCCCTCCACAATGCCCATTTTTGTGCCCAATTTTCTTACAAACGTCACAGAAATCCGGTAGCGTCTCATAGACAATCTTTAGGTTGGTTTGTGCTCCCGTAGGTAGTGTAATTTGCACTTCTATGGCCCTTTCACCGAAAGCCGAAATCTCCACCATAAGCCTTGCATACTCCAACCTTTCCCTTGTGCGTGTCAACTTATCGATATAGAGTGGTTTTCCAACCTCCGATACCACCATACTCGAGACTTTTTGCGACCAACAGTCTGGAGGCAATCCATGCACTTGAATCCAAGCCGGCACTAGCCTACAATCTTCATCGAACAAGAAACATTGTGGCATGACTTTGAAAAAAATGGGGATCTTATACACAAAGTATGGTCCCTTCTTCAACACGCTATCCATATCTTGCTCTGTTTCGAATTGGAAGATAATCCATCCGCTCTTATGCATAAAGAACTTGTACGGAACTCTCCATCGGTTGGCCATCCAACTAATTCCATTCTTGTCCGATCGCTGCCCCATAAAACATCCAACAAGACAAAATCCCAAAGTATCTTCCATGTTATCAATGTCTTCATAACCAAAAACTAACCTTTCACCTTGGACTTGATATTGATCCAACATCACAGCTTGTTTTGTCTTTCTATTGTCTTTGAAGAGGCTTGCCCAAGTCTTATTTTGCTTGCTTTCATTTGCCCTCCGAGTGCCTACCCCTCCATCAGCCACCGGCGCATCATTTCCTTCCTCTTGATCTCCTCCATCCTCTCCGGTGAGCCACCCTCCTTGGCCGGAAAAGCACCCTCCTTGTTTTGATCAGTTTGTTCTCTGTTGTTGCATGGCTGAGCATCCCCCCCCCTCCCAGCAGATTCATGGCTTCCTTCCACCTCATCAAGTGATTCTTCCACGTCCACATGAGTTGGCATGTCTACATGGCTAGAAATGTCTTCTTCATTGGTTGCAAGGCCTGCCACTTCATCATTTGTGTCCACATCCTGAGCCCATTCCCTGCTCGAATGACTCTTGGTATTTCTCCTCTTTTTTGCCATTTGACTGAGAATTAATAGCTGCACCTTGGAATGTTAAGCTGCCTCTCAAACAGCCAATGAGAGTGCACCTCTTTGCATGGCTTGCCACTTGGCCAAGGTATTCAATTTGTTGAGGCAATCTGTGGTCCGGAGTGACCAAGTGTTTTGATGTTTGGGCAAAAGGTTTAAGTTAGGTGTTCTTTGTGTTCTCATATGTGTATGTTGAGTGTGCAGGTTGTACAGGTTTACACATGTTGAGTCAGCTGAGGCAAGGGACAAGAGCCGAGGGAGGAGGACTCCAAGGGCAAGCCGAGAAGTGAACTTCAAACGACACACGTTGTAAAATACGGCAATTCAAAAATTCGGACTAGAAAATTTTTTCGGGATTTTTCCTGATAGAGTCTAGTATTTTCGGCCCTACGAGAGGAGCCAAGGGGCTTTATTGTAAACCTTAAAAACTTAGTAAGGACTTCATGGAAGAAAACCTTAAATAATTGGCTTAAGTAAATTTACCTAAACTTAAGGGCTTGCAGGTAGACTTTTAAATTAAGAAAGGGTAAGTAATCTAACCCTAGGAAATTATTGAGGTGAATTAAAATATGAATGGAGAGTTAAATGTAGGGTAAGGATTGAAATTGAGGAAATGGAGGGACTATTTCGCAAAAGTCCCATCCCTTTATAAGTTTTCTTTTCTCCTCTTCACACGCCGCAGCCACACCCGCAGCAGCCGCCTCCTCTCCCTCGAGCCCTAGCCGCAGACGCAGCCCGGCCGACCCCTTCTCCTGCCTCCCCGACCTCGTGCCCTAGCCGCAGATGCGCCGCCCTTCTTCCTCCATTTCTTCTCCCTTTCCGCGTGCCCTAGCCACAGTCGACGCCGACCCTTTCCTCTCCTCCATGATCCGTACGATTGAGATCGAGGGTCGCCGGCTTCGTTGGACCTTTACTGCCCTTCTCCACGTGAAGCCGAGGGATCCCTAGAGACAGAGTTCGTCGGGGGCAGTTGTTAGCATGTGCCGTGTGAATTCTTCATCTTTCTTGGATTCTGGTTTTTCCAATCCGCTACCGGGAGACTTCCCCAGCAGGTATCGATCTTCGATTTTCTATCCACTTTTGTGTTCTTGAATTTTGTTGATGAGGGCAGTTTTGAATCCCTGTTTAGGTGGGTGTGGTTCTGTCTCTGCCGTGAGGCTTGGATACATACATGAGATTGTTGAAGGGTTGAATGATACGGTAAGTAACTGAGGATTAGTTTTTGATCTTGGTTTTGTTGTGTGGGTTGAACGTTCAATCCGGTTACCATGGGGTTGTATGCTTGAGATCCTACCGTGAGCTATGTTGCTAAGGGAATGTTTGTAGAGAGGAAATTGTTTCTTCATTTAGATTTGATTTCGTGTCTTGGGTCTAAGCTTTTGGGAAGATGTCGTGTGATATCGTTGGAAATCAGTTTGAGGTAAATTTTGATGGATAAACCTCTGTTACATTGCTATGTGATGGTTAGTTTAGATCAGTTGATTTGATGATATTATTTAGAAATTGGATGTTGAATATGGTTGATTAATTCTTGTGGTTAAAGACAACCAGGTAAAGGAATTGGATAGTATCTTGATTTATTTTATTTTGGATCTCCTACTATTTTGGTGCTACCGTGAGTGGTGTAGGAGATTTGGGCTTTGAATGTCTTGGGGAAGGTTGGATCATGGTTTAGGTTTGGACTAAACCTATGTTTGAACTCAATCGAGGAAACTTGTGTTAATTATCTAATTTGGGATAATTAAAATGATTACGGTAATTAGATAAATCCTAATATGGTTTAGGGATTTTCTGGCTAGTTGCTATTCTATTTTTGTAATAGCTATTAAATACGTCCTTTGATACAGGACACTGATCGACTTGCGTTGGACTTCTTTGACGGGTGATTCTATCTCATTTGATACGGACTTCACTTACTTGGAGGCGGGTACCCTTTGACTTATCTTTTAGATATTGTCATCTTGTTATGCATAGTCTGTTATAGATAGCAATAAGATCATACGCTATCCCTGGTTATTATGCCTGTTCTGGATACTTGTTATTTATCCCTGGTTATTATGCCTGTTCTGGATACTCGTTAGTTATCCCTGGGTTATTATGCCTGTCTTGGATACTTGTTAGTTATCCCTGGTTAGTATGTCTATTCTGGATACTTGTTGACTCCCTGTTTAGTATGCCTGTCCTAGATACCTATGGTTTATCCCCTGAGTTATTATGCTGTTAGTTCCATACAGTATCAGGTAGTGTCATATCTATATGTATGCTTAGAGATCGTGAGGTATCTCCTGCCTTTGACCTTGAGGGATCTGTAGTTTTCGGCCAGTATACCTTGTAGGTTAACTGTATTTCCTGTTATAGGATTTCAGACTGAGACCTAGTATACTGAGGACTTGGGAGGGAGGTATGTGTATCTATCATACACCATCCTGGCATTGTTGCATGCCGGCGATCAGCGACTCCCTTGTGGTTGAGCCTATCGTCTTCCGGTACATGATATGCGCACACGGCCACTCATGGGTTAGTGGATACCGTAGGATGTGTGCATTTGCTCTGTACTGCTCCGCTCGACCGCTCAGGGGTAGTGGCTTCGGAGCGTGGTAGCAGGCGGAGATCCCTTCTCTTCCCATAGACCAGAGGAGATGAGAGCGACGCTCCCTCATATATACGTGGGGTAGGGGGGCGGTCCCCCGACAGCATCCTGTCCACTCGGTCACTCAGGAGCAGTGATGGCAGAGTGCGTACAGTGTCACAGCTCTACCCACTCGGCCGACACAGTATCGCCTGTCTCGGTGGCTTGACTGGAGTTAGGGGGTGACCATGGCATTGCACCATGTGCATATTTTGCATCGTGCATTGATTGCTGCATTTATTTGCTGCACTTGTTTGACATGCATATACTGGATACCTGTATACCTTGGAATATATGTTATACTTGTTCCCTAGGGACTTATGTCACCCTTTGCAGGATAGATGGATTCTGGTATGTATCTTTATTCAGTATCTTCGGTATACCTTTTCCTATTGTTCATATGAGGTTGTATCAGCGTAGACTTCTATTGTTATTATAACATACTATGCATATCTACTGGGTATTCGCTGAGTTTATGGACTCACACCGTTGCCATATGTTTCTATTTCAGGTTAATGCCTGCCAGGAGATCCCTAGCAGCCAGTCCCCAGCTCCAGAGGAGCTCTGTTTAGTTTTACCTTACGTTGTTTCGGTTATGGACCCTGTAGTATTTACTATGCTTCCGCTATTTTGTTTTGAACATGTATGCACGTTTTATTTGATGATATTGTACTTTTGAGTCCTAGGTTGGACTTTGTTTGATTTTGGTTTTGTTCCTGCCCCCTGGCAGCTCAGGTGAGTTCGGATTTGGTTTTTCGATAGTTATAATCATATAATTGTTGTTTCTGCATATATCTGAGGCCTGAGGCCCTTTAAACTGCGTGGTTGTGCTATATATATATGGTATACAGGTTATGTGTTTGTGTAAATTGTCCGCCGGACAGGGGAGGTGCTGTCCGATTTTATATTGGATCAGCGCCTCCTGGGTCTCGGGGCGTGACAATTTATTTTGGTATCAGAGCGTAGGTTTCGATGCCTACGTGTTTTCGGATTTTTTTTCGGTGTTTATCTGATACCAATTTATTTTGGTATCAGAGCTCAGGTTGCGAGATACCTCGGGTATTTGCGGATTTTTTCGATGTCTATCTGATACCAATTTATTTTGGTATCAGAGCGTAGGTTTCGATGCCTACGTGTTTTCGGATTTTTTTCGGTGTTTATCTGATACCAATTTATTTTGGTATCAGAGCTCAGGTTGTCGGATACCTTGAGTGCTTTTGGATTTATGATGTTTATCTGATACCAATTTATTTTGGTATCAGAGCGTAGGTTTCGATGCCTACGTGTTTTCGGATTTTTCGGTGTTTATCTGATACCAATTTATTTTTGGTATCAAGCCCAGGATGTGGGATACCATCGATTCGTGATTTCTCGGAATTTAAATCTGACACTGAACTGGTAGGTGTCGGAGCTCGGGTTTGATGTTATTCATCCGAGTACATTACGGATTTTTAAAGCCGTGGTTGTGATGCGACGGCAATCTGGGACTTGGCGGCAACGGGACATCTCCAGGCGGCAAGAGGTATATTTCTTTTGGACTTATCCTACTTTTAGTATTCACTATTAGAGTTAGGATTGGTTAGATTATCCCAGTTTGGTGGGATCTTATATTCATACTGGATAGATAAGCTAGATGTCATGTTTTGAGTACATGATTTACATTGATGCAATTGGGTAGCAGTAGCTACATATTATTAGGGTTAGTAGAGGATTGATACAATCTGTTCCTTAGGGGCGTTGGCCATGGATCACGTGTATGGTACATGACTTATTTTAATGTAGAATGATAGCATGAGCTACATATTATCATTATTATTGGATTGATATATTTTATTCCATGGGGACTTTGATCAAGGATCACCTGTACCTGGTTGATGATCTAGAAGGTACAGTTTGATAGGTGGATTGAGATTGACGAATCTCTATGATGTTTTGTGCTTTGAGGATTCTATTAGTGGATACTGTAAGACCTAAATTTTGTTGGATTGTAGCTTTTAATGGATCAGTGGGTGGATAACTGATCCTTTGGTGGTTGATTGCTTAGGAAATCTGTTATTGATAGCAGCATATGGTACGATATGTTGGCACAATCTTTAAATTATATGTTATCTTCTGACGGTTTATTGAAGGATATATATAAATATATGCGGCTTGTGATGTTCGGGAGGATGCTATTGACTTGTGGATACTTGGGTGATACTTATGGATTTTCATTTTACGTTTGAGGAGCGGAGTATAGACTTGGCGCCAATGATCTTATGGTTGAGCACCCTGGATAGTTGTGATGATTGAATGGTTGTTCGGGTGTATCCGGTTATCGGATGATAACCTCTGGATTGATAAATCCAGTTGCTCCGTATCAGTGTAATTTTAGGGTATCAAGTAAAGTGGTTACTCAAGATGAGTACAAACGTGTTTTGATGCTAGTGTGTGTCGTATGAGGAATGGTGAAATTTGGGGACCAAATTTTTATTAGTGGGGGAGAATGTAAAATACGGCAATTCAAAAATTCGGACTAGAAAATTTTTTCGGGATTTTTCCTGATAGAGTCTAGTATTTTCGGCCCTACGAGAGGAGCCAAGGGGCTTTATTGTAAACCTTAAAAACTTAGTAAGGACTTCATGGAAGAAAACCTTAAATAATTGGCTTAAGTAAATTTACCTAAACTTAAGGGCTTGCAGGTAGACTTTTAAATTAAGAAAGGGTAAGTAATCTAACCCTAGGAAATTATTGAGGTGAATTAAAATATGAATGGAGAGTTAAATGTAGGGTAAGGATTGAAATTGAGGAAATGGAGGGACTATTTCGCAAAAGTCCCATCCCTTTATAAGTTTTCTTTTCTCCTCTTCACACGCCGCAGCCACACCCGCAGCAGCCGCCTCCTCTCCCTCGAGCCCTAGCCGCAGACGCAGCCCGGCCGACCCCTTCTCCTGCCTCCCCGACCTCGTGCCCTAGCCGCAGATGCGCCGCCCTTCTTCCTCCATTTCTTCTCCCTTTCCGCGTGCCCTAGCCACAGTCGACGCCGACCCTTTCCTCTCCTCCATGATCCGTACGATTGAGATCGAGGGTCGCCGGCTTCGTTGGACCTTTACTGCCCTTCTCCACGTGAAGCCGAGGGATCCCTAGAGACAGAGTTCGTCGGGGGCAGTTGTTAGCATGTGCCGTGTGAATTCTTCATCTTTCTTGGATTCTGGTTTTTCCAATCCGCTACCGGGAGACTTCCCCAGCAGGTATCGATCTTCGATTTTCTATCCACTTTTGTGTTCTTGAATTTTGTTGATGAGGGCAGTTTTGAATCCCTGTTTAGGTGGGTGTGGTTCTGTCTCTGCCGTGAGGCTTGGATACATACATGAGATTGTTGAAGGGTTGAATGATACGGTAAGTAACTGAGGATTAGTTTTTGATCTTGGTTTTGTTGTGTGGGTTGAACGTTCAATCCGGTTACCATGGGGTTGTATGCTTGAGATCCTACCGTGAGCTATGTTGCTAAGGGAATGTTTGTAGAGAGGAAATTGTTTCTTCATTTAGATTTGATTTCGTGTCTTGGGTCTAAGCTTTTGGGAAGATGTCGTGTGATATCGTTGGAAATCAGTTTGAGGTAAATTTTGATGGATAAACCTCTGTTACATTGCTATGTGATGGTTAGTTTAGATCAGTTGATTTGATGATATTATTTAGAAATTGGATGTTGAATATGGTTGATTAATTCTTGTGGTTAAAGACAACCAGGTAAAGGAATTGGATAGTATCTTGATTTATTTTATTTTGGATCTCCTACTATTTTGGTGCTACCGTGAGTGGTGTAGGAGATTTGGGCTTTGAATGTCTTGGGGAAGGTTGGATCATGGTTTAGGTTTGGACTAAACCTATGTTTGAACTCAATCGAGGAAACTTGTGTTAATTATCTAATTTGGGATAATTAAAATGATTACGGTAATTAGATAAATCCTAATATGGTTTAGGGATTTTCTGGCTAGTTGCTATTCTATTTTTGTAATAGCTATTAAATACGTCCTTTGATACAGGACACTGATCGACTTGCGTTGGACTTCTTTGACGGGTGATTCTATCTCATTTGATACGGACTTCACTTACTTGGAGGCGGGTACCCTTTGACTTATCTTTTAGATATTGTCATCTTGTTATGCATAGTCTGTTATAGATAGCAATAAGATCATACGCTATCCCTGGTTATTATGCCTGTTCTGGATACTTGTTATTTATCCCTGGTTATTATGCCTGTTCTGGATACTCGTTAGTTATCCCTGGGTTATTATGCCTGTCTTGGATACTTGTTAGTTATCCCTGGTTAGTATGTCTATTCTGGATACTTGTTGACTCCCTGTTTAGTATGCCTGTCCTAGATACCTATGGTTTATCCCCTGAGTTATTATGCTGTTAGTTCCATACAGTATCAGGTAGTGTCATATCTATATGTATGCTTAGAGATCGTGAGGTATCTCCTGCCTTTGACCTTGAGGGATCTGTAGTTTTCGGCCAGTATACCTTGTAGGTTAACTGTATTTCCTGTTATAGGATTTCAGACTGAGACCTAGTATACTGAGGACTTGGGAGGGAGGTATGTGTATCTATCATACACCATCCTGGCATTGTTGCATGCCGGCGATCAGCGACTCCCTTGTGGTTGAGCCTATCGTCTTCCGGTACATGATATGCGCACACGGCCACTCATGGGTTAGTGGATACCGTAGGATGTGTGCATTTGCTCTGTACTGCTCCGCTCGACCGCTCAGGGGTAGTGGCTTCGGAGCGTGGTAGCAGGCGGAGATCCCTTCTCTTCCCATAGACCAGAGGAGATGAGAGCGACGCTCCCTCATATATACGTGGGGTAGGGGGGCGGTCCCCCGACAGCATCCTGTCCACTCGGTCACTCAGGAGCAGTGATGGCAGAGTGCGTACAGTGTCACAGCTCTACCCACTCGGCCGACACAGTATCGCCTGTCTCGGTGGCTTGACTGGAGTTAGGGGGTGACCATGGCATTGCACCATGTGCATATTTTGCATCGTGCATTGATTGCTGCATTTATTTGCTGCACTTGTTTGACATGCATATACTGGATACCTGTATACCTTGGAATATATGTTATACTTGTTCCCTAGGGACTTATGTACCCTTTGCAGGATAGATGGATTCTGGTATGTATCTTTATTCAGTATCTTCGGTATACCTTTTCCTATTGTTCATATGAGGTTGTATCAGCGTAGACTTCTATTGTTATTATAACATACTATGCATATCTACTGGGTATTCGCTGAGTTTATGGACTCACACCGTTGCCATATGTTTCTATTTCAGGTTAATGCCTGCCAGGAGATCCCTAGCAGCCAGTCCCCAGCTCCAGAGGAGCTCTGTTTAGTTTTACCTTACGTTGTTTCGGTTATGGACCCTGTAGTATTTACTATGCTTCCGCTATTTTGTTTTGAACATGTATGCACGTTTTATTTGATGATATTGTACTTTTGAGTCCTAGGTTGGACTTTGTTTGATTTTGGTTTTGTTCCTGCCCCCTGGCAGCTCAGGTGAGTTCGGATTTGGTTTTTCGATAGTTATAATCATATAATTGTTGTTTCTGCATATATCTGAGGCCTGAGGCCCTTTAAACTGCGTGGTTGTGCTATATATATATGGTATACAGGTTATGTGTTTGTGTAAATTGTCCGCCGGACAGGGGAGGTGCTGTCCGATTTTATATTGGATCAGCGCCTCCTGGGTCTCGGGGCGTGACACACGTGAAGGATGGCATGGAGGCAGTCGAGGACTTGCGTGCGCATCCGAGGGACGATAGCCGGTGGAAGAGGACTTCAAGGGGCAAGCCAAAGGAGAGGACCTAAAGGCACACGTGGAGGAGGGCCAAGAAAGTGAATAGGAGTGCTGTGGTAGGCTGGGCATTCGACTGGGGGTTGTCTAGTCGACTGCCAAAACTCACAGAATGGTTTTGGCCCTGGACCAGTCGACTGCTCCCAGGTGTACAGCTAGATTCGAACGTTGAGGCTGTCAACGGTCGAATTCTGAGTGGGGCAGTCAACTGCCCTGGGAGCAGTCGACTGTCATCGAGGTTTTCAGCCCGAGTTCTATTTAAAGAGAACTCGGTTTGGGCTGAGATTCTTGACGAAACAAGCTTGGTTAAGGCTTGTTAGTAGTCTCTTGAGTCCAGATCGTGTCAAGGTGTTGTGGCGAGGTTTCTCCACCCACAAGGAGCGACGAGGGCTAGCCGGAGGTTATTCGGTGATTGATCCACCGACGGATTCTTGGATTAGTCACCCATCCGGGGTGGATACCAAGTAAATCGGTTTGTTAGCAGTGCTTTCTTTGTTGTTTGTGTTTATTATTGTTTCCGCTTGCGCATACTAACAACGTAGAAAGAACAAGCCGAAGAATCGCTATTCACCCCCCCTCTAGCGGACATAATCGATCCTACAATTGGTATGAGAGCGAAGGACCGCTCTTGATCGGGCTAACCGCCGAGGGAGCACACGATAGAGGAAGAAATCATGGAAGACAAATTCGGAGACGACATCTACACTCCGCCGGCCTACGACCATGAGAATTTCGGATATTGGAAAGTGAGAATGGAGGCATGGTTCGGAATGGAGTGGGATCTTGGAATCGCGCTTGAAGAGCCCTTCGAGATTCCAAAGGATAAGCACGGGAAGAGGCTTAGACCTAGTTACTGAAATCAAGAACAACTAGATCAAGCGAAAGCGAATGAAAAGGTAATTAGTACCTTAGTAAATCTTTTGCCTGACAATATTCTGAGTGATGTAGGAGCGTACCAAAATGCATCTGAATTATGGAGCAAATTGAAAGAAATCCGTAAGGACCCTACACAAGCCCAAGTAGTAGAGGAGCCCGAAGAAGTAAGGTCAATAATCCATGAAGATCAAGAGGAGGAAGAAGTGTCAACTTCATCAGATGAAGGAGCACTGGAAAGTGAAAATTCATCAACTTCTTTAAGAGAAGAAGAGGAAGTATCAACGTCCAGTATTGAGGGGGAGAGACCCTCAATCATACAAGAACAAGAAGAAACCTCTACCTCCACCAAAGCAAGGAAAAAGGAGCACATCACATGCTTTGGTTGCAACGAAAAGGGGCACTACAAGGACAAGTGCCCAAATGGTAAGAAGGAGGTAAAATCTACACTCATTTCAAGTTCTTTTAAACCTAACATGAGTTGTAGGAATGGAGGAGCCCCAGAAAGGAAAAAGAAAATCCGATACTTCACATGTGGAGAACTAGGGCACTACCACACCAAGTGCCCTAGAAAAGGAGAATTAAAGAAAATGGAGCATCTGAGAAGATGGGAGAAGGAAGAAAAGAAGAAGCAAATATCACATCAAGGAGGGACTACAAGGGTAAGGGAGGTAATCCCTAACTCTAGATTTAAATGCAACTTAAATTCTAGTTCCTCCATGAATGTCAAAAATAGGGCAAATCATTCATCCATGCATGCTAAAGTCAATGAAAATTATTTACTTGTGCACAATTTTGAATTTAGATACAATGATAGAACTAAGAGTAACAATAACAAGGTGGACCAAAAATCTAAGAAAAGCATGCATCATGATAGACCTAGGACCTTTGTATCTAAGGATCATGGCACTAATCCCAAGAAGGGGAGACATGTGCCTAGAAAGGAGGGTAGGTCTAGGAATGTCCAAGGTGGACATATGGAAACTAAAGTTAGGGACTTGGCAAGGGAAAATCAAGCCTTGAGGGCAAGACTTGATACATTAGAAAAGACCCTAGAAAGATTCAAGATTGGATCTAAGGGTTTGGATATGGTGTTGGGTAGCTTAAAACCCAACTATGATAGATCGGGGTTGAGATACCGGTCTAAGACCTCCAAGGCAAATGGAAAGAGATATGCTGGGGAAGCATATAATCATGGCAAGGAGGGTAAGTCCAAGGATGGCAAAGGGGTGCCATCCAAAGGGAAAGAAAATGACATAACCAAGGACAAGGTGCCCAAGGTTAAGAAGATCAATTTTGTAGGCCAAGAGTCACCGGGAGAACACCGATGTGGTCTAGTGTTTCTGGAGTCACCTAGGGAGGTGGCTAGGTCTAAGAGCTCAAGGGGAGCTCCAGGAGCCTTTGGGATATGTGGTGAATGGACCCTAGGAGAGGTGCTCCTAGAGGTCTAGATGGACCATGGGATGTGCTAAAAGAGTTGGAGACGGACTTGAGTCTTAACTCTTGGGTTTTGGCACATGGATTGTGTGTTTTATGCATGGAAATATAACATTGGGGTCATATAGCATGAAGGTTGGTTTTTGATGTATAAATGTCATGTAAATCAATGCTAGGGATGCATTGTGGGTTGGCATGGGCAGAGACATCAAGAGGAAACCAAAACTAAGACTTTAGATCAGGGTTCTATTGAATTTTTTAGCTAGTTTTGGATTTTGTGTCAAACTTGGGAATGGTGATAGATACATTTTGGAATGTATTTTGTCCAAGTAGATATGGGTACCACAAACCTCTCCACAAAATTTGTGAATTTTTGGAAATTTGTGAAATTTTTGGCGCATTTCTGAACTTCATCAGAAAAGGCTGAAATTCTGAATTTCAGAGTATCAGTCGACTGCCAGCAGGGGCAGTCGACTGGTCAAAACTGAATTTTGTGTCAACAGCTGGGAAATGGTCCAAATGATGAGAAACAAGTGTATGAGGGGTTAGTACACTATGTCTAGGATCATTTGGGATTCAAAGAACCGATAATTGGGATATTGTTGGGTTCTTTTTGATGTTAGGCAAAGGGGGAGAAATTTGGGTTTCAGTTGGGAAACCAAACTTACCTTTGCTAGAAACCCTAGATTTAGGGGGAGTTAAGATTCAGGGGGAGCATGGTTGCTCCATTCTTGGCGTAAGGGGAACCTTGGAAAGGTTCTTAAAAAGCCTTTGTAAGTCTAATATAGGGGAAGCTTTTGAAGAGCTTTAAAAAGCCCGTGTTGGAAAAGTCCTAGCTTGGAGGGTTAGGTGTGTAAAATTCCTAACTTGGAGGGTTAGGTGTGGAAAAGTCCTAGCTTGGAGGGCTAGGTGTGTGAAAAGTCCTAGCTTGGAGGGCTAGGTATGAAAAGTCCTAACCTAGAGGGTTAGGTGTAGGATGCCTTGGGATAGGATCCATTTTTGCATTGCATATGCATTTGTTTAGCATGGTTTTTGCTATTGACTACTATCTTATTTCCCTAACTTAAACGTATTGTCAAACATCAAAAAGGGGAGATTGTTGAGGCAATCTGTGGTCCGAAGTGACCAAGTATTTTGATGTTTAGGCAAAGGGTTTAAGTTAGGTGTTCCTTGTGTTCTCATATGTGTATGTTGAGTGTGCAGGTTGTACAGGTTTGCACATGTTGAGTCAGCTGAGGCAAGGGACAAGAGCCGAGGGAGGAGGACTCCAAGGGCAAGCCGGGAAGTGAACTTCAAACGGCACACGTGAAGGATGGCATGGAGGCAGTCGAGGACTTGCGTGCGCATCCGAGGGACGATAGCCGGTAGAAGAGGACTTCAAGGGGCAAGCCAAAGGAGAGGAGCTGAAGGCACACGTGGAGGAGGGCCAAGAAAGTGAGTAGGAGTGCTGTGGTAGGCTGGGCAGTCGACTGGGGGTTGTCTAGTCGATTGCCAAAACTCACAGAATGGTTTTGGCCCTGGACCAATCGACTGCTCTGGGAGCAGTCGACTGGTGTACAGCTGGATTCGAACGTTGAGGCTGTCAACGGTCGAATTCTGAGTGGGGCAGTCGACTGCCCTGGGAGCAGTCGACTGCCATCGAGGTTTTCAGCCCGAGTTCTATTTAAAGAGAACTCGGTTTGGGCTGAGATTCTTGACGAAACAAACTTGGTTAAGGCTTGTTAGTAGTCTCTTGAGTCCAGATCGTGTCAAGGTGCTGTGGCGAGGTTTCTCCACCCACAAGGAGCGACGAGGGCTAGCCGGAGGTTATCCGGGGATTGATCCACCGACGAATTCTTGGATTAGTCACCCATCCGGGGTGGATACCAAGTAAATTGGTTTGTTAGCAGTGCTTTCTTTGTTGTTTGTGTTTATTATTGTTTCCGCTTGCACATACTAACAACGTAGGAAGAACAAGCCGAAGAATCGCTATTCACCCCCCCCTCTAGCGGACATAATCGATCCTACACAATTCTACCGCCCACTTCTTCCCGGCCACGTGTCAGCCTTCTAGGGAGAGTCCTCCCCTGCCTTGGCCGGAGAAGATGGCCGGAGTAGGGGGGAGAATGGCCGGAAAAGCTTGGAACTTGCCGGAAGTACACAAAACCACCACTAGCACACCTTTTTCCGAATGAGAAGACTTGACCTACTATTTCTTCACATTCCTTGCTGCTAGAACCCCTTGAAACTCTTACCACCAAGAATATGGTTTTGGGAGCAAGGGGCCGCCGGAGATGGAGTTGGCAGCAGCTTCTACACCGGAGACCATTCCATCTTTGGAACTCTTAATCCAATGGCAAGATAGACCTCTTGAAGAAACTAGTTGGGAGAATTATGATTTCCTTATGACAATCCTAGGTTGGATTTACAAGCGCTGGAGAGTACATCCAAATATTACTTGACTGGATAGTCAGTTTCAACACTGTCAGGATATCAAGAGAATTGGACTTGTATCGTATAATTGAGGGTAGCAAGTGGAACTTGAATCATGCAATTGTATTGTATCATACTTGCCCTTACTTGTCATAATTTATTTTAAACAAATGTATTTTATACACAATTATCTGCAAAATCAAATGCAACATGCAGTTTGATTGTCAGCTCAGTAATTCAAAAACCAATTAGCATGTAAACAACAAAGGTTTTTCACATTGAGCCACATTGGTAGTATGTTAGTAATTTCATAATGGAAGTCCCACTGTGTGGCATTTAACTTTAACGCGTTCTACTCATGCAAAGTAAGTGCAATTTAGATCATGGTTTCAAGTATTTAATTTCAGTAGCAATTTTGATCAAAAAGAACAAGACAAACAAAGTTTAAACCAAGAACAGGAAGATAGATACCATTTGATAGAGATTGCCACCCTGCCATTATCGATCAGTATCAATGCAGTTAATGAGTTTGGGTTTATTCTCAGCCTAATAATAGTACAGTTAGTTGTTATAAGAACAGCAAGGCATCTTGACCAATATTGCCTTCACTCTGGAATGGGAAATTCCATTAGGTATCATTGATCAAGAACTTGCAATTCTTGTGGATCTCAGATAGGTTCTACAACAGTTGAGATTGTAGAAACCAACTAAGGAGATCAGACATAACCGGCATCAAGCCCCTCAGCTTTGAATATCCCGCAATAAGCGATGGAACAAGTGAGATAAGCCCAGGCCATTCCTTGTCTAATGCAGTATAAGCTATAACATAACCATGTATTTCTGAATACAGGCAATGCACCCATGTTTCAAGGCATACAAAAGAGCTAGATTTGACTTTGTAGGACTTATTCAATCTCATTGCTGAAGGGAACAGAAATGTTCGCCCACATCAATTGGTATGAAACAATATTCTAGATTTTGCTTTGGACAACCTCACCCTCCTCTACAACCTCCACACTAGCACTAAGACAACCTTAAGCTGCATAAAAAAATTAGATAATCCAAATAGCAAGCAGTTTGTCGATATGGACTTGGATAACTCATTAAATGCGTGGTCCAGTTTGATGCAGGCTACTGAAAAACAGAGAAAAATATAAGATTGGCACTTTTAGTCTTCTCTATATTGGAGTGACAAAAATGGACGAGATTATCAATCACTTATAAGAATGAGTTGTTTACCCATTTATATATCTAATGAGTGGCCCATACTTATGCTGCCTCGTCACACAAGAGCAACATAAAAAATCACTCAAGAGATTAGGATCAATCGCTAGCCATAACAGTGCAGACAACTTGGCATAAATTCTTTCACAAAACACTATAATTAAGTAGCATCGGCATCTTTAATAGTCAGGTCTTCTAACTAGTCTACACGTATAAACCAAGATTTTTAAAATCCCAATCCAAGCTGGATTTTCAGTCATCAAATAGAACAAGACAATTTCAGTAACATGTTGCCGACACATAATGTTAGTGGCCAATTGGTGGTGGAGGAAGGATATTAAAAAAAAAAAGAAGAGAAGGCAGCAATATACCTAGGGCAAGGGCAATGTTTCAAGTATTTTTTTCATATCAGAGTTTAAATCACTGGAAGGACAGCTAGGTTTTGGTACCATGTTGTGTTGACACTTTGCATGCTTATACAAGCATAAAAGTGTGCCAAGATGAACATAGATAGGTTAATATGATCTTACAGCCAACAAAAAAAAAACTACATCCAATAGATTCAAAAATCTGCCATAACAAAAAACTGAGACGCAATTTTTTGATAGCATTAATGAAATTAAATTACAAAAGTTGCAAGTCATAAATAGGCGATCATGGTTAAAAGAAGCTGAAAAGATATCAGATTTTAGTCTTAGGACATTGTAGATTTGGCAGCCAGGGAAATATAACTAATATTATGATAGCCTATTGCTACCATTTATTAAAATCTTTATGGTGTAGGGTGATCTATGATACAATAATTTTGATAGATTAAGCATATTGAGGAACAAGATGGAAGCCCAAATTACAATCAGTCGCATATGAAACTAATCTTTGAAGCTAGTTAATTCACTTAAAAACAAAATTACTAATCTAACATACTAGTCAGATAAGTCCGATCACAAAGATGGAAACAAAAAAAAATATACCAAATGTCATCGAACAACTCATTATGCCCATCCCATGTCTGAAAAAGGAGGGAAATCTTTCTAGCTAAAAAGAGTCTAACACGATAATCAGGGTCTTGAAGCATGACCAGAAGTCTTTCAATCAAAACCTGATATGACACATGCAAAGATTAACTATGAATATAATTATTGTTTTTAGATGCACTAAAAAATGATAAAACAAGTAGATCACCTGGGCACATTGAGGCTCTATCAAAACAAGACAACTAATACAATTTATCAGCTCAATACGAGCATACCAATCAGCAAGACCAACCTCAGCAATTGAATTAAGGATGTTGCAAAGAGAATTCAAATCCTGTAAATGCCATGGGAAACATATCATCAAAGAAATCATATTTATGAAAGAATGTAAAAAATAGCTACAAATCAAAAAACAATGGCACAGTAATAAAAAAAATCCGCAGAAACCAGAAGTATTAATCATACAAACAAAAAACCAAACAAAAAATAAAAGTACCTCATGTT
Organism: Boesenbergia rotunda; assembly: GCA_024364735.1. Lineage (NCBI taxonomy): Eukaryota > Viridiplantae > Streptophyta > Magnoliopsida > Zingiberales > Zingiberaceae > Boesenbergia > Boesenbergia rotunda. The sequence continues at coordinate 131,037 of JAGFNQ010004448.1, forward strand.
TTTTTGTGTTTAATTAAGCTTTTACAAACATACAACATAGTGTAACTACAAAAGAAAATATCAACGATATTGCAAAACAATGACAATGTCCACCAATCCATGAGGTAAACTTCACGTTTTTGTGCTTAATTATGCTTTAACAAGAACTAAATAAGATTAGTTAGATTGACAAGAAATGTTGACTATATTACAAAACAATGACAATCCCAACAAATCCACCATGAGTCAACAAAAAATTAAAACCTAAGTGTCGCCCAATTGTTTAAAAATTAAGCCAACATACTGCAACTTTTTCCAAGTTATTACAGATTACATGCATGATCTGATACAGAAGTTAGAAAATCATAAGGATTTTATGCTGAATTTATTATCAAATAGACAACTTTCCAATAAGTCAAATGAATCAAGTAATAGACCAATTCAAAAGACAAGGCCAGAAGACCTCTATATGAGAATTCATACCCAAAGTAAAAAAATAAGATACCCATTACAAATTATGCATTTTAGAAACAACAATTACAATGTCACCATTCAATAGAGAACGGAGCCCAAATGGCAACATTCAATCTATAAAACCATACCTCAAATGGCATGCTTTCATCTGATACTTGACTATTTTTCTTTGAATTTCTGCTAGAGTAAATGGACTCCAACGACTTCAACAAAACATTAATGCAAGTCAAAATACTTCTGTTATAAGACTTCATAATTCCATCCTTATTTGTAAAGTCACTTATCAAAATAACCTGCTCAAATATCAAGAATACAAATCATCAATCTATACCAAAAATACAAATATAAAAATTCATTGTCCATTCAAATAATAAGTTTGCTGTACCAAGGCAGATAAACTTCCTGAAGAGCCAGAAAAATGCTTGCAAAGGTTAAACAAAATATTTTCACGAACCTACAATAGCAAATAAATTGAGTACTCAGTGAAATTGGAAGTTCTGTTACAATCCAAATTGAATTATTGTACAAAAAGAAATAAATTGAGAAATTTTATTCTTAAGATAAAGTAGCTACCTTAGAGTCATTTTCTTTCCTCATCATCTCAGACAAGATTTCCCATGTACGGCATGGTAATGCTGCATAAAAATTTGAAATGAAAGAAACCAATTCTAGCTTCCACAGCAAAGGTGTTGAAGAAATGGAATTTTTATTCCCACGCAGTGCTACAAGATCGACATCTTTTGAAGACACATCAGCATCAAGCTCCATATCAACAATTCTGGCACTATGTTCGGCAATCATACATTGTGAAGAATCCATAGATGATATAGATACATGGTCAAAATCTGTCTCAGACAACACATTGAATAATTTTCCAAAGGCAACTAACAGTTTCTCGATTGCATGTGTGACCCTGTCAAGTAGGTGGCAAACAGAACCGTCATTGCCACTCAAAAGCTTAAATAGCGGTGAGGACAACAAGCTACACAGAGAGGATGCAGTGGACCCAGCAGAGTCGAGCACAAAACCAATATTAACAGAATTGTAGCATCTCAATTCGTTGCATCCATCCTCTACCACCGAAAGAATATGATCCAGAATCATTAAAATATACTCAATAACCTTCACGTGAATGACAGATTTATCTCCTTCTGTAATCCTACAAAAGGAAAACAAACAGCAAGCAAATAGAATGCATCAGTAGTTTAGGCAAAAAAAAAATCGATATGCAATAATAGAGATGGTTATCTTGAGTGTAATTGATAGTAGCCATCACAAACCCCACCTTTTCACATCAATGAACAAATCCATAAAATGCAATGCTTTTGTCAATCAAACAAGAATAGGAAATATTATAAAGTACTAGATAAAGTGGCAACCTAACTCAATAACCAGGTTACAGTTCAATATGACACTTCAACATGCCAACACATAACTCATCAATTGGGCTGAAAAACAACCAACAAATAGTGTAATTGAGAAGCTTCAAAGAGCAGAATTCACATAGTACCTGCTCCAGTAATCAATACAGAAATAAAAGAACATAATATGTTACCACAAAAGAAGGAAATGATTCACAACCAAGCGAGAAAAAGAAGGAAAGCAACAACAATATCAATTAATGAAGAATTATGCACAAACAGATCACAAAGAAGAGCCAACCTTGATATCATTGAATAGTAGATGCTATTACACAAAAGGGAACACAAATAAAATTGAGATGAAAGAGAAGTCTCCGCTAAGTTGGAATTTGAAGTTACAAAATCAGCAAGGTGTTCATTAAGTTCATGAACCAATGGTTGTCTGATCTGATTGGGAAGGCGTACAGAACTATGGAAGCTTGTTTTCTCCTGAAAGATACCAATAATGAATGGTAATAGTTTCAAAAACTAAATGAAGAATCAAAATGAATGAAGAAATAATGCACCTTAGAGGAAGGTACATATTTAATTTCTGCCAAAGCTTCCACAGAACATTCTAAAACTTTTTTAGGATGTCCCAGTTGATACATCATCAGAAGCATCTGTCCACAGTAGTATCAATTTATCACTCAGAAAAAAAGTAACGTATACCTATTAAAGCCAATATGTAATTTCATGGTCTAAATGATTAAAAATACAAAGATCCCTCAGTCTTTGAAGTATTAAAATTGGTATCCGCTACTACAATCAAGAAATTGCAATCTTTAATTTCTACCATAGACATTGAAGCAATTCTCAATTGTAAGGATAATAAGGCTATTCAATTGATGGTTTTGACATGCTTCTATAAGAGTTGCTGTCAAGGACTACTTTGTTATATGCAAGCTGCTAATGGAGGTTAGTAGTATTGCCTGCCATTAGTCCACAAGAAGAAGCCTAGCAATTTGCGAACTTCAGACCTATATCAAGTTGAAAGGTCACCCTTACGGCTACAAGTACATTGCTAGAAAGTTAATATAGTTGCCGCACCACTTGTAACCATGAAGAACTCTATCTTCTTTGCAGAAGACAGACCACAAAAAATATACAAGGTCCTTTATGCATATATTGTCAACATTATCTCAAACATACTTCAAATGGCTTTCCCTAAAATTATCAAAACTAGAGTTTGACAAAAGGCAGTATTCATGATACTGTTTTGTTGTAACCAAGGTTTAAAATCTCGACTCGTGCCAAGGTTTCGGTTCCAAACCGGAACAATACGGTTTTGGTATCGTATCATGCCGGCACGGTTGCTGTATTTTTTTTATTTATATATGATAATTATTAGATAAATATGTTTATTGTGTATAATTTAAAAATAAATTGTATATTGATTTTATATAAGTTTTCCAATATTGAACAATTTAATATTGTTCGAAAAAATAATTAAATATAATTTTTTTAGAGAAAATTAATCTATCAATAACTCAAATTAAAATTGATATATTGGTTCTTATAACATTTTGCTTAGCTCAACTCTATAGTTTTCTAACTCCCAAATTAAATAATCATAATTATGTAAATTAATACAATGTTGCTATTTTATATATAATAATTATACAAATTTACTATTTATTCATTTAATTAAATATTAATTTAATAATATATATTTAAATTAGTAAAAAAATTAGAATATCAAATAAATATTCAAACAGTAAAAATATATAAAAAATAACTTTAAAAAAATATCAGAATATAAATTTGATTTATTAAATTTTTTTAAAAATTTTAGATTTATAAAAAAATAGATTTTTTAAAAACAATAGAATTTTTAAAAAATTTTAAATTAAAATTAAAACAGTAAAAACAATTTCAGAATATCAATTAATAAAATTTATTAATTTTTTTAAATATTAAATATAATTTTTATATTTTGTTGCGAAATATTTGAATTATTTAAATCTTAATATTATCTTGAACAGTGGCTTGTGCGCGACACCTTCGACGCCCGCATCGCCTCAGCCAGCGCCACGCGAAGCCTCCGGGAATGCCTCCGACCCACTGCTGCTCGCAACAAGAGCGTGTGACGCAGTTGAAATGGTTGCGCGTCATGTGTCGGTTTCGCTCACCCAACGAAACAGTAAAATCTATCCGTGTCGAGCGGCACGGAACGGAATTTGAATCATTAGTTGTAACTACCAAGGTTTGAAAATGTTGATGGACTTTTGGTCTTTTGACCAGAATGATAAGGTATAGTAGTACTATGTTGTGTCGTGCTAGCATGATTTTGAGACAATAATTGTTCATATTTGAGCAAATCAATTATGTTGATTAATTAAATAATAGTTAAAATGCAATTGATTGAATAGTTTCAAAGGGGAGCTCGGTGCACCAAGCTCATGCCAATGCGGGTCCTAAGGAATGGTATATAGTATGCAGCCTTACCTTGCTTTGAAAGAGGTTGTTTTCGAGACTCGAAATTGTGACTTCTAGATCACATGGCAACAACTTTACCACCCCTTCAATTGATTGACTAGTTTGAATAAATTAATTTAAAAGATTAAACATATTAACCTAATCTATTTATTTGGGCATTGATTAGATATATAAGATATCATTTATGTAAAGTATTTATTAGATATAATTATATATGTCATAATAATTTCTTAATGATTAATTAAAATTTTATGACCTAGATTTATTATCCCCATCCTACAACCACCAAGTGCTAGCTCATGGCTGCTCCTACTTCTCCTCTTCTCTTAATTGATGCTCTTTGCCTCTAGAAGAGTACAAGTCTCCACAATACCCAACCTCTTCTCTTCCTTATGGTTAGAACTAGACAGAAGATTCCATATCTAAAAATCACTTGGTTTCAAGTGGCATGGCCAGCACCGGTCACTCAGTAGTAATATTCATGTGCCAAATTCGTACTATTCTCCTAACAAAACAAAAATTACGATCATCCCTGTCAAGACGACTTAAGATTTAATCCATGGTGACTAGCTATTCCTTATAAATAGCATCCAAATTTAAGCTCCCAGAGAATGAGTAGATTTTCATAAGCTCTTCTTGCTAAACAAAAATTCCTTGAAAAGTATGTTAGATGGATAGAACTGTGTAGTTCAGTCATGGTCTATAATATACCTAAATGGTAAACATCTTTGGCAGTAGGAAGGGATCAATGCAACCATACCAATTTGCTATTGTTACACAACACTTCTCTACTTGATTGTAACGCCCGAAAATTCTCGAAACTAATTTTAGAAATATCTTAGAATTTATTCCAAATTTATGGATATTTTTATAGAATTTTTCCGTAAACGAAAGTGGCAAAAAGAGTTATAAACAGAAAATCGCGTAAGTGGGAATCGATCCCTTCACCTACGCTGTGAGAGATGAATGGGCGGACCAGCTGGGCTGGTTTGTTTTTGTTAAAATAGATTAGGCGAAACAATAGATAAGGTATAATTAGGTAAATTCGCCCCCCATAAGTATAAAAGAGGGAGTTACGAGTTTTAGGTTAATTTTCTCCCAACCTAGCGGCGCCGACGGCCTCCCTCACGCACGCGACCTCTCCTCTTCCTCTCTTGCATTTTCTTCATCTTCTCCTCTTCTTTTGCCGCCCAAGACAAAGGAGAACAAAGGGAAGGTCTCAAGAGGCCCTATTCTCTACGAGAATTCTCATAGACGCGAGGAGAACACCAAGGAGCAAGAAGAACGTCGAAATTCGACGTTTCCTCGGGAATTTCAGATTTTATTCGTAAGGAAAACCTAGCGCAGGAGGTAAGTACTGCTCACCTGCAGTAAGAGGCGGTTTTCCGCAAAAATTTTTCCTTAGAAGTTTTAAAAGAGATATTTACTTTTAGTTTAAGATTTTGCATGTGATCTTAGTTCATTATATGCTTATATATATTTGATAGAGTACCCTACGTGAGTGTAGGGTCTAAGAAGTCTATAAGAAAAGAAAAGAAAGATAAAGAAAAAGAAAAGAGAAGGCCGAGGCCTTACGAAATCCCCAAAAGTCAAGACTTAGGGATTTGGGCACACAAGGTGTTCGATAAAATGTCAAGGCATTTAAAGATAAGAAAGAAAAGAGAGAAAAGCTATTTTATTTTCTAAGGCCAGTACCCGGCGTCCAAGGGCGTCGTTAAAGAAATCCAGGTGTCCAATTCCAAGGTCTTGGCCCTGGTAGACCAAGGTCTGCTCTATTAGGATTGGTGGCTCGCTACCCCAACCTTTTAGGGAACGCGCATAAGATGGTACTTACGTCTTAAGTGGATCCAAGTGAGTTATTATTTTCAAGTATATGCTTTAGCAAAGTTTTTCTAAAGTTTAAGGAAATTTTCTAAAAGTTAAAGAAAGATTTAAAGTTAAAGAATTGCTAAAGTTTCAAGTTAAGCCGAGAAAAAAGTGAGTTAAGACTTATTAATGCTTGAGTATGCATGTTTTGTGTTATACATGTTTCAGTGTTTGTTTCTGTTAAGCATAAAAGTATCTCATGTGATTTCACATTGTTTAAAAAGCATGCTTGCACATTTCGAGATTTTGTGAGCTAGATAGTACTTGCTAAGCTTTATGCTTATTAGTTGCATTTACTCTTACTGCAGATAAAGGTAAAGACAAGCAATTCTGAAGGAAGGCGACGAGGCGGTGCTGAGTGACGTGTGTGGGGTGGCTGACCTTGGAGAGGTCCTTGGGACGAGACAGTTTAGCTTATTTGAAATGCAATGTTTAAGGTTTCCAAATTCCAAGTTATTGTGTTATGGAGTTTATTAAGCAATTATGCTTCGGATAGTTTTACATGCTCAATTTTGTAGAATGAAGATTCCATGTCATTTCAATTAGTATGCATACTTTTGTGAATGCACTAGATGAGCAAGGGCATGAGTAGTTTAGCATGTGGATACATTGAATTTTAGACTTATTCTTGAGCTTATTATTCCCTTTTGGACTAAGTCCTAATTGTGCTTAAAATGCTTGTAAATTCTGTAGAAAAGTAAGATTTACATTCTATGAAGTTCTAGAAATGTTATAGAATCTTATAAGTGGAGTTTGGATAGGGATGTTGTTAGTCTCCTTTTGAATTAAGTTTTATTGCTTTAAATATGCTTAGAAAAGTGGCATTCATATTCCATAGTGCTTTAGTAATGTTATAGAACCTTGTGTGATGAGTTTAAATGGTTAGAATTGCTTGTAATGTGCCATTGTATCATGCATGACTATTAAAGTTAGAATCTCATTCTTAGATAGATTAAATACAAAGAAAAAGAAAGTTCCACATTCTTAGTCGTGCATTAGAGTCAGATAGTAGACAAAGTAACGGTCCGTCAAAGGTAGAGAAGGCGGGGCGTTACAATAGCTATATGGAGTTGGATCCTTAACACCTCATCCATATTTAAGAGACTTTATAACTCATCCAACTTTTTTCTTGTTGTTTTATTCCTCTTTGTTAAAGCAAAAACTGATTCTACTAAAACAATTATGGAAGTCATTCACACTTTTCTTGTTGTCTCTGAATTTTGGAAAACGTGTCAACATCTCAGATCTTTAGACACATGATCAAGCTACAATGCAAAATACTGCTGAAGTATTTGGTACCAATTTTGATACTCTGCCAATATAACATAGGTTTTCCAGTCGCATATGTGAAGCTCTACAAGAATTGTTGAAACATAGGCAATTATCTTATGCTGGAAAGTTGGACATTGCCAGAAATCAAATATATGGGAAAATTCTTTTAGAACTTTTTGTAAAATGCCTAAGAAATGTATAAGCAACCGATTATATCAAGATTCCTTTGACAAAGAGTTCTAAATTTCTCCCTAGGCGACGCCTAGGCGCTCGACGGCCACCGGCCGGCCCGAAGATGGCCTCTGCGGCCAAGCTAGGCGCTGCGTCGTGTAAAAGACAGAATCCTCTTTTTCTTTTGTTTTAAAAGTCCTAAAAGTCTAACTTGTCGATTCATCTCCCTACTAGCGTCGTTGCCCTTGGACGTTCCTCCAGAATCGCGCGTAGCCAGGTATGTTTCGTATTTTTATTTTTACAGCATATCTACCTCATCTGCCATGGCTTTCGGCGTCGCGGACGCTTTTGGCGGCGCCGGACGTGTCTCAGGATTCTTCCAACGGTGCAGGATGGCTTCGGCGACGCATCCAGCGCCGCCAGAAGCGTCCCGCGACGTTTCCGGCGCCGTCGGACACGTCCCGCGATGCATCTGGCGCTGCCGGCCGCACCCGATGTTGCGGCTACGGGCACGCTATATATTTTTTTATTTTTTATTTTATTATTTATATAATTACATTTATTATTTTATTTAATTTAAACATTTCCTCAAATAAATAGAAAATTTGAATTGGCTTCTCCAAATCCTAATTAAATTATCTCAAAAAATTATATAAAAAATATTTAAAAATAAAAATTTTTATAAGTTTTATTAATTATAAATCTTATTAAATATTTTATATTTAAAATCATATTTATTAATTATAAATCATATTTATATTTAAAATTTAAAAATTCTAATAAATTTTATTAATTTATATAAACCAAATTTATATTATGATAATTTTATTTTAGTGATTTATATATTTTTTATTTATTAATTCAATAATCTTAAGTTTTAAAATGATAAAATCTAAATATTTTATATATAAATTATAATTATATCTTAATTATTTTATATATAATTTTTTTTAATTTGTTATAATTTATTAATGATTTTAAAGTTCTTAAATTTGTTTTTAAATTACTTTTCAGATTATTACAATTACAATGGCAAGCAATCCATCTTCGACAGCATCAGTTACTCAATGTGAATCCGAGATTCCTAGAAGAAAGTCAAATGACATCGGATGGGAGTTTGGGATGTTAATTGATCCTAAGAACCTCGACAAAATTAAATGCAAGCTGTGTGGAAAAATAATGTCGGGAGGAGTATATAGGATCAAGGAGCACATAGGAAATATACCTGGAAATATATCTGGTTGTCAAAAAGCATCTCAAGAAGATCAAAACAAGTACAAACAGGCTATTTCAGAAGAGAGGAACAGAAAGAAAAACAAAATAATGGAAGAACAAAGTTGTAGAGCAGAGGTGACTATTTCTCCTGATGAAGAAGAAGGTTCTGAAATTGAAGGGATAGATCCATCTAAAAAAACCTCTTCCTCTGGCCCCATAGGTAGATTTGCATCAGCAATTGCTCTAGAAAATGCAAGTTCAAGTGGGATTAAAGTGCTTCGCCAAAAAATATATAAATGAGGCTCTTTTCAATGAGAGAACTCAACAAATTCAACAATATGTTAGGAGATGAGTGTATGAAAATGGAATCTCATTCAATGTCGTTGATAATGATAGCTTCAAGCAACTAATGGAAGAAGTGGGTCAATTTAGTCCAGGATTCAAGCCTCCAACTCAATATCAACAAAGGGAACCATTGTTAAAAGTCGGAGTTAAAAGAACAAAACAACTGCTGAAGAAACATGAAGAAGAATGGGCAAAGAATGGATGCTCGATCATGACAGATGCATGGAGTGATAGAAAAAGAATAAGTATCTTAAATTTGTGTGTTAATTGCAAGGAGGGTACTACATTTTTAGAGTCCAAGGAGTCTTCAGATGAGGCACATACAGCTGAACTTATTTTTGAGTATGTTGACAAGTGTGTTGAACAAGTAGGAGCTTAGAATATTATTCAGATTGTAACAGACAATGCCACCAACAATATGGTTGTAGCTAAATTGATGAAAAAGATAAGTAACCTGGGATCTTTTGGAGTTCATGTGCAACTCACACTCTTAATCTCATGCTTGAAAGTATTGGCAAGCTTCCACGATATAAAAAGGTTATTGAGCAATCCAAATCTTTTACTATTTTCATTTATGTTCACCATAAGACTTTGTCATTGATGAGAAGTTTCACGAAGAAAAGAGACATAGTCCGGCCAGGAGTTACCAGGTTTGTATCAAATTTCCTCACATTGCAAAGTTTGGTAGCCCTAAACAACGTGGAATCAAATTATCGGCCTATCATAGCAATTATTGAGTAAAAATAAAGGATAGACTTGATACATCATTGCATATTCCTTTTTGTTGAATCCCTATTTTTATTATAAAGATAGTTCTATTGCTCTTTATGAGGAGGTCGCGATAGGGATTTTTGAATGTATAAAAATTTTGTATGCCAATGAGTTGGATCTACAAGATACAATTATTAACAAGGAATTTGCAAAATATAGAGAGAAGACTGGGTTATTTGGAAAAACACTGGTAGCAAAAGCATATGAGAAAAATGATGATACATTTGATCCATGTGCATGGTAGAGTACATACGATACTCACACACCTAACTTGCTAAGAGTGGCATTGAGGATACTTTCATTAACTACAAGTACATCTGGGTGTGAAAGAAATTGGAGTACATTTGAAGGAGTAAGTTTTAAACTTTAAGTCATTATTCTTTAATTAAAGTAAAGTATATATTCAAGTTACTAACTTTAATATTTACTCTCTTTTTTTAGATTCACACAAAGAAAAGAAACAGGTCGGATGTCAACAGATTGAACAATCTAGTATTTGTCCAATGTAATGCTAGATTGTTGATCAAACAAAAAAGAGAAAAAGAAAGAAATGTCGATGTCCTTGCAAAAGATGCTTCAAATACACAAGGTTAGATTGTGGATGATGGGGAAGATGATGAAGTTGAACTAGGTTCTGGACTCACATGGCAAATGGTTGATGAAGCAAGTGGAGCAGATGACATTCTACAACCCCGAAGAAGCTCTAGAGGAAGAGAACTTCATGAGGATGATTTTGAATCCGAAGAAGAAGAGGAGGAACACAATGATGATATTGAGTTTGTGTCCAATGAAGACCAAGTTGTTGAAAATTATAGAGAAGAAGAAGTAGAATAAATTTGATGTTGAGTTTGTGTCCGATGATATTGAGTTTATGTCTATGATATTTTATTGGTGTAATTATGAAGTTTGAACTCATTTTAAATTTGAGTTTGTGTTCTATGACTATGATATTTTATTAGTTATGTAATTTTGAAGTTTGAACTCATTTTAAATTTGATATTGTTGTGTTGGAGACTTTAAGTTATAATATGTGATTTATTATGTTAATTATGTATTTATGTTGATACCAATTAATCCGCCTAGCGCCGTCTAATCCCCGCCTAGGCGGCCTAGGCGCTAGTCTAGCGCCCGACTAGTGCCTAGCGAATTTTAAAACCTTGCTTTGACATGGTGATGATGTAAGGAGTATCTAAAATGCCCCATGGAGCAACGCATGAGTGCCTTTCAAATATCAATCAGTCCTAAGAATAAATGACCGACGAAACAAATATATAGATAAAAAAGTGAAAAGTAGCATAACCTCGGCACAATCCTCACAAGATCTAGGAGCCATGGATAAATGTCCAGAAGGAACAGGAGATGCAGTACCAGCACAAAGGGAAAATACAGCCTCAGGAACGAGTGCAACCATTTGTGCATTCCATACACCAACTTGCTGCAATTTAAGAAGTATTAGTTCAGTCGCCGAAAAAGTTGACCTAGAAACGAAATATAAAAGGCAGGCAAGGTTAAATATTCTTCCAAAACATACAAACAGAGACTTCACAAATGGAATTTGATAGCAGTGTCAACATAAACACCCACATTTATCATACCATTCTTCAAGTATTTAAATATACATGTCAGGAAAAGAATGAAAAATCAATATGAATAAGCAATATAGAGATTCCTATAATTGAAAAGAAATGTAACTCATACAAACAAATCTGCAACTCTCAAGCTCACTTTGCCTTAGAAATAAACTTCTGATATGAGACAAGTAAAGAGAGAATTAGGAAGAATGACCAACAATTACCAATAATTGCTTATGGAACGACGCATGATTGTGTTAGGTGGCAAGTGGAACAGTGGAGGAAAGAGGCTAGTGAAATTTTTGTCGTCTGGTGATGATAACTCAACCAACAAAATGCAATGAATACATGGCCTGAAAAATTACAATGCTAAACTGCTCCTGCCGACTAGGCAACCTTTTTGTAATTTTTCTTCTCTTTGTTGATTATCCAGCAAGTTGTAAAGAGGTTTAAAAAGTTGAAAAGAGAAATTTGAATTTGCATAAAAAAAAGTAAATTCTACAATTGAAACCCAGAAACCCAGATATAGGTGGTGTTAACATATAGGTCCCTCTTCTACAAAGAGGTTCCTTACACTCAAGCAAGCCAGTTCAAAAGTATATCCATTCGAGAACTCTTTTAAGGATTTGGTTGCCAAATCTTTTACCATCAACCACACAAATGAAGTGCATTCATTCTCCATATATTTTGTCCACTGATGGAACAATATATTAAAGGCTGCATGCACAGTTTGTTCATCATAATACAGCTTCACCAACTCGATAGGAACATGTCCTAATTGAATCAAGAAGTATGAATTTACATGACGAATGGCTCATAGCTCTATAATCTGGCTATTAGAATTTACTTCTTGCTATACCAAGAGATTAAATTGCCCATCAAAACAATGTAATAACACCTGATGTGGATCTTCTGCTATGAATAAACTTCCCCACCAACATCAATATATCTCAAAATTTGAACATGATGACAATACTGATACAAAACATTGTTTCTACCAGTGTTCTTAGGATACTATACAACAATATTTAAAGTATCATTTTGTGTCGAAGATTCAGTACTTGGCTAGAACCATGGAATCAAATTTAATTCCACGTCCATCTGCACTAGGAAAAATTTTCAATTGGCCTACCAGTCGGCATGCAACAAGGCATGAGATACATGCCGCAGGAATCATGAGCTGCCTTCCTCCTCCATGAGAAACAAAACAAAGAAGCAGCAAAGTAGAGTAAGGTTCCACGGCGATACTCTGGAAAGTTCTCTTCCGCCACCTCGTCCACCTCCTCCTCTACCACATTATCCGCCCCTTCTTCTTCTACCTCATACTATTCATTGACAACCTCCTCCTATCTCCTCCTTCCAGCAATCAGCATGAGCACCCAATCCACATGAAACAATATCATTCCAAAATAATATTATTTCAGCCCCTAACCGATACTTTGAATCAGGACAAAATTTAAAACTTGACTACAACGATACAGTTCTTCACTGTGCCGTGTCAACAATTAGCATGCTTCAACATAGGTTGAAGCATGAAATGGTTTCATAGTAATTCTATTTCTTTAATCTCTTTCAGCATAGCTTGTTTGCTTTCCTAGAACAGGTTGTCAAGCTATATCATCTGAATCAAATTAATTTAATAGCTAATTTAAATGACAAAGAATATAATTCATATAACTAAGTATAAACTTAAATTCAGCTAATTAATATTAAAACTAAAGTTAGTTAATATAAACTGATATTTAAATATATTTAGCTACGCAACAAGTATACAGTATTATAAACTAAATAATTATTAAGCTAATGGCATTTTGATAGTTTATAAACTATAAAAATTAATATTAAATTTAATGTAGTTAATATAAAAACACAATTAAATATTTAATAATTAATATATCATTAATAAAGAATTATAAAAAGAAAGTATATATAAACACAATTAACTATTTTGTGTATATATATATATATATAGGGTTTTGCTATGCTAAGGACTTTACCACACAAACTCTATGCAAACCAAAACCAATTTTCTGATTTCAAAATTTTTTTATACTTAACACTATAACTCAACCACTAAACTCTAATGGCAAAATCTTATTAGCACAACCGAAAGCTCCAAAAAAAAATCATCAAAAAAAAAAAATGGAATCTTCTTTGTCCTCCGCACACTGTGATCCGCAGCAAAAGTTTTACCTATATATATATTAAATTAAAGTCAACATTATATTATTAATAGTATTAAAACCCCAATACTTATTAATCTATATAAGTTGCATCTGGGAGAGAATAAAGGGCATCTTAGGGAAGAGTTAATGGGAAAATGTTGTTAGGGGGCGCTTGGTAAGCGGGTTTAGAAGGCGGGAATGGGTATGAAATTTATTTCATTCCCATTTATAATACTTGGTATACGGGAATCAGAATCAAAATATGAATATGATTCCCATGATTTTATAACCTAGCCCCCACTAGGTTATCACTAAACCCATAAACCCCTCAATCTAAACTCATTACCATTCCCATTGTCGAATGTATACCAAGTGCCCCCTTAGTGTTTTTCTTGGCCTAGGTAGTCCTCATTGATAAATGTAATTCAAATGTGGTTGTATGATTGATTCATCACCAAGAACAGAAACCAAGGCTCTAATACTTTGAGCAAAATAAATTTCAATTTAAACTAGTTGCTGCTATTTTGCACTTGCTAACGTTAGCTAATTCTTTATCAGACTCTGTGATGGTAACCAACTGAAAAAGGAAGATGACTCGATGGCATTTCCTTATATAATACTTCCTAGCATCAAATATATGCAATTTTCTTTTACAGACTAAAAATTGGCTAATTGAGTAATTTCCTTGATTATGTGTTTTCATGTGTGCTCTGCGAGACTGGATTTGTTTATACTGAATGTCACAACACTTTGAACGGATTTGCACACGCTGCGATGAATTATACTAAACGGAAATCATTTTACTGAAATTAGTTCAATCTGCAGATGGAAACAACTCGTATTGACTAAAAGAATAACTTCGATTTGAATGCAACATGGACAGGACCAATTTTGAATGAATGTACCATGATAACAAAGTAAGTTTTCAATGTGAATTGACTCTCACACAACTCTATGAATGCACTGTGGCAACAAGGTCGGTTCATAATGCGAATCGATTTTCTGGATCACCAAATGAGAACGTCAATGAATTTGAGTCATATGATATTTGTGCATGTGAAAACAGAGACAGCCAAATAGAATGATGCCCTTTTGACATGTTTTTTTAGCAATATTAGAGTAAATTAACAAACGGTAAAGCGAGAGGGAAATATTCCAAAGCCTGAGATCAGCTTGAGCATCAAAGGCAATATGTACTTTTTATCTTGCTATACCAAATAGAATAACTCTGTTTTTAAGATATTCTTGTTCTCTACAACCAAGGAGACCATGTGCTAATAGTTCTTATTAGATTGTGAAGGAGCTTTTTTTAGGTCACTATACGGAGCTATGTCAGCAACTTCTTTGAAAATTAGGGAGCTACAAGTAAATACCACCTATCACATGGTGTCAAGTGTAAAGTTATGTTTAGAAATATCTAGACCTATATAATGGTAAAACATGTCTATATGCTTGTGAATTATTTTAATTGCAAAAGAAGGATGATAGAGCAACTACTATGGCAAAAGTGATCCTCTAAGATACAATACAAGGAACAAACCTTCATCTCAAATATCTCCAGAACTGCCCTAAGCAAATCTTTTCTAAGATACAAAACATCACGAACATCACCCTGCATTACATAGCTAAAGCTTGAAGAATAAATTTGACAATTGATAACACAAATTAAAATAAATTTAGAACATAAATCAGCAAACAGAAGAATACACAGATGCAACACTTTCTTGAAAGAATAGCAGAGAGAAAAACTGAAACAAGGATATTTCTTAAGCTAAAGAATGTATTAGGCAGTAACAAGTACACCTAAGTCATACAACAAAATTATATAACCAACAAAGTATGTCCTTTTCTGCTGCCAACAAGAAACTAATATTTAGACTACAGACATGATTTGGCTACACTACAATTTACCAGACTATATTCGGTCTAAAAGATCAATTGAAAGTAGTCATGGAAGAAACATGAATCTCGAATCTTACACCACGAAAAAATCAAAGCAATTGAAAAATGTACTAAGAAAGTACAAAATGAAGAAACACAAACCTTAGCACCTCCTCGTGAAAAATAACAAGTGACGAAGTACAGTGTAGACCTGCAGTTGCCAATTCCAACCATTGTTCGTTCACAATGAAATAATTTTTTTTGTAAGGAAGCTCAGAGATTCAGTACTTGATACATACTACTCAAACAGTGCATCATGTGGACAAAAGGCTATATAAAAAGAATACCAAGTAGTCTAATACAACTAACCGTAGCAGTGTTCTTGATGCAGCATTGTCTCAATTGTCACAAAAATTGATTGATGTCCAACTTATTACACAAAATTAAAAAGCAAAACTCCTTAAGGAACATGAATACATGATAAAGATAAGCATTAAAGCAACAATATTGTGATAGTAAGAGACTTGATGATGATGCAAAACCCTAATTATAAGAAGAGTTAATAGACAACCTCAACGAAAATACGAGTTAATCCCATCTTCCATGCAAAGCTCTAATTTTTTATATTTATAATTTCAGTTCAGAATTTTACACCACCCACATATTTTTTTAAAATTTAAATTTTTTACCTAAGATTTGTTTGCTTTTATCTCAACGTAATATATTTTTCATAAAAACTACACTTTGCATTTCATTGATAATTTCGATCCATATGTCTTATTACTAAATTATTTAATAATAAAGACAAAATTTAAATTATAAGGATATTTATCTACTTGACTACTTTATTTTTTAGTTGGCAGATTTATCTACTTGATATAATTTATTATCTTGTTAATTTATTATTTGCTTGAATATAATTTTAATCTGTTATAGTTTATAGATATATTAGCATAATAATAAATTGGACAAGATTTTCAATTACTAGAATGATTTTTACTATGAAAATGTTTCAAATCAAACATATTTTAATTTCCCCCCCCCCCCTTAAAATTGAGTATGAAAAGTGAGTTTATTGTCCAAACAAGATTTATAACTTTCATCTCTTTCAGAACTTTCTTATTAAGATATACCAAACTGATTCTAATTTCAAAAAAGAAGGAAAATTTTCACCTCAAAGTTTTTAATTAAATTGGATAGAAAATTTTAAAAATAAAAAATGGATTCCCAAAATCAACAAACTCTTGCAGTGCAATATGGTTACATGGAAACACATACATTGTAGGCATGTGCTTAAATGTCCTCAAATCCCAGACATCTTGAGGAACTGCAATTACACTAACTTGATCCTGAAAGATAAAAACCAAATGCGAGTAATATCCAAAAATTCATTTCAGAAAATATAACTTAAAAAATCTAGTCAAAGCAAACATATAGAAAGGATTAATATTAGGTAAAAGAAGCTTACCCTCTCAATCATATTGCCAAGTAGTGTCAAAGTAACATCAATCTGCATGAATGACCCACTTAGTTTATTTAGGACCATAAACTTTACAAAGAAACAATGTCATGAACAATAACTGCCCACTTGGTTAATGAAGGACCACAATTTTACAAAGAAAGCCAGAATGAAATTAATAATAGCATATTATGAAATAACTACAAAATTTTACTCACAATAGAAGAGAAACTACTCAGAACAAGTAATCCCCGCATCAAATAACTCCAAATCTCTTGCCAACAATTTCTGAGATTTGTAATCTTAAAGTAAAATAAATTAAGCTTATCAGGCATATATCAATAAAGGAATTAATAAAAAATAATGAAAATAGCACATTCAGAAAAATCATTCATGATAATGATAAACCAACATAACATTACATTGGGAAATAAACATGCATAATGTTGACAAATCAGAGATAGAGTTAAATTCAATTGAACTCTGATACTTTAAA
Source organism: Boesenbergia rotunda (assembly GCA_024364735.1). Lineage (NCBI taxonomy): Eukaryota > Viridiplantae > Streptophyta > Magnoliopsida > Zingiberales > Zingiberaceae > Boesenbergia > Boesenbergia rotunda. Next base: position 148,541 of record JAGFNQ010004448.1, read on the forward strand.
AACGTCTCTTCTTGAAAATCATGGCACATCGCATAACAATATTTTAATTGATCTTAGAACTTTCTATTGAACATTGGCATAGGTTCAAATGGCATATTTGTATCGGTATCCAGGAGTTCATAATAGTTGACAAAAGTTGTAAATTAGTGCTTGTTTGTAACCTGTGTTTGCATCAGTTTTAATTTTACATTTTTACATCAGTTTTGTAGTTTTCAGGTTTTCAATTTGCAGTTTACATCTTAAGCTGTTGATGAATTTATGTTCGTCTTCCCTTTCAGCAGTAGCATTCCAAGTAAGGAGGTGCTTGGTACGTGGTATTTGAGCTCTGCAAAGGGAAAGGGAATCAATCCGTCTGTTTGGTTCAATGGTATAATTACGGAACAGTGTTTTGATTATGCTATTCGATGTATTCATCCATTCCTCCCCATTTTGGGGGGAATGAAAACCCCCAAGCGCCGCGATGAATCCCAAGCTAACAGAAGACCTCAAGCAAACCTAGAAGAAGCTCCGAAACTTTTCTCCCCAGCTAGCAACTCCAAAGCGTTGCGATCCCAGGTAACTCCACCCTGAACGTAGCTCTTGCTCTCTCCATAACCTTCGTCTTCTTCAATAAATCCGCGCCATCAAGATTTCTGCCCTAATCACAGATCGTCTCAAATGTTTTCTGCAAAAATAGAGTTTTAAAGGAGAAGATCGAAGAACGGCATCGCCACGAGAAAGTCGCTTCGACCACCGACGTCATTGGGCTATCGCTTCGACTTCACTTTGAGGTTTCCTTTCCCTTTCTTCTGCTTCAATAATTTCCGGACGGGGAAGAAATCGTTGATGATTTTGCACAGATTTTTTGTTGATTTCTACAGAAACGCAGATTTTGAGTTCTTTATTACTGTCCTAAAATTGTAGTTTCTGCAGAAATGCAGTTTTTGTGATTTCTACAGTGCGTTTCTGTGATTTCTGCAGGTTTTGTTGATTTCTGCATAAACGCAGTTTTTGTGATTTCTGCAGAAACGCAGTTTTTGTGGCTTTAGGTATTATGGTTTACCTTTCCCAATTGTATAATTTTTTTGGGTCAGTGTAAATTAAAGTATGGATTTATTTTGATATTTGCATATAGGATGCTACTAGATTGTTATTATTTTTGTTTTTTTTAAATGGTGACCAATTAGCTTACTCCTAGTGTGAATTAAATATTTTTATTTTATTTTTTAAAATTATGATGTAAAAAAATAATAATATTTTATATTTTTAATTAAATAGAATATTATATGTAATGAATGAGATGAGATATTAATATTAATTAATATATAGGCAAACCAAACACCATCAATGATAATGATAATGATTACACAGTCCTAACCAAACAACACTTCGTAATCAATCATACCCTTTCCCATTCCCCACCTCAATCAATCCCATTCTCATTCCCATTCCTCCGTTTGAACCAAGCGCACCCTAAATGTATTTGGAGCCTTTTTCCATCTCTCCATTACCTCCAACTACACATAACCATAGATAGGGACCTCTTGATATTTAAGCATACCTAAGAATCTCATTTAACAAACAAGACAAAACAGGTGTTAGTTCTGACCTCCCAATCCTTCTCTAGCGCATCTTCTTTTAACATTAATATATAAATATATTGATTGGCTCATTTCCTAACAACTCAAATTTTTGGGAATGATTATAGCATCAGAGCATAGTAAGAAGTCTTAGGTTCAAGTTCTACCTGTTCAATTCAAGTTTAAAAGCATTCTAGTCAAGTATACACACATATGAAAGGAGGAATAATAATAAATAAATAGATATATGTTGAGGGACAAGTGGATATCATATCATCTACAATTACTCATGTTAATTAACAAAAGCAATTTATGTAAGAGAATATCTTCATGTTGTCATGAGCGATACATTGAAAAAGATTCTAATGTTTCCATTGGGAACTCATATAATGAAATCATTTTTAACATTGACATAGATTTTAAAGCAGATTCAAAGTATAAAAGATAAAATTCTAGTTGATATACTGCAAAATCTTACATAAATGCTTCGATAGTGTTAGATGACATTGTGTTAAATGAACTGTTTTATATTCATAAAGCAATCAGCTTGAATATTTTGGGGCACTAGATTAATTGATTATTTTTATATTTCAAAATCGCATAAGTTTAACATGGATCAAGCATGGAAACTGCATCACTATTGTTACAAGAAAAAAAAAAAAATTCTAAACCTATGCATGAAATGACCTCATTTGAGGTGAACCATGAGTTCTTGGGACGCTCTTCTAGGTGATGGAAACCATGAAACAGGAACACAGACGAAAATCCCTGCAATGCCCTTCATAGTGGTTTTGATGTAAAAAATCATGATAAACAAATTGTAAGATAATAAATCAGTGTAACCAACAAGAAACTAAAGATAATACTTGGCATCCATGCAAAAACTACCTGTAAGGCAAAAGGCGAAGATCTATGATCACATCAGAATAACCTTTTAAGGAAAAGACGACAGAAGATAGGTGGATTTCAGTAGATGATGATGTAAATATGTAATGTTCATAACAATCAAGATAATCTATTCCAACACACCCAAGGGCAGCTACGACAAACAATGGCTCAGTAACAATGAATTAATGATGTCCAAAGTTTGTGACCAGATTATGCAATATGCATGTCTATCCTACAGACACAGCAAGCTGATAGGATTAGGAATACTTCTGAAAAGCCAATTCAAAAGCAAAAGGATAAAAAATAGGAGTAAAATGCATCAATGCATATGGATAATGAATGATTCAGGATCTAATGAACCCAATTGCTGAAAATAAACATTTTAGGTAGACAGAAAATAGTTAGGATATAGAAAATAAGAAAGCATAAACATAAAAAATAAAAAACTGTGGCCCTTATAAGGATTGCGTGCAATACCGTAAAAGCCAAAGAAGTGCATCATGTGAATTCAAAGTAGAACCACCTAGTATCCTGAAAAGACAAGGAATTTCAATTTTTACCTAGGCAAATAAGCTACTTAAGTATCACAAAAGGAAGTCAAAAAGAAAATATAAAACATAACATCTTTACAAAAACTTGGATAAGATAGAAGGAAAGAAAGGCGCAACTACAGCCCTAGCAGACATGAAGTAGATGTTCCTAGTAGATACAAATGATCGTACTGTGTTCCATATATTTTTCTTATGATAAAGATGGTTGTGCAATCTATAAGTCATGCTTATGAAAAAAGTGGTTGAATAAGCAAGATGCGAATCAGATTGGAATGATATAATCCAATTAGCTCCCAATCAAAATGGAGTCAGATTCTTGTACTTGACCCCAATACAACAAACCTTAGAGGAGAAAAAGGTGGCATTGAGTTTTTGATTTAGATTTATTCAATAATATAGAAATTTGGAAGCTTGCAAAATTGTAAAGTGATCCAGTTAATATAATTAAAATAGTATATGTTTACAAATGGAATCTTTGCTCTATGATTTAAATATATCTCTATTCATTTGATCTTAACAATGTTTTGAAGAATTTAATCTTATTGAACGATTCACAGTATTAGTCCTTACACTATAATATTAACTCTTACAATGCAACAAGAAAAGAATAACCTCCAGATGATAAAATGCTCTATGGATTTCTGTACATGTGGCATTAGGTAAATTCTTTCTTTATAAAGTGAATCTTACTCTATAATAAAATCTGAATTTGTTTGAAAAATTTCTCATTTAGAAGATTAACTGAAAAGAATCTGTCACAAGAACATGCATTTAAATGATACCATAGTGAAAATGGAGAAATCATGTTTTCGTGTGGAAATACTAAAAACCTATTCATTTTTATAATACCACATACAAAGACTTTCACTGCATCCATCATTCAGCACTTGACCTTAAACTACAATCAAATTAGAGTTTATGCAAACCACCTAGTGGATATATATTCTCATGTTATTCCAATCTTCAACTGCTTTGCCATGGCAAAGCCAATTTGTTTAAGCCACTTTTGATATGGGCAGGAAACAAGCTCCATGCATGAGAGTAAACTCAATGCATAGGAGAGTCCTTTACAAAGAGAGCACACAAGAACAATGTTAAAAGACATTCAATACAGGTAACAAGAGGTTTTAGACTTTTCAAGTGCATAATAAATGTCAACTATGCATCACAGAGTACATTTTATAGAGATAACAAGAGTTCTAAGACGTTTTTTTTCAAATGCATTAACAAATTGTCACTATACATCACAGAATACCTTTTCAAACCTTCAATCGCACCTTCAAACCAATAGATTAATAAGGTCTTATCCAGTCGAAGACCATAATTTTGAATAAGAAAAGAAAATGCCCCATTCCTAAAATACAAGGTCAAAGATATATCATAAAGTCAAATTTGGAGTTAAGATTCTCAGCAAAACTTGGCTCAATAAGCAATTATAAGATATTAGAACTGCTAGAAGATAGTTTAGTCAAAACAATACTCTTAGAAGTTAGAACACAATCATTAGTGCAGGATAAGTAAAAATTATGTCACCAATTAATTGCAGGATCAAACTGTAAGAAAGCAGTTTTGGTTGGACTACAGAACAAATTGTAAAGATAAAATCAGACATTATTATTTATCTTTGTAATAGTAGAAGCAGAATTTCCACTGGAATAGAAACATAAAGACTATGATTAGTTGATGAATGAAAAAATGCAAATCCGAAGACAAAGCAAATCAGCATAAAAATAGTCAAATTTATACAAGCTACTGCAAATGTTTCATGATTTGGTGAACCTACCAAATGCAAATATATATGATGTGTCCATGCACTGCATCTATACGAGTTCCAATTGAAAAAATTGGGCAGTTTATGCAAGGACACAAGCTCCTGCCAATGCAAAGTGCTAATGCGGGGGTCTAAGGAAGGATCTATTGTACGCAGTCTTACGCTGCTTTGCAAGAGGCTGTTGACATCTAGGTCACACGGCAACAACTTTACCATTGCATCAAGGCTCCCCTTCATGTAAAAAGTAGAAATATATAGGTCATAAAGACCTTTAGTAAAATTTACAAGGATGTTGCATGACATATGCACTAATAATCCTATCATGCCAAAGATTTCTTAACCTCAATTATAACAAGGAAGAATAAGAAAATCATCAAAACTAGGCTACATTGCAACTATTAATCGCAAGTGAATGAATGTAGAGATCCATTAGATAAATTGGTCTCTTTCTACGTAGCTCAATCTTTGGAATAAGTGGTTAACAAAGCAGGGCGTTCCAAGTTTGAATCCTACGCATCAAACATATACACGCATATAGTTGGGCTCATACCTCATGTTGGGCATGAGGAAGTGTTGAAGCTAGGATGCTCCACGCCCATTAGTGTCACGTGGACAAGTGTGATGGTCGTGGTCCGTTTAGATAAATTGTTCTTTCTTAAATTCTTGAGCTTTTCAAATAAGTGTTTAACCAATCATCTTTAACAACAATAAATTAATAATGGAACATCTAAAATCAGAGAATTCCTACTTCGTATAGAGACTCAATTCTTTTAAGAAATTCATAAAATAAGAAGTTGAATGCTAAAACAAGATGCCAACAAGCATCTCTCCGCTGAAGGTAATATTTACCATAGACAAGAAGCTTTCATGATCCCATCCTTAACACGACCAGCAGCATGCTCCATCTTCAACCGTTTCTCATTACTCTCATTACAAGTCGCTTTGCACTTAATTCTGCAGGCCTGGAGGATAATAAGATTTTGCAAAGATCAAAAATCTGAAATTATTGAAAAATAAATTTAAAAGGAGCATAAAGAACTAGTTATCTTAGGCAACTGCCTGATAGAAAACAGTGGCGGCAAGCTCCATGAGGCTTTGTCGAATGCTACCAAGAGATCCAAATTTATCATCCTTAGATACATCATACCTGAAGGAGATGTAAGCGTAAGAAAGCAACAGAAGGTTAACTGAGCAAAGAACTTCGACTAACCAAAGCACTCCAGCAACATTTACGCCATGGTCAAATTCTTTGGTGATAACATCAAGAAATTGTTCTATAATTGGAGCTCCTTCTGATAAACTTCGAATCAGGCTTAGCTGAATCCTCATATAATTAATAAAGGAACTCTGCAAAGAGAAGAGATATTCCATGTACAAAGTTTATCAATTAAATTCCAAAAATCAGTAGCCACAAAGGTTCAAGAGATTATGGCAACCTTTAGTCCTTGATCATGCGTAGAAAGCCAACACCTGAATATAATTTCCTTCACAGCAGAATGAATCTCCAAAGCCTGATGGCCATGATTCGGACCATCTCTTAACAAGTATGTATTCAGGCATTCCATGAGTTTCCTTAAAATCTTCCCTTCATTCCTGAACAGCTCCAAAAGTGTATTTGATATCAGAAATATTTGATGTTTGATCTCTGACAACAGTGTTTTTTTTGTTAGGTATAGTAATGGTGATCATTACTCATCTTTTGATATTGGAATCCATATTTTTGAGGTTGACAATGATAGTTCCTTTTTGAGTGAACTAGTAAGTATTTTTTATAGTTATTTGAAAAGGGGATTTAAGAAAAGATTCATACATCCAGTTGGCAACTCAACATTACTGGTAGCTTTGATGGTTATCTTTGTTTTGAAGTCAGTATTAGTAGTTCTATATCGAGTAGTACAAGCATATAGAATATGACGAGATCAAGAGCCAACAAGATACTGCTTACCGCACTTTGGAGAAAATTTTTGTAAATGTCTGCACAACATTTTCTCGGATGTTATCTGGATAATCACCAGGTGGGTTTTCTAAGAGAACATAAAGAATTACGATACTGCGGAAACTATCCTCATTGGAACTGGCTTGGATAGGATCCACATCCATCAATGTACCCAACTTGGTGGTGTAGAGAACTATTAGACCTGCTAGCATAGAGATCTAGAGTGTCAATGACATGAAAGTTTATAGCGTTTGTTTTAAATGGTTGCAAGAGCTAATACAAGAAACACCCACCGCAATAAACCCGCTTCCTCATTTGATATCGGTACTCTTTGACAGTTAGAAGATGCCTAAGAATGCTGCCGTATTCTAACTGATAGCTAGGAACATCCTTAATAACATCCAATGCATGATTGAATAACACTTTCACAACAGAAAATAAAAGAAAATTGTTTCCTGCAACAATACATATTTCCTCAAAAGATATTAAATCATAAAAATACATGTTTCTGCTTCTAAAATATCTACAGAAACAAATACATGCTTGACCGAACTGTTTCTAGATAAAATGAAGTGATGAAAATGAGTTAAGAGTAAGAAATTAGAATCAGGCCAAAAGCATTGAGCATTTGCTCACCAGCCACTGTGCTTACTATGACTTGCAAATGGCTTTTTTGATGTGACTAAGGTTACAAGATGTAAAGTCACTAACTAAGTTGCACGTCCAATATCTCAAATATCAAACAACACCATAGCAACTAATTTAGCTAGCATCTAAGCTAAGTTTCTTAATAGCCATATCTATCAAGTCCTAACATATTGTTGCTAAGCATTCAGACAAATTATCACTACCAAATGAAACCTATAAATGAGGTGGTGCAATTTGAGGTAGAAGATGATGTTTAATCAAATAATAAAGCAAAAGTTAAAATTTTAATTTATGAATTTGATGATCATTTGGTAAAATTGTTATTGCATTAAAAAAGATAAAGCAAAACCTATAATTAGTAGTTTTCCCTCTTCAAGGCCCTTTTGATAAGTTTACTACAATATCATCCATGCATAGCAATCTAAATTGAAGAAAATATGGTTGAAGCATGCATATTCAAAGGAATGATAAAGTAGAAATGTGCAACAAGCCGTCAACGAACAATCAATCATAGATTGGCAACTAAACTCTTCGACAATAAATTCAAATGTGACATTTAAATTCTTTGCCATCAATTTCTAATTATTCTTTTCCAGTACTGAAATTTTGAATGTCTAATGGCAAACGGGATTCAGCAATAGTTAAAAGATGAACATCAAATAAAAACTTTTCAAGACTACATAATGTTAACAAGTTATGTATCAAGAACACATGATAACAGGAAATGGATAAATCATCTGAAACCATTCTTCTGCATACCTGAGATCCTTGTATCCTCTGCATACTGAATTGTAGTTCGAAGAGTCTTCGCAAAGATCAACTTTGGTGGGCGTTTCTTACTCGTAGAAATTTCTGATGAGATGCATCTCATGAGCAACGTGACCAGAAAAGGCCATGTCTCAGCTGCCAAAATTAGCAACAAAATCACATGGATGCAAACATCAAACTCTTATTGTGGTTTAAAGATTAAACATAAACAATCTTAAGTAACTTTCATAGAATATGAAATCTAAATATCTTAACATCAAGCTCATGGAGGGTTTTATGGTACCAAAAATTGTTGTGACCTATGTTGACTATATATATATATATATATATATATATATATATATATATATATTATCTTCAAACAAGTGCCAACTGCTTAACAAGTAGGCCAACAGCAAGTATTGAGTCAATTCTCAATTGTTAACGCAGTGATATATTGCAGCATTCTCCAACAATCATTAATTTTTCACTAAATTGGCAAAAATCAATGATCAGTATCACTGGATGATTTCTCTCCAGAAATGTCCTTACAACATAGTTAGATCACCATACTAATCCAAATAAATAGCAGTTGAAATAGCATCCACCTCCATCTTTGTACCCTAGAGTTGGTGCTTATTTTGAAATTTAACATTAATTTTTTCTTTCCAGACATTACACTAATCAGGAAAAAGACAGATGGATTTCATCCGCACATCCCTATAACTTTCTTCATGTTTAATATGATATGTCATGCTTTAATTACCACTTGAGCTTGAGGTGCATATTAACTGGATATACAAGTATCAATCTCAATTCTCAAAAGACCACTGAATGTGATCTTACAATTTTGCCATGTTCACATGCTATTTTAGACAAAATGCATTTACAGTTGAGGTGATGGAGAGTCTTTCGTGCTGGCATCAAAAGGAATAACAATATTTCTCCTTGACTTCATAATAACCTACCAGCTTTTCATTGGAACAGTAAACACTTAATCCGATATGCATAGCAAGATAGGATCTTTAGATTCAGCAATTGGCCAATGTCAACTTTCAAAATAAGCATGAATACTTTGTTAAGTGATGGCTCAATGTAATGCTAAGCAGCTTCGCATAGCATTCTATATGGTGTCTATAATGGTGGAGAGGGATTGTTTTAGTTATGTACACCAATTGAGACAATGATCATTTTGCGGAAACCTGTAACAGAACATCAAGTTGGCATAGTGCCTGGCTACTGGCTAGGTACCAAGCACATTACCTGGGAGATACAGGTTGTAGAGGAGTCAAACTCAAGAATTTAAGATGCACAGGGAAGCAGGCAATCAAGCATTGAGGGGCAACCTAGGGGTGGGTTGGTGTCTAGCACAACAACCAAAAACTACTTACATAGACATACTTCCGGATACAAGCATCTGGAATGTCAAGAATACGTGATGAGACGAGAGGTTGGGCGTTTGGCAGTGAAGGTCAGGTCTGAGGAGGACGATAGAAGAATAAGGCAATAAGACGTTACCAATGTAGCATGGTGGAAATGTCTCCTGCCACAGAGTTCACATGACTAACATCAGAAGATGCTTTCAGTTATGCTGGTCAACATCATTCAATCGAGAGAGTCAGAACAAGATTGTTACTATCCTATTTGGACATGGATTCACACTATATGGCAGGAGAATAGCACTATGAATGAGACTACTAACAACTGGCAAAAGCATGTTTCACAAGGTTTTTATTGAACACATAGTAGGAGCTATCCGTGCTTCATTCACAGGTGTACATCCTATAGTCCCATGCTACCAGCTCTGATCGACTTTGGACCTTACCCGCGATAAAGTGTTCAAACCCTAAGTAACAACTGGATCATTCTACCATCTGAACAACTCACTATAAACGGTATATTTTAGTCATGCGATTTGTAATCTAGCTAACACTTGCATTGCAAACAACTCACAGTGTGGGATCTCATCCGGCTTGATCTTGGCGGTGTTCCGGCTGAGAAGCTTGCAGAAATCCACCGATCGCTCACCTTCTAACCAGCTACTCAAAAGTTTTACCCCTTCCTAGCGGAGACGATAGAAGTATCAACTAAAGTGAGTATAAAGGACAGTGCGAGGAAGAAATCTCACCTCCCGAGCTTTGGCTTTATCGGACGATAGCTTGGAGATGATATCCTGGACATCCCTCGAGGTCGCCATGGCTCCGGAAATGGTCTTCGCCTCCTACTTCGCCATGGTGAATGGTGATGGAGCGCCAATGCTACCGTGAGGGTTTGGAGGGAGAATTGCGATCGAGAATGCGGAGGAATCTCTTGTATACTTTATCGTTTTAATAATCAGCAATGAAAAGTTAAAGGAGGCTTCATTATTTTTTATTTTTTTTTAATTTAAGTAAACAGCTCTTAAGCATGATACCAATTTTTCTATCATATTTCTAAATTTAAGATAAATTACTTGTTTTATTAAATTTAAATAATCATTTTTCATTGCACACTATATTAGCTATTCTAACATTTTCATTATTTTTTTATTATTTTCTTCTCTCTTGTATTTTTTATTATTATATTTGCGATGGTAGTGTGTTTAGGAAGGAGAGATATTAAAAAAAATTATTTTATTTTTAGAGTAGAGAGTTTCATTTTCTATAATTGGAGAAGCACTGTAACGTAAATTTAAATTTAGAAAATTGAAAGAGATTCGGATATAAATTATATATATATATATATATATATATATATATATATATATATATATATATATATTATATAATTTAAAGTAGTACTTGCTTTTCCATGAGCTAATGTGAATGCTTTTAGACTCTTCCACATGCTTCTAGACTCTATTTGATTAAGAGTAATCTAATCAAGTTTGTAGTATAATAAAATTTGTAATGTAATTATTATTGTATTACTTTTGGTTAAAGAGTTATATACTATGTATATAATCTTTGATTATAAGGATGATTAGTTATCTCTAAGTATTTTTTATAGAAATTTTTTCTCTAAATGGGGCGTGCAACCGTGGGATGTTGGGTTTCTAGACCGTCTACCACTAATGCTTCCTGATTTACCCTAGCCGCAAGTACGAAACTTCCGTGGGATCAGATCAGCGGCCCGAGGTTCAACGTTACTCAACCTGATTAATCTTTTTTTTATTACAAGGATGATTAGATTTTTTTATCTAGCGTTCATTATTTTTATAAAGAATATAAATCATAGTATTATAAATGACAAAAATATTCTATAATTAAATTTAAGTAATTTTATTTTTCCTCTCAATAATTAAATTAAATTAAATAAGATCGATTCAAACCAAACTAAATTTAATCAAATATAATAAAATCAGACTAAATTAAATCAAATCAAATCAAATTTTATCGAACTGAACAAAATTAACCCGTATCAAAACATGAGTCACTTTATTCGGATCAAAAAAAGTGAGTTAAACTAAATTTTCCTCTAAGTATGGTCATTTTTAGATTTAATTACATACACCATAATGCCTATTATAATGAGCCAAAAAAATATATCATATGACAAATATACATTCAACCGAACTTTCTCAAATTAAAATGCAAGGAAAATTGCAAAAGACAATCCAGCAATAGTCAATTGTAGCAACTTTAAGGAATTTAGCTATAGAAATTTGAGATGTTGTTGCATAAAAAATATGATTTTTTACCAAAGGGCGTACTCAAGATTTGATAATTACCAAAATGCGTATCATGTTTTCTTTTTTACCAAAGAGTGCATCCCATATAGTGAACTTCCTGTTATACTCATCCCGCCAATTGAAGCCTTTCTTGATTCAGTTTTCGAGACTTTCGAACCACTTTATCAGTATAATATTAATTTGTGGCTCGGATGGACATGGAGTCGATTTTTCATCTCTCAGCACAACAACGTTAATGGTATTGTCGAAGGTGGCGAATATTGTGCTATCGTCGTGAACTCATCCCCCGAATCCGTCTCCCCAACCAAAACCTAGGGAAGGGTCGTAAGTGTTTGTGTGTGTCATAGAGGTGGCTATAAGTGTTAAGGCTTAACTCTAGACTGCTCGGCAATATCCAAAGTAGGGGTTAGGGTTTCTACAAGGCTGATATTTTTGATAATGGCAGGAGAAAGGTCAGTGATAACCGTTTCAGTCGTGTCACGGTTTCAAATACAATTAAGATATCGAACTCCTCTAAACTAATGTAGCATAGAGTAACTCGAGTCGTCTCCCAACGAATGTAGTTGGTACATAATAAATCTCAGGATCATATTTTATTGCTTTTGGATTTTTGATATCAGACTGGGGTTTGGATTTGAACTTTAAGACTACAAAAAGACATAGCAAGACAGGTATGAAATCTAGTCTAATTAAGGAAAGACAGTGCAGGTAATGAAATCTAATTTAGCCTTACTACAATTGCGGTAAAGAAAAGAACAACTAGAAATTAAGCATCAACAAAACTAAACATGGAACAAAACCTACAGCATTAAAGAGATCTAATCTAACTTAACTTAATTGCATGTAATGAAGACATATAACTAAAAGCAACAGGAAGAGCAACACACAACAAAAATTAAGCAACTAAGAAACATCACAATTGAAAGTACTGTTCTAAGAGGCATTTAACCAAACACAAGTTGAGCATGTATTAAAATGACAAAGGTGCGTGCCATTTGAATTGGGGAAGTTCATCAAATACAAAATTCAACAACTATCTCAAACATTCATCAATTAATAGCAATCTTCAACTAGCAACGCAATTAAAACACCAAATCGGATAACTAAGCTACTGTCGGAATTCAAGTTGTTGCCAGAAAGTGAAATTGCTGCCAAATCTATTGTGAAGAAAGGAAATTCTGCTGAATGAAGAGCTGTGGGTATGAATGGAATTGCTATTAAGTATTATGGCTGCCGAATCTCGCTGAAAGGATGGAATGCTGTGAATGAATTGCTGCTGGAACCGATCAAAAGCTGTATGAATCTCTGGATAGAAGATGACACTGCTGGATCTGCAATTCTGATGAAGCTGGATGAAGAAGGAACTGCAGAGGAATAAATTGTGAAGAAACTATTACTAGAAACGAAGAAATTGCTGTAAACATGATGCAGATAAAGAAAAACAAAGTTGTGAAGGATTTTTGGTTGGCGGCGATGAAGTGGTGAGATGTCAGCTAGGGTTCGGAACCCCCAGAGCCCTAGCTGTGGTGGTGGTGTCGAGAAGATGATGTGACGGCTGCGTTCGGCTAGGGTTCGGAACCCCCAGAGCCCTAGCTCGTCCGGCCGGCGGCGATGAAGTGTGATGGATGCTTCCCTCAACCCGAAAGGAAACACTGCGACAGAGATGGCGATCAACTAGGGTTCGAAACCCCCAGAGCCCTAGCTGTGGTCGGCGTGGATGATCCGTCCGGCGGCGATGAAGATGGAAAGGAAGTCGCCGGCGGTGAGAGTGGAGCGGATGAAGTGGGTCGGGAAAATCTCGTCTGCCCTACTTCGCGTTTCTGCCTCCTTTTGATCCCTCGCTGCGCGTGGGTTCGGTCAACCAACTTCAGCTTAAGTTCGATTCAGTCCAGACTCGGGTTCAGTCCAGCAGCCAAGCCAGCTGAATTTCAGTGGTTCGGTCAACAATTGGTTCGGCTCAGCAATTAATTCAGTCCAACAGATTGGTGTGGCTCAGCTTGCGCTTGAGTTCGATTCAGTCAGCCAAGCCAGAGCTTGGTTCAGCCAATGCCTTGGTTCAGTTCAGCTTGAGTTCAGTCCAGCACTAGGTTTAGCCAAGTTATGATGGAAGCAACAGACGGCTGAGATCAATCTAACTTCATCCAACGGTCGGATCTCTTCAGATCTGAACCAAACTCCACAAATCCCAATCAATGGTCCTGATCTACCTATCCCCAGCTCGGATTAACCAGATCAGTGGCGGATAGTCCAGATCTTCCCTTTGCTTGAATTGATGATCTAGAACATCTTAAGCTTGATCCAACGGTCAGATCACTTCTGATTTGGCTGCAATTTTCAGATCTTGGTCTATGGTCATGATTGACTCTATCTTGAACTCGGATTGACCAGAAGTTGACCGATGGCTTAGATCTAGCCATTCTCTAGAATGGACGGCTCCTATTAATCCGATGCTTGATCCCTTTGATCTGGATCCAATGCTAACTCAAGTCTGACCCGATTTGATCTAGGTCCATGATCATTTGAAGCCTACAAAATGATATTCAAATTTAGTGCCAAAAATATCCCAAATATACAAAGATTTGAATTAAAAGCCAAAATAAGGGAAATACATGAAACCTAATACAATTGCAAACTTAAGCATATAAAATGTGGATCAAACATGGATTTAAGAGCCTAAAATAATCAGCAAAAATGGTGGTTATCAGTCAGCGTCTTCTTCCTTGGCATTAATCAACAAGGTATGTTAGCGATAGTCTTAGGTCAAAACAGCAGAGTTTGTGCATATGTTTAAACTTATTTGTGCTTAATAAATTTGTAATGTATAAAAACTGTAGATTTCAGATGATTTTGGAAAAAAATTACATTGGTGCAGTGTTTTAGGGCACTTTAAACAATTTTTTGAAGCATTTCAAATTTTAAATGATCGACACATTGCGAAGATCAAAGAGTCGCCCTTTAGTATTTTCTTGGAGATACAAGAATTGCAGCATATCCGTGGAATTTTGGTGAATATATTCGAAAGTTGGGATTCAACTTCGCAAGTTTTTAAATTCTCAGGTAATAGTTTTAGTTATGAAGTGTAAACAATATCTATAGTAATATAAAACAGGGATACATTTTACTCATTTAATTTCAGGCCCTCGATAGGCCTGAAGTGAAAATATTTCAGGCCCACGTTGGGCCTGAAATAACTCATTTCAGGCCTACGTGGGCCCTGATATGAAGTTATTTCAAGCCCACGTTGGGCCTGAAATGATTTCATTTCAGGCCCAAAGTGAAATCATTTGAAGGCTATATTGTTGATGATAACTAAATATTTTAAATGTTTCAAGTATACCGGTTGCATTCACCAGACGAGATGTTGCTTTGTTACTGGGTATAGTGGACCGTGGTGTTTCGGTCCATATTAATTCAACTAAAGCATCGGGTGATCTCTATCTTACTTACTCTCAAAAGAAAAACCTACCAGAACAAGAATTGAGGAGTTACTTAAATATTATTCAAAAAGTGTTGAATCAGAGGATGATGTTTTATTAGTGTGTAAATTTTATATTTTGTATATATTTGTTTGTGTTTTATTTTTGTCTAGTACATATAAGGTCCCTCTAGGTCTTGTAGATATAGTAGATGATTATGAGAATCTTGATAGATTCAACTGGGTGAAAGCTATCCATCTATTTTTGTCTCCGCAATTATCTAAGATTGAGGACTTATTTTCATCAGCTCAGGGATACCAGACCAACACCAACCTCCCTTACCTAAAGGGGTTTGCTGGGCTTTTGGTAGTGAGTAGAATTTTCTTGTTAAATTTTATAATATTTTGCTGTCATTAATGTATTTGGCTGGAAAACTTGGTGTAAGGATAGTTTTTGGAGCATGTACCAATTCAAAAATCATACAATGTTCAAGGACCCCGAATAAATAAGTGGAGAAATATTCCTTCGCATATTAGTCGGGTGAGGGCGCTTGTGGACCGATTGTCGCCCGAAGAGGTAATTATTCTAAACTGTGATCTATGTTAGTTTGATATAGAAGCAGTAACATTTGTGTACTTGTTAATTGACAGGTCATTGTAGAACTAATTCCTAACCTACATGAGAACAATTTGTTTGAGATCCTTGATATTGGTGATGCATTCCACGGCCAATGGAGACATCGCAAGGAGATGACACAGAAGATGTAAGGCTATGTGGTGAATGTATTCTTAAAGACAAGCAAATCAAGGAGCTAACAGAGGAGAATATTATTTTGAATGAAAGGGTTAAGGAATTACTTTCAATAATTGAAATAAAGGGCATGGGGGTTGAAGAAAGCTACCATGTAGTCGATCCTCTTTCTGATCCAGTATATTGTAGAATAAGGAGAGGACGTGACCGAACTCGATATGATTACAGGGATACTCCAATTGATAGTCCAATATGGCACCAGCTATTACCAAAGGGGAAGCGGAGCAAGAAAGAAATATCAACTGTCCTGGACAAGGGAAAAAGAAAAATTAGTGAGGAGGATATGGATGAAGCAAGAGAAACAATAACTGTAATAGAAGTCATGTCTGAAGAAGACACAGAGGAGGAAACAAGAAGGACCTCCGAACTATACAAAACGAGGCAACAAGGCATTGATGTATGTCATTTACTTTCATATAAAATACCTCAATTGTTATTGAATTTGGTCATTAATTAGTTTTTTGAAAATGTATTGATGTAGTTTGTGAAGAAGCATTTTATGAATTCAAAGAAGAAAAATCAAGATAAAGAAGTGACCCACCTGATAAATAAATTGGAGAACCTAAAGTAAGTTACGAAACATAGTTGAGTTAATATATCTTGGTCTTTAATATATAATCTTATCAATTTACTTAGCAGGTTGGCATCTGAATTTATTTGGGAGGATGCACCCTTTGCTTTGAATTTACATTCATTCTTACAAATCCTCAATGGAGAGGTTTTTACAAAAGGCAAGGTAATTGATGGCTTTTGTAAAATTCTATTTAGGGGAGCATCCGCATGTGGTAGGTTATACAACAAGTCAATATATTGTTCAACCTTCTTCACAGTAAGTGATGTAAATGAATTTACAAGATAGATTGTAGAAGACCTAATATTATGATTTGGCTATTAATAATTTTCTGTATGCATTTTTTTAGGCATCAATAAGATTGTCAAGAAAGTTTTCCCTGCAACAAGTGATGAAGACTGATATGATAGAACAAGAGTTTAGATATATTTTAATACCTTTGTGCAGTGATAATACACACTTTCACTTGTTGGCGGTGGATACATAAGCCATGACTTTCATGTTGGTGAGAGCCCTAGAGCCGATCATGTAATGATTGTATGGACTAATTTGTATCATATTCCTATGTATAAATAAAGGCATGTTTTTATGGTTATTATACTTACGTGTATTTGTGCCAATTAGCTAAGTATAATAATGTCCTTGAGTAGAAGTTTCTTATCTATATCAATCGATTGGTTGAATCGATAGTGAGATGATATAGAGAACACTACTCTAAATAATTCCTAGTCAAGTATTAACATTCAAGGACAATGTTAATACGTAGAGGCTAGCATGTAGGTCAACATGATGACTTGATCTCACAAGTCATAGATATAGAGATATCAAGTTGACACATGGGTATGCATTGGAGAATGTATACTGAATGACCCACCATGAGAAAGTATCATGGATCGTTATATGAGTGTCATATACTTTCTCATGTGGCTATTAGTATGACTATTAGTCCTTGGACCTGAAGTCACCATGGATTCCTACATAAGGAGTTGCGTACTTTGGCTTCGTCAAACGTCACCCGTAAATGGGTGGACTATAAAGGCGATTACTGGGTATGTAACAAATTATGGAGAGGGATGTGAGTGATGTAGATGGGATCTATCCCTCCTATATGACGGGAGCGATATCGTATTCTTGATAGAGTGAGACCACAAAGTGCATGGCCATGCCCAAGTGAGTCAATATGAGATATTGAGCTCACTTGATTAGTGTGAGTCTACTTGGAGTTCAAGATATAGATTAACTCGAGGATGACACGGTCTATGCCTCAATTGAGTCAATCTAGATATCAAGGATAGAGGGACATTATCATATATTGTGAGAGTCACAATTATTAGTCACAAGGTGATGTTGGATCTCAACATTCTTGTAACTTGGGTAGCAATGATGTGTTGCTAGATACCGCTCATTGCTTATGTTTCTAAGAGGTTAGAAGCATTGCCAACGTTACAAGAACCTATAGGGTCACACGCAAAGAACAAATAGATGGAGAAAAATTGAAGTCAAGTTTGACTTGGCTAAATATGGAAAGTCCATAAAAGGCAAGTTTGACTTGACCTAAATCCAAATCAAGTTTGACTTGACTTGGTTCCACTTCAAGTTAGACTTGACATGGGAGAAGAAATGGAGTCAAGTTTGACTTGACTATTTATGGAAAGTCCATAAAAGGCAAGTTTGACTTGACCAAAACCCACCTCACCTTTGTTTGACCAAGTGATGACTTGGTTTTCCCCCCATTTGAATTTCGAATTCAAATTGAAAGGGGATATGGAAGGCCACCTAATGGCACTTAATAACCATTATGGCCGGCCACCTAATGGCCATTAATGGCCATTAAGTGGCCGGCCACCATGTGGGAACAAAACCTATGTTTTGTTTCAATTTTGGTGGTGAGGCTTTTCTTCTTCTCTCTTGATTTTTGGTGGGAGTGCTTCTTCGACCTCTCCTCTTGGCCGAAAGCTATAGGGTGCTAGCACACCTAAGCTTTTGATCCATCTTCATTTGTTCGCGTGGATACGTATAGAGGAGTGTCTGCTTTGATACTCTAAGAGATCCGGCGGCCTTTTGGACAAGCGGGAAAGCGAAGGGCTACGCGTCAAGGGTAATGATTCTTATCATGTAGATCTAATGTAGATTAAACTCGTACTCGTAATTTATTTTTATGTTCGCACGGATCCGTGGCCGAACTTCTGGGGTTTCCGCAACGCAAAAAGCGGTTTTTGCGGCCTAGAATTTCCAACATTTCAATGATTTAAATTCTCTTGCTAGTAGTCGTAAATATAAGAATGATTTTGACTCAGCGGTGAGCAACCTTTATTCATATATATGTTAATCTCCTAGTCTCTAAAACATTATTCATGGTGATTATTAAAATCATGATCTATTTTATAGGTAAAAGAACTTAAACAATATAGTCGTGAGGAACTTACGGCTATTCATCCATATCTACAAAGTCATCATCCCTTGGACAATTAGCCCTCCGTCAGTCAAAAATGTCCCCAACAAAAACATAGGTAAGTAAATGGGGATGAGTTAAAAAATATGAAAGTATTTGATATACCCAGTACTTATTGAAATAAAAATTACTCTATTGTTATTTTCAGTGTGGACTGTGCCTTTTTTGTGATGCAATACGTTCGATATCTCCTATATGATGAGAAGATGGATTTCAAACAAGGAACATGAGGAAAATGAGATTTGAACTAACAGTTAATATTCTGAGGGACATGTATTGTAAAACATGAGAGTAAATATCGTTGTATTGTTATAAAAAAAATCCTTTGCTCTTGATTGAGCTTCATTTGTATGGAAAATTCTGATTATGATAGATGTTGTCATATGAATATAATTGATTGTCAATAAAAACACAACAATTGTATCATTTTGATTCACCTCCAGTTGCTGCAATGTTGTGTGCCAACTAATACGATAAGATAACATAACTGATAATGATTGGAACTAAGGTTGGACAGCAGAAATAACATCTCATTGGTTACCTCTAACTAGTGATATCGTGTATGGACTTACAAGACTCCTATTGGAACAAAAACTGAAAATACGACTTCAAGATATTCAAGGAATCGAAATTTCTATGTATTTTGTATTTAAGTAGTACCCAGATTTTGTCTACGATACATTCAATAAACTTGTTTAAAGTTTAATAAACTATAAGACTGTGTTGATAAACAAGAAAAAGAAATCAATATGATATTTAATTATAAAATTATTTTAAAATACAGAGTCAGGCCCACTGTGGCCCTGAAATCAAGTGTTTCAAGCCCACGATGGGCCTGAAATCAAGTGATTTCAGGCCTACGCAGGGCTTGATGTCACATGATTTCAGGCCCACCTTGGGCCTGATATCATTTGATTTTAGGCCCACTTTGGGCCTGAACATGTATCCTTTTGCAACATGATGTACTAAAATTAGAGGTTTTGGACACCAAGAATAACATCTCCTAGCTCTTCTACCTATTAGTATAGGATTTTCAAAAATCCAAAGATCCTAGGTCCATCAGTGGGTTTAGGTGGAAAGCCACTGATAGACCTACACAGTATCCTTTTGCAACATAATGTATTAAAATTAGAGGTTTGGACACCAAAATTGCATCTCCTAGCTCTACTCTAACTATTGGTATAGGGTTTTCAGAAATCCAAAGATCCTAGGTACATCAGTGGGTTTGGGTGGAAAGCCACTGATAGACCTACACAGTATCCTTTTGCAATATAATGTACTAAAATTAGTGGTTTGGACACCAAAAAATGCATCTCCTAGCTCTACTCTAATTATTGGTATAGGGTTTTCAAAAATCCAAAGATCCTAGGTCCATCAGTGGGTTTGGGTGGAAAGCCACTGATAGACCTACACAGTATCCTTTTGCAACATAATATACTAAAATTAGTGGTTTGGACATCAAAAATTGCATCTCCTAGCTCTACTCTATCCTTTTGGTATAGGGTTTTCAGAAATTCAAAGATCCTAGGTCCATCAGTGGGTTTGGGTGGAAAGCCACTGATAGACCTACACAGTATCCTTTTGCAACATAATATACTAAAATTAGTGGTTTGGACACCAAAAATTGCATCTCCTAGCTCTACTCTATCCTTTTGGTATAGGGTTTTCAAAAATCCAAAGATCCTAGGACCATCAGAAATTGCATCTCTTATCTCTACTCTCCTATCTCTACCAATATTATTTAAACTTGTACAATTATTTAAAATATTACACCTACAAATATAAAATTTAAAAATGTACTAAAAAAATTATGATTTTAATTTTTTAAACTGGAAAATAAATTTCAGTCGAAGTTGGGCCTAAATATCTGTGATTTCAAGCCCATGAAGGGCCTGAATATCTGTGATTTCAGGCCCACGGTGGGCCTGAATATCGGTGATTTCAGGCCCACGGTGGGCCTGAATATCTCGGATTTCAGGCCCATGCTGGGCCTGAATAGCTCTGATTTTAGGCCCAGGGTGGTTCTTAAATTTGTTTAATTCACAAACTTCAAAAATACATATAAATACAAAATCAATAAATTTAAAAATAAATCAGAGTAATGTATAACCGAGGAATAATAAAGATGTTATATCGTTGAGTTATAAAAAAAATTATATAGATGATATATCTTTTAAATAAAAATAAACATATATCAAATTAATAAATAATACATATATAAAATAAGGCACGCGTTGGGCCTGAAATCCTATTATATCAGGCCCAGCAGTGATGGAGGTTTAAAGTGTGCTCGGGATCAATGTCGTAAGCAATCGTCTTGTAGCTCCTGTTTTCTTGGCATTTGAAGTTCTAGCCTGCTTTCGTCAATTGGAGTCGTGTGGGCGACGTCCTCCTCATCGAGCTAGTCGAAATGTACGTACCCTCACATTTAGTTTTTCATTTTAGATTTTATTTTTGACTTAGACCTAGGGTTAGCGATAGTATTCACTGTTGAGGCAATCGACCCTTAAATGATTGGAAGATCATGGATTTGATGTGTGTGGGTGAATATGTTTAAGGTTAGAGTGTTATGTTATATTTGATATGTGTGATTGAGTTTATAGGACTTGGAGAATCACACATGGTGAACGTCTCCGAGGGACGAGAGCCGAGGGAGGAGGACTCCAAGGGCAAGTCGGGAAGTGGACTTCAAGGGCACACGTGAAGGGTGGCATGGAGGCAATCCAAGGGAAGACTTGTGTGCGCATCCGAGGGACGAGAGCCAGAGGAAGATGACTTCAAGGGGCAAGCCAAGGGAGTGAACCTGAAGGTACATGTGAAGGAGAATATGAAGACTGGCTGTAAGTGAGTGGGCAGTCGACTGGCCATGAGGCAGTCGACTGCGAAAACTCACAGAATGTTTGCAGCCTCTGGGCAGTCGACTGCCCCCTTGGCAGTCGACTGGTATACCCCGAAACTAGCCGTTGGCTAGCAATTAATGCTAGGCCAGTCGACTGCCCCAGGGGCAGTCGACTGGTGCGGGACTGGACAAACTACGAATCTGTCCTGTTCACCTATAAAAGGAGCACCTTTTTGCACGTGTACGGTATGGTTCCGTACAGTGTCGAAGTGCTGCTCGTTTGAAGAGTGTTTCTTACTTCCTCTCTTATATTTTTACATTCTGTAAAGAGGAAGATCCCGTTGTAAAGGTTTCTCCACCTGAAGGAGAGTTTTCCATAGTGAAAGTGGTGCTCGCGGCGTGGATCCTTGGATTAGTCACCCATCTGGGTGGATACCAAGTAAAAATATCATTGTTAGCATTGTCTTGATTTCCTTTGCATATTATTTCCGCTGCGCTAACGAATTTGTAGAGATCCAATCCGAAAAAGTGTTATTCACCCCCCTCTAGCATGCCTGAAACGATCCATCATTCACTCACTGACCGAATATGAGGAGGCTCTTTATGAACGCAATCTAAGTGTTATAAATCTTTTTTGTCAAATAATTTGTGTTTAATGGTTGCTAAGTTCGGGATGGCTCCAAAAATATCATCTGTAATAATTCCAGCTTCCAAAAAATCGAAGCAACAACAAGCCCCTGGTGGAAGTAAAAAAAAACAGTTGACACAAGGAAAAAGGAAATTGTTTAGCGACTATACAAGTTTTGTCAACAGAGGTCGAACTAAACGAATGAACTGGAAAAGTAACCTTTGTCATTTCCAAAATTTTATTGGTTCAGTTCCACCCACACCAGCACAAGAATAGTTGCTTCGAGATACACCTTTTTCTTGGGTCCTAGACCTCTCTACTACTTCATGTGTAAGACCTCAGGTTCAGAATATGTTCGATAATTGGGATGAAGAAGAACAGAGCTTTATATTCCATGGGAAAAATCTGAAATTCACAAAGGTTGATATATCACTTATTCTAGGGCTACCTGACAATGGAGAGATAATGCAACTTGATTTAAACGAGGCCTCCAACCCATTGTACAAGCAGTATTTTGAAGAGTCAAGTTGTTTGCCAAGCATTTGGAGAAACTGATAATTAAGTCTACATCCAATGACAAGCTCTACTGTCAGTTGTATACACTCTATTGTTTTTTCTACAGTTCTATTTTGTGGTACTAGCAGCATACTTGTCATTCCTACCCTATCACTAATTGATTGCGTAGATGATTTTGATAACCTACGAAACTATAATTGGTGCAATGCCGTCTACAATTTCATGGCTCCTCAATTGGATTCCATTGGAAAGGAGGTTACACTAAGGCATAGAATAAATATAGGTGATTCAAACCAAACGGCCAAGGCTCCCTTGCTCAAGGGATTTCCAAATATTTTGGCTGTAAGTTACAGTACATATACCTGCTCATATATGATATGATGGATTTTAATTTTAGAATATAATCATGTTGCAGGTATGACTGAGTGAACATATTAGCATTGCTGGTCCAGAGCATCCTCATAGATTGCCAAGAATACTTCGCTGGACTTGGCCTAAAGCCCATGTTAAGAGTATCAAGAGGAGGATAGACCGTATGGCCACAAATTTAATTATTGTTGATTTAATTCCGGCTAAGTCAGAGCTTGATTTGGTACCTCACTACTCTCCTCCAACTCAACCACTTGTGGTACACTGTCAGGTATTACACCAGGCAAGAGAAGGAAGCTAGGCAGCAGAAGGAAGACTACAGGCCTTAGAAATGGAAGCCTGCAATCTATGTATAGAAAAGCAAGAACAAATTGATGTCTTACAACAACAATTAACTATAGCACTAAAAAGTTTAGAGGATGTTAAAATTGACAAGGCAACAACCATCAATGACAAGGACCAAATTATTGCTCAGAAGGAAACAATAATTGCGGAGAAAGAGGCCCGGCTTAAACAAAAAGATGAAATCATTGCTGCAAAGGATACAATAATTGGTGACAAAGATTCCCAGCTTAAACAACAAGATGATCACTACAAAAAAATGTCAGCTGTAAGAGATACGATCATACTTCAGTCTAACTAGTGAATCATGAAGATACATAAACAATTGGAAATCAAAGGGTCAGATGAAGCTGAGCCACTTCCCAAAAAAGGAAAATAATTCAGGTTAGACCAGCCTCCGAGGCCAAAGGCAAGGGAAAAGAAGTTGTTGAGGATGAGGATGAGGATGAGGATGAGGATGAGGATGAGGATGAAGATCAAGATAACGAGGCTCCTGCCCCATCAATGTCACAAACAACAACGCAAACAACAACTTCTGCAACCTTAACCCAAACAAACTTATCTGAACAACAAGCAGCTATAGCAAAAGAAATTCAAAAGGTTCAGATTTGCCAAGATAAAACAAACTTATTCACCACCCCGATCGGATCGAAGTATCTTAATATTTTTGCCAAGCTGTTTCTCTACTTCACTTCTGAACTCTTTCAATTTCTCAAAAGCTTCAGATTTGTGTTTCATTAATAACACATACCCGAATCGTGAGTGATCATCGATAAAGGTAATGAAGTAGCTATAACCTCCTTGTGCAAGAGTTGACATTGGTCCACATACATCAGTATGTATTAGACCAAGCAATTCTCCCACTGGTTTACCTTTTCCGGAAAAGGGTAATTTGGTCATCTTTCCTTTTAAACATGATTTGCATGTATCAAATGAACCGGGTTCAAATGATTCCAGAATTCCACATCGGTGTAATTTGGTCATGCGTTTCTTACTTACATGGCCAAGACGACAATGCCACGTATAGGAGTCTATTTGATTATCTATTCGAACACGTTTGTTGCTAACTTCGATATTGAAAATGTCACCGGATAAATCTAACGTGTAGATACCATTGTATAAAGTTTCGGTCCCATAAAGAACACCATTTAAAGTTATGTAACAGCTATTGTTACTAAAAGTTAAATAATAACCCTTTTCATTCAAGCATGAAATAGATACAATGTTCTTTATTAACGAAGGAACAAAATAACAATTATCCAATTCTAAGACAAGTCCAGTAGGGAGCTTTAGCAAATATGTTCCGATGGCAACAGCAGCAATCTTTGCTCCATTTCCAACTCGCAAATTCGCTTCTCCCTTGACGAGTCTTCTTCTATTCCTTAGCCCCTGTATGTCATTACATATATGTGAGCTACACCCAGTATCAAGTACCCAGGTGGACGAGGAAATAGAGTGACATTCAATAACGAAGATACCTGAAGAGGATGGGGCATCGAATGTCTTCTTCTTCAAGGACTCAATATAAACCTTGCAGTTTCTTCGCCAGTGACCCTCCTTGCCGCAGTGATGGCAAGTGTCTTTTGGTGCCTTTTCAGTCTTTTTGGCCTTTTTCTTCTTTCCCTTATTCTGTTCTTTGGGCTTCCTCTTAGAGCCTTTCTTTGAGGAACCAACTAACATCACCGTCTTTTGATCCTGCTTTACAGAATGCTCTATAGTCTTCAGCAGGTTGAGCAACTCAGGAATGGTATTATCCAGCTTGTTCATCCGATAGTTCATCACAAATTGTGAGTAACTCTTGGGCAAACAATGCAGAATTAAGTCAACACTTAGTTCGTGATCCATTGCAAATCCGAGTGTGCCTAGTCGCTCAATGTACCCCAACATCTTCAACACAAAAATGTGAGACAGAAGTGTCTTCCTGCATCTTAGAGGTGAAGAGGAGTCTAGAGACCTCGAACCTTTCGGATCTCGCCTGCTCGTCAAACAGCTCATAAAGATAGAAGATGATGGTGTCACGCCCCGAGACCCTGGAGTCGCTGATCCAATAGATAATCGGACAGCACCTCCCTGTCCGACGGACAATTTACACAAACACACAGATACAAATAGTACAACCACACAGTTAAATGGCCTCAGGCCTCAAATCCATACAGAAACAATAGTTATATGATTATAACCATCGTAACACCAAAATACGAACTTACCTGAGCTGCCAGGGGGAAGGAACAAAGCCAAAACCCCACGAAGTCCAACATAGGATTCAAAAGTACAATCCCATCGAATAAAACAGTAATACAGGTCCAAAACATGGCAACGGAAGCAAAGTACATAATACAAGGTCTATAACTGTAAAACCAACATAAAATAAAGCAAAGCAGAGCTCCACTCGAGCTGGGGACTGGCGGCTAGGGCTCTCCTGGCAGGCATCAACCTGAAATAAAAATGTATGGCAACGTGGGTGAGTCCATAACTCAGCGAATACCCAACAGATATGCATAGAAAGTTATACTAACAACAAGAGTTCCGCTAATACAGTCTCATATCAACAATAGGGAAATACTGGTACTGAAAAGACTGGGTAGATACATACCAGAATCCTGTTGGTGCAAGTTGCATCAATGATGTTCCTCTTTAAGTGTTTTAATGTTTGACAATACACTTAAGTCAGTGATATATTGAACAGACAAAGGGGAGCAAAAGAGAAGTAACCCAAGTTGAAGAAATGTCCTAGTTAACCTAGGTATCGAAACCCTAAACCTAGCGAAGGGATGCTAGGCACCTAGCGAAGGGCTGCTAGGCATCGAAACCCGAAGACCTAGCGAAGGGCTGCTAGGCACCTAGCGAAGGGCTGCTAGGTATCGAATCCCCAAGACCTAGCGAAGGGCTGCTAGGCACCTAGCGAAGGGTTGCTAGGCATAGAAGACTTGGCGAAGGGATGCTAGGCACCTAGCGAAGGGCTGCTAGGCACCTAGCGAAGGGCTGCTAGGCATAGAAGACCTAGCGAAGGATTGCTAGGCACCAGGCGAAGGACCGCTTGGTAACAAAAGACCTAGCGAAGGACTGCTAGGGAATGAAGACTTGGTCCTAGGGACTAAGCAACTTAGCTGAGCGATGACTAAGGAGTAGAGACGGGTCAGGGTTTGGGCGTCTCGAGGTCCGGAGGTATCGGAAGCTAAGCAAAAGTCCACCCGAAGGACTGGGTGGCAACCGTCTCCTGAAAGGAGTAGGTGAAGGGCGAGTTCTCGCGGATAGGAACTCGTGCCGGTTCGACCTAGGGTTTCGTGCAAATCCGAAGTCCGAACCAAGTCCTTAGGCTTAATATTATATGTATCCATGCTTTGTGTTTGTGTATCTTGCAGGTATCAAGAACCGGAGACAAAGCAGTTAAACCAAGCAAAACAGTGTTGGAGGCCCTAAGCAGGGCGCCCCCATCATTGGGGGCGCCCCCATGCAGCTAGGGCGCCCCCAGCAAGGGGGGCGCCCCCAAGCAGTACTAAAAGTGGCAGTTTCGTGATGCAGTCAAAACAGGTGTCAACCGGGGCGCCCGGAGCGTCCGGGGCGCCCGGATTAGTAGCTGTTTTGCTGTTTCGAAGTCAGAACACAGGATAAGCACTCACGGGGGCACCCGGAGCATCCGGGCCGCCCTGGTCAAAGGTCTTATCACCTGCAACGAAGTAGGCGCAAGGATAAGAGTTGACCGAGTCTTCCGGGGCGCCCCCATCGTCCAGGGCTCCCCTAGGAGGCCTATATAAGGGGCTTCGACCCCTCTGCTTCAGACACGAACTCCAAGAACCATTCCAAGCTTTCTGACCAACTGAAACGCGCTAGAAATGAGGCTCTACGACCGGGAGGCTCCAGGAGGAGGTGCGCGGCACTTCGGAGGTCCAGATCGGCCGAGCTTCAAACCTTGTCTCGTTGGTTTGCTTTTTAATTACTGTATTTAAATTTCTATATTATTGCTTGTAATACTGCACTGTAAGTCGGGTTTCTCCACCTCCGGAAAGTCCGGAAAGGAGACCAATAGTGGACGGGCGTTCCCGTGCATAGGCCTTGGATTTACTGACCCTGGGGGGTCGGGAACCAAGTAAAAATCCGTTGTGTACCTGTGTTCATTTCGTTTTTATTTTCCGCTGTGCTACTAATATCCTAAGTCTAGAACGAAAGCTTTACGAAGATTTCCGAAAGGCTTCCACGATCGATATTCACCCCCCCTCTATCGACGGCATCGGTCCTACAATTGGTATCAGAGCCGAGCCGCTCTTCACCGGACTAACCGCCGACGGAGCAACGACGCCAG
The DNA here is from genome assembly GCA_024364735.1 of Boesenbergia rotunda. Lineage (NCBI taxonomy): Eukaryota > Viridiplantae > Streptophyta > Magnoliopsida > Zingiberales > Zingiberaceae > Boesenbergia > Boesenbergia rotunda. The sequence goes on from JAGFNQ010004448.1 coordinate 176,554, forward strand.
GAGTTGAGGGGGAGCCCAGGGGTGAATTAGGTACATTTTTTTAATGTCTAATTTTAAATTGCATATTATTTGTTTCACGTGCAGGGAGAGAGGGCACTACAAAAATCAGTGCCCTACTCGTAAGATTCGGTCTACATCACCGGCGGCACAGGGGGTACCAGCGTTAGAAGTCCGGAAAAACAAAAATCACATCAGATGTTTCAAATGCGAGAAATACGGTCACTACAAAAATAAGTGTCCGGCGAAGGTACGTAAGATTTACGTTCCAAAAGTCTTACAATTTCCTGCACTGTTTTTAGATAATTCAGTTAATTTTTCTGAAAAATTAAATTTACTGCATTGTAGATTAAATATTTTGCATGAAAATTTAGAAAATACGGATATGATTAAAATATCCAAAATTAACTATTTAATTATTAATACCAATTCAATAATTGCTAAAATTAATTCTGATATTAAATCTAAAATAAACTCTGATAATTCTACAGATAATGATATAATTAATTCTAGTTTTAAATCTAAAATTAATCCCGAATTTGAATTCGAAAATCCTAAGGATAAATTCGAATTCAAATTTGAAAATCCTAAGGATAAATCTGAATTCAAAAATCTTAAGGATAATTCTAAATCTGAAAATTCTTTAGATAATTACAGATTCAAATTTGAAAATCCATTGTACAAATCTGAATCTGAATTTGAAAATCTTAAAGATAATCCAGAAATTAATTCTAAGGATAATCTAGAGATTAATTCTGAATGTCTGGAAAATATTGAAGATATATCTGAGGATAATTCCAAGGATAATGGTGAAGATAAAATTCTCCTAGATAATAATTTAATTATAGATAATATTGAATATTATTATAAAACTTTAACTAGTGGCCCAATTTACTCCACCTACTGTGAGAATGTTGAAAAATCTAATCTCAAGGAGGATATGGAACTATCTAAGATAAAGGCCATAATCAATAAAAATTACAAAAATTCAAATAAATCAAAATTATTAGAAAAACTTGAAAAGAAAGATAAAGATGAAGAAGAAATTTTTGAGATAATGAAAATGATGAATTTCAACCCACAATTATTAATTAATCATTATAACCTTAAAAATTCAAATTAAATATTAACTACTCAATTAAATTAAATCCTAATTCAAAATTAAATTAAATTCCAATTAAATCATAATTAAATTCAAAATAAATTAAAATTAAATCATAATTAAATTCAAAATAAATTCAAATTAAATCATAATTAAATTCAAATTAAATCATAATTAAATTCAAATTAAATCGTAAATTAAATCCAAATTAAATTCAAATTAAATCATAATTAAATTCAAATTAAATCATAATTGTTGGGAACGAGATGGCTAGAGAGGGGGGGGTGAATATAGCCAATCACTCCTTCTTTGAAGAGTTATTAAATTTCTGCACTTGAAGCTATTAATAGCACAGCGGAAGTATGAAAACAAAACTTGCAGAAACTTAAACCAAAACCTAACTAGCAAGATTAGCAAGATCGCTAACAAGGAGATTTTACAAGGTTCGGGGATAACTTGCCCCTACTCCTTGGCGTGCCCTTAAGGTGGGCGATCCCTTGATCGTCGGCAGATCAAGCCCCGGTAATCACCGGATATGAAGCAACCTCCTTCTCGGTGGAGAAACCTCTCCACAGTATGTTTCAAATAAGGATATAGTTTAAGCACAAAGAAACAACAAGAAGGATCTTACTCAAACACTTAGCAAGGACAAAAACACAGCAAGCTTCCCTGAGCTCCACCCAGTGGCGATCTCATGCAAGAACTCTTCTCCGTGTCTTCCCACTGTCGGACTCCAAGCCTCTTGTCTTCTCCTTCAAGTGCTCAAGTATGATGATTGCTTTTCAATAGCTTGCTCAGAATGATTGAAGAACTCAAGAACAGCAAGCTTGATGTGGAACACAACTCAGGAACTCAAGAGCACAAAGATCAAAATCGTTACTGAACACCACAACTCTCGTTCCTTTTGTTTCTCCGCCAAGCGACAGATGATCTCATCTCCAGCAGCCTACAGCTGCCTCACTGCCAACGCGCCAGCTACACTGAACCCTAACTGAACTTCTTGAGCTCCCTCAGCCAAGCCTCAGTCAGCAGCTTCAGTCCTGCATCCAGCCGTTGCAACCTGTGTGGAGAAAGGGACAAACCTGCTCCAAGGAAAGCTCTCTTTGACTTCTCCTTGAGTGTTTGAATCCTCCCCTGTTACCTGAAACTCAATCAGAGTATTAGAGCACCAAATCAAGCAGCATATCAAATATCAGAGAAAAGTGGCAGCGAATCAGTTGTGTTCAGACGCGATAAGAGCGTCTGACAGTGCAGTTTGAATTAAAGTGATCGGTCACCGGACCGATCAGAGAGCCTCCTGATCGGTCACCAGACCGATCAGGCTGGTTCCAGACCGATCAGGCTCTGTCCTGATCGATCCCCAATGCTCAATCAGAAATCGCGATTTCCTTGAGATTCTCCTGGACCGATCACCAGACCGATCCCAGGTCGTGGATCGTTCATCGGACCGATCCACCCTTATATTGAGCGATTTCTGAGTCTCGCAGGCTAAGCCTTCTGATTGGTCACCGGACCGATCAGGCAGCCTCCTGATCGGTCACCAGACCGATCAGACTGGCTCCAGACCGATCAGGATCCGTCCTGATCGATCATAGAGAGGAACCTGCGACACTTGATCGTTCTCCGGAACGATCTGCACAGTGATCCTGATCGGTCACCAGACCGATCAGGAGGAGTTTAGCAAGGGAACTCAACCTCACTGCTCGCTCCCTGATCGGTCACCAGACCGATCAGGAGCCAGTTAATGGGTGAAACGCATACTCCCTGATCGGTCACCAGATCGATCAGGAGCAACACAGTAGGTTCCCAACCTCACTGTGTGCTCCATGATCGGTCGCCCGACCGATCAGTCATCGCTGGATCGGTCACCAGACCGATCCACGAAGGAGCAGCGTGCCAGAATCCCTGATCGATCACCAGACCGATCCAGAGACTCAAACTCAGCCCTCCAAGCTAAGTTTCCATCCACCTTAGCCCTCCAAGCTAAGGATTTTCCATCTAACTCTCCAAGTTGGGAATTTGCACCTAACCCTCCAAGTTAGGACTTTTCACCTAGCCCTCCAAGCTAGGACTTTTCACCTAGCCCTCCAAGCTAGGACTTTTAGAACATCATCCAACCTAGCCCTCCAAGCTAGGCACCTGACCCTCCAAGCCAGGACTTTTTCACCTAATTCTCCAGGATGGGAATTTGCACCTAACCCTCCAAGTTAGGACTTTTCACCTAGCCCTCCAAGCTAGGACTTTTCACCCAACCTTTCCGAATTAGGACTTTTCCAACACCTAGCCTCCCAGACTAGGACTTTTCCAAACACCTAGCCTCCCAGACTAGGACTTTCAACACCTAACCTTCCAGGTTAGGATTTTCCATCACCTAGCCCTCCAGACTAGGATTTTCCATACCTTGCCTGATCCCCGATCAGGACTTAATCAAAATCAACATGATCAACCTAAACTAGAATCGATGTCAACACCAAAACAACAATTAGGGACAGACTGCATCAACAATAATTAAATCCAAATTAAATTCAAATTAAATCATAATTAAATCCAAATTAAATTCAAATTAAATCATAATTAAATCCAAATTAAATTCAAATTAAATCATAATTAAATTCAAATTAAATCTTAAATAATTTAAATTAATTCAAATTAATTAATTAAATCTTAAATAATTCATTTTAATTCAAATTAATTAATTAAATATTAAATAATTCAAAATAATTCAAATTAACTAATTAATTCTTAATAATTTAAATAAATTCAAATTAATTAATTCTTAATAATTCTAGTTTAATTCAATTAAATTTGAATTAATTCAAATAATTTAATTAAAATTCAATTAAATTCGAATTAATTCAAATAATTTAAGTAAAATTCAATTAAATTTAAATTAATTCAAATAAACTTAATTAATTCAATTTACTCGAATTAAAATTTGACTTTAAATTCAAACATCAATTAATTCTTAATTAAATCCAATTAAAACTTAAATAACATAAACTAAAACCTTACCCAAACCGCAACAATTAAAATCAATAAAATTAAATATGTCAAAGTGGGTTGACATATTCGCCGGTTCACACGACATGTATCAAATCGGGAATTTGATACATCTTTAGAAACATAAGTAAAATGATTTAAATTGTTTGACTCATGCATAATTGACATGACATGCATTTGCTATTCTTTTAAAATATATGACATGTCATTCATATTTAAATGTTATGCATATATTAGAACGGCTATAGGAAAAAGAATAATTGAAACTTGATCAACCTGGTATTGGGAGGCGGTGAGATAATAGTACATTAGGGAAGCCAATTCTAATAAGATCAAGTATAATTGGTCTCTTTAGACTGGTGAAACTAGCCGAAGCTACCGATCCAAGACCCAAACTAGTTAGACCAGAATTTTTCGAAAAGTAATTTTGAAAATGAAATTTCATTAAAAGGCTTTGTCAAGGAAAGGGTGGATGATCTCATAAGGCTACGACCAAAGAAGGCCTAGTGCCTCGCCAAGACCTGGAAGCCAATTTTTGAAATTCAAATTCAAGTTACTTCTTGTCAAATTCAAATCTAACACAAGCTTCAATTAATTCTTAGAGTTAATAAATTTAGAAAAATAATTCAAGCATCTCACATTACACCTATAAGGCAACTATGCTTGTTGTATTGATACATCTAAAATGAGTGAGATGTTAAGGACTAATAAATTGAAAATTATTTTTCAAAATTATTTTTCAAAATCATTAGAATATTTTTCTAAAAATATATTTTCAAAATAGTGTTTCAACATAATAATGTTTTTATGGAATTCATGCTTGTCTGATTGAATATACATATTATACGTTTTTTCAAAAATTATATCTTTTCAAAAATTATTTGACTCACGCAATTAGACACAAGCCTCTTAGGACAACACTAAAGTTCCTTAAGGCACTTAGATAGAGTCAAACGGTATCGGATACAGGGGGAGTGTTTTTATTTTTTTTGGCTTTCGAAAACTACAAAAATTACTATTATTTGAAAATACTTTTTGAAAACTGAGCTTTAAATCCTTATCACTTGTGTTTTTCGAAAAAGGTTTATTTATCTGTCTTGTTTGATTTTGATAAACCCTAAAGACACAGAGGAAGGTCCACTTCATAATCTACAAGGACTCCTAGGATGTGTCAACTTTAGGGGGAGTATAAATCAAACTTCTGAAATAAATTTCTTTTAATTAATTGTTTTGAAATTATTAGATAATTCCTTTGGTTTGAATCAAACCTTAAGACTCAGAGGAAGAGTACTTGTGGTCAACAAGCTTCCCAGGACTGGGTCAAGTTTAGGGGGAGATCAAATTAAAAGAATTATTGAATATCTCAAATGATCTCAAGCACTTTATTTTCAAATCCTGTTGTAAACATAAATACTCCTTTAAAATACTATCAATTTTTTTAAAAAAAATACTATTAAAATTCATCTGGTCTTGATCCATTTGAAATAATATCTTGAATGTGAAAAATCTTCCAGGACACTTAGGAAAAAGTCCTTGTAGTCAACAAAGTTTCTATGATGGTGTCAGACTGGAAAATAAACCAAGTAAAGTCAAATATTATGTTTTCAAAAGTACCTATTTTTTTTTTCAAAAACTCAACACGTTTTTTAAAAATAACTTACATTTTGCAAGTACTTATTAATACTTACAAAATATGTATTTTTCAAAATATCATTTTTCAAAACTGCTCAATCTATTCTCTCAAAAGTACTTGCATGCTTCAAAGATCATATTCTTCAAACATATTTGTACCTTCAAAAATACGGTATTTTCTCAAAAATATTGTCTAAGTTTTCTGAGTTCAAAGTATTAGTTTTATGCTATGCTTTCAAAAATTTATACTAAGGATTTTCAAAAAGAACCAAATATTCTCATTGTTGGCGTAAGTATTTCTGTTTTTTGATGTATGACAAAGGGGGAGAGGTGTGCTTAAGTTAAAAAATTTTCTCCCAAAGATCAAAAATGTAGTTTCAAATTTTTTTTCATTCTTTCCCCAGGATAGTGAGTTAGCCCCTTGAAACCAATCTAACTTAAGTTATTGTCAAACATCAAAAAGGGGGAGATTGTTGGTGCAAGTTGCATCAATAATGTTCCTCTTTAAGTGTTTTAATGTTTGACAATACACTTAAGTCAGTGATATATTGAACAGACAAAGGGGAGCAAAAGAGAAGTAACCCAAGTTGAAGAAATGTCCTAGTTAACCTAGGTATCGAAACCCTAAGACCTAGCGAAGGGATGCTAGGCACCTAGTGAAGGGCTGCTAGGCATCGAAACCCTAAGACCTAGCGAAGGGCTGCTAGGCACCTAGCGAAGGGCTGCTAGGTATCGAATCCCCAAGACCTAGCGAAGGGCTGCTAGGCACCTAGCGAAGGGTTGCTAGGCATAGAAGACCTGGCGAAGGGATGCTAGGCACCTAGCGAAGGGCTGCTAGGCACCTAGCGAAGGGCTGCTAGGCATAGAAGACCTAGCGAAGGATTGCTAGGCACCAGGCGAAGGACCGCTTGGTAACAAAAGACCTAGCGAAGGGCTGCTAGGCACCTGGCGAAGGACTGCTAGGGAATGAAGACTTGGTCCTAGGGACTAAGCAACTTAGCTGAGCGATGACTAAGGAGTAGAGACGGGTCAGGGTTTGGGCGTCTCGAGGTCCGGAGGTATCGGAAGCTAAGCAAAAGTCCACCCAAAGGACTAGGTGGCAACCGTCTCCTGAAAGGAGTAGGTGAAGGGCGAGTTCTCGGGGATAGGAACTCGTGCCGGTTCGACCTAGGGTTTCGTGCAAATATGAAGTCCGAACCAAGTCCTTAGGCTTAATATTATATGTATCCATGCTTTGTGTTTATGTATCTTGCAGGTATCAAGAATCGGAGACAAAGCAGTTAAACCAAGCAAAACAGTGTTGGAGGCCCTAAGCAGGGCGCCCCCATCATTGGGGGCGCCCCCAGCAAGGGGGGGCGCCCCCAGGCAGTAGTAAAAGTGGCAGTTTCGTGATGCAGTCAAAACAGGTGTCAACCGGGGCGCCCGGAGCGTCCGGGGCGCTCGGAGCGTCCGGGGCGCTCGGAGCGTCCGGAGCGCCCGGATTAGTAGCTGTTTTGCTGTTTCGAAGTCAGAACACAGGATAAGCACTCACGGGGGCGCCCGGAGCATCCGGGCCGCCCTGGTCAAAGGTCTTATCACCTGCAACGAAGTAGGCGCAAGGATAAGAGTTGACCGAATCTTCCTGGGCGCCCCCAGCGTCCAGGGCGCCCCCAGGAGGCCTATATAAGGGGCTTCGACCCCTCTGCTTCAGACACGAATTCCAAGAACCATTCCAAGCTTTCTGACCAACTGAAACGCGCTAGAAACGAGGCTCTATGACCTAGAGGCTCCAGGAGGAGGTGCGCGGCACTTCGGAGGTCCAGATCGGCCGAGCTTCAAACCTTGTCTCGTTGGTTTGCTTTTTAATTACTGTATTTAAATTTCTATATTATTGCTTGTAATACTGCACTGTAAGTCGGGTTTCTCCACCTCCGGAAAGTCCGGAAAGGAGACCAATAGTGGACGGGCGTTCCCGTGCATAGGCCTTGGATGTACTGACCCTGGGGGGTCGGGAACCAAGTAAAAGTCTGCTGTGTACCTGTGTTCATTTCGTTTTTATTTTCCGCTGCGCTACTAATATCCTAAGTCTAGAACAAAAGCTTTACGAAGATTTCCGAAAGGCTTCCACGATCGATATTCACCCCCCCTCTATCGACGGCACCGGTCCTACAAATCCATCTAACCTGAAAAGAGGTTAATAGATATCAATGGAACATCAATAGACATATAATCTCAGATAACAGGTCTCCAGTATATGCATGTCAAACAAGTGCAGAAATCAAGTGCAGCAAATAATGCACGATGCAAAATATGCACATGGTGCAATGACATGTGTCACCCCTGACACCAGTCAGATCATCGTACACCTGTCATAGGGACGTTTGAAATGGTAGGACTATGACAACTGTACGCATCCTGCTATCACTGCTCCTGAGTGACCGGATGGACAGGATGCTGGTGGAGACTCCGCTCCTACCCCAAGCAATGGGGGAGTCTAGCTCTCATCTCCTCGTGGCTCAGTACGAGAAGGGATCCCTGGCTGCTACCACGCCCGGACTCACCCTCCAAATAGTGGCCGAACGGGGCAATACAGGGCAAATACACACATCCTACGGTATCCACTAACCCATGAGTGGCCGTGTGCGCATATCATGTACCGGAAGACGATAGGCTCAACCACAAGAGAGTCGCTGATCGCCGACATACAACAATGCAAGAATGATGTATGATAGATACACATACCTCCCTCCCCAAGTCCTCAGTATACTAGATCTCAGTCTGAAATCCTACAACAGGAAATACAGGTAACCTACAAGGTATACTGGCCTGAAACTACATATCCCTCAAGGTCAAATGCAAGAGATACATCCCGATATCTAAGCATACATATAGATATGACAATACCTGAGACTGTATAGAACTAACAGCATAATAACTCAGGGATAAACAACAAGTATCCAGAACAGGCATAATAAACAGGGATAGCGTATAATCTTACTGCTATCTATAACAGTCTATGCATAACAATATGACAATATCAAAAGAGATAAGTCAAGGGTACCCGCCTCCAAGAGTGTATAAGTCCGTATCAAGCCGGAAGAACCACCCGCCAATGATTCAATCAAGCTCCTGTATCAAGGTTGTATTTAATTAGCTATTTGCAGAAAAATGATTAGCTAATTATTCCCTAAACCAAATTAGGGTTAACCCAATTATTTCCTTTCCATTTTATTACGTCTAATTAAATAGACATGTCCCCAATTACCCCACGTAATTAAGGTTTTGGTTCCCTTTCAATTCAACCTCATCAAAATTAGGTTTAAATCCTTTATTATTGATTAATTCCTAATTAAACCCACTTATCATAATTAGGTTTAACTTAGGTTTAATCTAAACCTAACCCAACCCACATTCACGAAATTTACCTATTGCTCTAACTGGACTAAGTAGCCACAATAATCTATTCAAATTCACCGAGCTTACCTTAAGAAGCTCACAGCAAGGATCTTCTTCAGCTCTACCACAGCTTAATTCAACTCCAATCAACAGATCAAATCTCACATGACAGAATCGGTAAACACGTAGGGAGAAGGCGCAGGACAACCAAGGAAACCTAGATCCAGACTTCAACAGCTAATCCATACCTTGGGTACTAAACTGAACGCCATCCCTACCACTGCAGACCTCAGAAGAAGGAAGCATCCCACCTGCTTGAATGTAGCACATGGTTCATCCTCAGCTATAGAATTTATTTGTAAACCACTAGGAATACACAACAACTAGAACGATCCTGATTTGGAAATGTTTCACTGGCAAACCTAATCGGCAGGGAATACAGAGCAAAGTTACCTGAGCTGCCCATGCCAATCTCGCGGTTGAGCTCCAACCCACAAGCTTTGAGATGAAATCGCACACCCGCAAGGTCTAGCCCATCAAGCCGGAATCGAGTCGCCTAGTATCAGCGATTGGTGCCCAGCTTCGTCCTCAGATCTCAGCTTCACCCCTTTTTCGCCGGAACCCTATCCATCGAACCCCACATCTATGGTCAAAAACCCCCATCGTCCCGATTCACTAGTTGGTAGAATCAAGGGAGCACAGAAAATAGGCTAGGCTTACCTTCTCACGGTCCCCTAGTATCCGTCGTCTGGAGTGGGGAAGGAAGCCACCGACCACCGGAGCTTCGCTCAGATCTAGAGGTGGAACGACACCGACGATTGATTGGGGAAAACGAAGAGGAGGCCGCAATTAGGTCGGCTGAGACAGGCACGCGATTAGGTTAAATGTGTTGCGTCTTTTCGCATTTTAGTCCACCAAGATTCAGACAGGTCGCAAGGATGCCCCTCGATTTTAAACCTAATTGTGTATTAGTCCTTGTACTGTTTGTTTTATTATATCTTAGTCCCTAATTTTATGACCAAGGTTTTGGAAACCCTGGAACCTTACCGGTAACCCTCCGAAAATTACCGGGTCCTAGTCAAAAGTGTCGGATTTAACATCCTCCCCCACTAATAAAAATTTGGTCCCCAAATTTCGTTATTTACTATAGTAACCACTATCAAGAAGTATGCTAATATAAATACGCAACAGTAACTAATCATACATACCTCAAGTGAACAGGTGGGGATAGCGAGCTCGGATGACATCCTCAAACTCCCAGGTAGCCTCCTCATCTGTGTGATGCTGCCATCTGACTTTAACAAGCCAGATTGTCTTGTTCCGCAACTGACGCTCTCGGTGACCCAAAATCCATACAGGAATCTCCTCGTAAGTCGCGTCAGGCAGAAATAGAACTGAGACATCCGACAACACGTGTGAAGGGTTTAGTATGTATTTCCTCAGCATGGATACGTGATGTCCAGCAGGTCTCTGGTGCTCAGCCTTAACCTGCAGGTCTCTGGTGCTCAGCCTTAACCTGCTGGCAAACTAGACATCTAGCTACAAAGTCCGCGATGTCTTTCTTCATGCCGTTCCACCAATAGGAACGCCTCAGGTCTCGGTACATACGGGTCCCGCCCGGGTAGATAGCAAATCGGGAGCGATGAGCCTCCTGAAGTAACTCCTCTCGGACCAGATGTGACTCGGGTACACATAGTCTCCCTCGAAAGTAGAGAGTACCCTCATCATCTCTGGTGAACTCAGTCTGCAGTACTGAAGCTATCTGACTGCCAAGGGACTGCAGGTGTTGATTCGTGGCCTGGGCCTCTCGAATCCTCGTCCGGATCGACGACTGAGCAACCATAGTCACAAGAATACCCTGCTCAGTCCGTCTCTGCTCCTCTAAGCCCAACTCTGAGAAACCCTGAACTAGCTCGGTAACTGATGCCCGGAGGCAGGCCAAAGTCCCTCTGGACTTCCTGCTCAATGCGTCCGCCACAACATTAGCTTTCCCTGGATGGTAGCTAATGGTGCAATCATAATCCTTAAGGAGCTCCATCCATCTCCTCTGTCGGAGATTGAGTTCCTTCTGTGTAGATAGGTATTTGAGACTCTTATGATCAGTGAAAATCTCAAAAGTAATACCGTACAGGTGGTGCCTCCAAATCCGCAAAGCAAAGATAATGGCGGCCAACTCCAAATCATGAACCGGATAGTTCTTCTCATGCTCCTTCAGCTGTCGAGAAGCATAAGATACTACCCATCCGTGCTGCATCAGAACTGCGCCTAACCCCTGTTGAGATGCGTCGGTATACAGCACGAATCCGTCCTCTCCTGATGGAAGAATGAGGACGGGTGCCGTCACCAATCGCCGCTTCAGCTCCTGGAAGCTGGTCTCGCAAGCCTCTGTCCAAATGAACTTCACGCCTTTCCTGGTAAGGCGTGTCAGTGGCATAGCAATAGTAGAAAATCCCTCTACAAATCGTCGGTAATATCCGACCAAACCCAAGAAACTACGAACCTCAGTAACTGACTTCGGCTGCTCCCAGCTGGTAACAGCCTCGATTTTCTGGGGATCCACTAAGATGCCTCGGCTAGATACCACGTGTCCCAGAAAACCTACTGATGACAACCAAAAGGCACATTTGTTGAACTTCGCATATAGACGCTCTCGTCTGAGAGTCTTCAATACGATGCGAAGATGCTGTGCATGCTCCTCCTCGGAATGAGAGTAGACTAAGATGTCATCAATAAATACTATGACGAACTGATCCAGATACTCCAGAAATACGCGGTTCACCAAGTCCATGAATACCGCTGGAGCATTGGTAAGCCCGAATGACATTACCAAAAACTCATAGTGTCCATATCTGGTGCGGAACGTTGTCTTCTGAACATCTGACTCTCTGACCCGCAACTGATGATATCCGGATCGCAGATCAATCCTGGAATACACAGATGTGCCTCTGAGCTGATCAAACAAATCCTCAATCCGTGGAAGGGGGTACTTGTTCTTGATGGTCACTGCATTCAACTGTCTGTAGTCGATGCACAACCTCAAAGAACCGTCTTTCTTCTTCACGAAGAGAACTGGGGAATCCCATGGTGAGACGCTAGGTCTGATGAATCCCCTGTCCAATAATTCCTGGAGCTGGACCTTCAGCTCGTCCAACTCTCTCGGTGCCATACGATACGGAGCTTTCGATGCTGGCGAAGTCCCTGGTATCAGCTCAATAGTGAACTCCACTTGCCTCCTGGGAGGCAAACCCGGTAGCTCCTCTGGAAATACGTCCTGATATTCTCGGACCACTGGAACGTCCGAGAGCGGAGGGCTACAGCTGTCGCCGGTGCTAATAAATGACAGTAAGAAACCCTGACAACCGTGAGATAGCAATCTCTGTGCCTGAAGCGCAGAAATAACTGATAAGCCCTCATCCCTGATGCCAGTGAAATTCCACGAGGGTTGGTCTGGAGGCCGAAAAGTGACCACCCTCGTCTGGCAATCGACTGTGGCATGATAAGCGGTAAGAACATCCATACCAAGAATAATATCGAAGTCCACTATCTCCAGAACTAACAAATCAACTGTGAGGGTAATACTACCGAAATCTAATGGGCATGCTCTGACCTCCTGTGTAATACTCAAGATCTCTCCTGAGGGTAAGGATACAGATAACTGCTGTAATCTAGCGGTAGGAAATCTACCAATCCTACTCATGAATATCCGCGATATGAAAGAGTAAGAACTACCAGTATCAACTAATAGCTCAGCAGGAAAGGCATAAAGAGAAATAGTACTGCGAAATACCGCTCCGTCGGCCCACTGGGCCTCCTCTCGAGTGACAGCATAGATCCGTCCAGTCTCAGGTGGTGGTGGTGGCACGGCTGGGTACTCCTGAGGTGGGAACTGCAACTGAGACTGATGCTGCTGAACTGACCCGCCCACCGGGTGCTGAGGCTGCTGCATCACAGACTGATAAGCTTGATAGGTCTGCTGTGGAGGTCCTACAGCTGAGCTCTGAGATAAGGCTGGGGTGTAACTGGCCTCGTGTCCTAGTATACCGTATGCAGGTGCTGGTGGGGAAGCGTACGACTGGCGGAATGAAGGCTGAGTCCTCCGTCCGCCTCTATGAGCTCCTGACTGCCCCGAATGTCCAGTCTGGCTAGTGGCTCCCGTCCTCTCATTCTGTGCCTTCAAGGCACAGTCCCGACTCAAGTGTCCTGGTAGTCTGCAGTAGTAGTATACGGCCTGCTCCAGGCGACAGTCTGCTACTACGTGCTCTCGTGATCCGCAACGGGTACAGTAAGATGTCGGTGCAGTCTTCTTCCGGTCTTGCTGAGAAGACTGGAAGGATCCGGTGGAAGAACGTCTCGACTTCTGGGGTTTAGAGGATGCCCCGGAAGTGCCAGAAGCTGCCTGAGTGTGGCTGCCGCGCTTCTGTCCAGTAGTCTGCGGCTGCTGCGTTTGAGCTGAGTCTGTCGCAGTCTGCTTCCCCTTCTTCTTACCCCCAAACAATCTGTGCTGAGTCATCTCAATAATGTGCGCTCGCTCTAATGCCTCTCGATAGGAGGTCGGGACAAATCTTGACATACGAGTCTAAATGTATGCCTCTAAACCCTGATGAAACTAAGTCATCCTCTCCATGTCGTCTGCAACCATGCTCCACACTACTGTATCGGCGCAAATCACCTATCAAACCGTACCGTCTAGGTCATCAACCAGGTGCAAGTGATTCATGGTCAATGTCCTCATCGAATGGAATGTATCAATTCTCTACTACCGATGATAGTATATAGCTAATGCTACCCTTCTACATCCACGTAGGTCAGGAATCCTAGCTGTGCCTTCCAGGTCACCTAACCAGGCACAAGTAACCCAAATGTCTGAAACTCCTTCAACCAGGGTATGTCGATCCTATACTGATCGAGCCAACAACGGTAGGCAACCCTAGTTCTTGCCCAGCTAATAATAGCTAGTACAAGTGCTCTGAATCATTAGTTCCAGGAAAAACCCAAAATCCTTAACCTCCAATAAGTTTGCCGACATATTCGACCTTAGCTGTCCGATTCAACAATCGGGGCTACTAGAGAATTAACATTCTCTGCTCCAAGATCTTACCCGCAACATATTATTATTCGCTCACATGAACGATCACGAATAAAATAGATTAACAACATCTCAATCCAATTAAAACCAAATCCACGAACATCTATCCATCAAGTATGTGTATAAGATCCTACCAAGTTAGGATAGTCTAACCAATCCCAAATCTAATAGTGAATACTAAAAGTAGGATAGTTCCAGAAAGATATACCTCTTGCCGCCTGGAGAAGTCCTGTCGCTGCCAAGTCCCAAATTGCCGTCGCATCGCAACCACGGACTTAAAGATCCGTAATGTACTCGGATGAATAACATCAGACCCGAGCTTCGACACCTACCAGTTCAGTGTCAGATTTAAATTCCGAGAAATCACGAATCGCTGGTATCCCGCATCCTGGGCTTGATACCAAAAACAAGTTGGTATCAGATTTCCGTAAAAAAAAAATCCGAAAAGATCCGACAAACCTGAGCTCTGATACCAAAAATAAATTGGTATCAGATGAAATTCGGAAAGCCCAGAAAACACAAAAATAAGTAGGCATCGTAACCCACGCTCTGATACCAAAAATAAATTGTCACGCTGATAGATACCATTTTTGTTGATTATTTTAGATGTTAAAATCCATGTTTGACTTATATTTTTATTATTTAATTGTGAAATTGCCCTAGGTTTTAGAACTTACCTTTATTTTGGACTTAATTGCAAATTTGCATTAAATTAGATTATTTGGCCACTAAATTCTTGATCTATTTTTGTAGGCATCAAAGGTTCAAGGATATAGGGCATATTGGGTCAAACTCGAGTCGGAAGTGACCCGGATCGAATTATCAAGCTCACAATTAATCCGGGCCGTCCGATTCAAGAGCGGCTAGATCTGAGCCATCCGAGACGATCTGAAGCAATCCGAGCTAGGGTTAGGGTTAATCAAGCTCTATGATCAAGATCTGAAGGTTTCATTCCAATCAAAGCTCAATCAACCGTTGGATCAAGCAAGGAGGGCTCTAGAGCGTCCATTCACAGATAGAGTTGATCTGGACCATCCGTTGCAAATCTGGAGGATCCGAGCTACCACGAGGCAGATCCTGACCCCAGATCATCATCATCAAAGTTTGGCTCCAATCAGAGCAAGATCAGCCGTTGGATTTTCTCAAATCAATCACAGCCGTCCATTGGTTATTACTTAAGGAAATTTCCTGCGCAGCCAAGCCTTGTCGCGTCTCCGCCGTTTCTTCATCTTCTTCGCGTTTTCTTAGCTGTTCTTCAGTAGAGTTCTTCATCCAAGGGGCGCGACCCCTCAATTCCTTTCTAGATCATTTGTTAGGTCATTTGGAAGGTTTCATCGGTGAGGTTCTAGCTCAGATTTGCCCAAAAACAAAGCTGTTGAGAGGTTTCCGCAGTTTTGTTCAATTGCTGGCTTTGGATCGGT
This sequence comes from Boesenbergia rotunda, assembly GCA_024364735.1. Lineage (NCBI taxonomy): Eukaryota > Viridiplantae > Streptophyta > Magnoliopsida > Zingiberales > Zingiberaceae > Boesenbergia > Boesenbergia rotunda. The sequence goes on from JAGFNQ010004448.1 coordinate 192,167, forward strand.
TGTGCTCCATTTCCATCCACCCGAGCTTCTGGAGGGGTTCCCTAGATTGCTTGGATCATCCCCAACTCATCATCAACCGCGGACACAGCTGAATTGAAGGATGCCGAATGGGAAATTCAGAATTGAGCAAGCTGAGTTAGATTTGAATCGTAGAGACAATTTCTTGATGATTTGCTGAGCTTACGGGTTCGAGGCTCACTCTTGCTTGACGACCAAGAAGCATTTGAGCTAAGAAGGGATCGAGGAGTAGTTTTCTGTAGTTAATTTCATGTTTTCGTAGTTGTAATCCTATTTCTGCACTTGTTCTGTTTTTGGCAGTTTCGTACAGCAACTTAGTTCTATGTTTCTGACTTGTTTAGCTTAATTAGGATTTAATCCTTCAAGTTGAGTAGTTTAGGAACCTATCTAGTGGATAGTTGTGTTTGATTTCAGTTAATTTTAGTTCAAATTTCTTGCGTGCCAATTTATTGCTGCGTATCAACAATTCTGAATTTCTGCACTTCCATCTTATTTCTGCATTCTCCCCATTTATTTCTATGTTTTCGATTCCAGCACATGAAGAGGTTATTGTTAGGTCAACCATTGCATTAGATCTTCACTTGATTAATTTGTTTATGCAATCGGTTGTAGCGTATCAATTCTTGTATCAACTTCAATGCCATAATCTGAATTCCAATTCTGCATCTTTGTATTTCTGCACATCAGCTCGTAGTGTATCAACTCTAGTTTGTTTGTTTTTGGTTCTGCATTTCAAATTGTTACTGAAATTCAGCATCAGATTCTGAATTTTGCCAGTCTGGAATTATCCAATTCGGTTGCTGAATTTTCTGCATTTGGTCTGAAACCGTAGATCTGATCAGAAATTCTGTTTCATTCTCTGATTTTCTTCATTCAAACATGCAGAGCATTGCATTTATAGTCTTCCTTCCAACTGCATGATCAATTCATTTCTGAATTGGCAGTTCACGATCTGAATTTTATCTGTTCAACTCCACCAACATTGGTCTGTTTAGCATTGCCTTTTATCTGTTGCTGAGGTTCTGAAATTCAAGTTCTGAATTCCTGCTGTCGAAAGTTTTTGTGTCTGATTTTGTATCAAATTCGTGGGTGCATACTTGTCATCCTGTTTCTGAAATTCTGCTGTAGGTTTCTGAATTTGCTCAGCTTTCAATTCATTGGCAGTTTTGGGTTTGCTAAGTTGTTTGCTTTTTAGTATCAAGCTGAGTTTTGGGCATCAATCTTGTATCAGTTTATTCATAGATTGCTTATCATTTGGTTGGTTTTGATTTACAAATCCTGAAGTTGAACACAAGGTGTGATGTGCCATTGCATTTTGTATTAGTTTGAAGTCTAAAGGTTGCAAGTTGCATTAATTGGTTAAAGTATCATTTGGTCAAGTTTATTAATTGCCATCACCTTGTTTAGTTTATTAGCTAAGTTTCTTTAATTCCATGCCATTTCATTTCAGATTACGAACCTAAACCTCATCACATTCGAAACCTAAAAATTCACAAACGACATCTAAATACAAGTAAGAATCACACAACGTCAACTTGCCCCGAGAAAAATACGACCTGTGGCCCCTATATTACATTTTCATACTTTTGATTGTAAAAAGGGTTTTCAGTTATTCATTCACATTTAAATCTGATGGTCCCAACTTTCGTGACAATTTAAACTAGTATATTTTGGGCCCGTCACACGCCCCGAAACCCTGGAGCCGCTGATCCAATAGAGAATCGGACAACACCTCCCCTGTCCGGCGGACAATTTACACAAACACACAGATACAAATAGCACAACCACGCAGTTAAATGGCCTCAGGCCTCAAATCCATGCAGAAACAACAGTTATATGATTATAACCATCGTAACACCAAAATACGAACTCATCTGAGCTGCCAGGGGGCAGGAACAAAGCCAAAACCCGACGAAGTCCAACATAGGATTCAAAAGTACAATCCCATCGAATAAAACAGTAATACAGGTCCAAAACATGGCAACGGAAGCAAAGTACATAATACAGGGTCCATAACCGTAAAACCAACATAAAATAAAGCAAAGCAGAGCTCCACTCGAGCTGGGGACTAGCGGCTAGGGCGCTCCTGGCAGGCATCAACCTGAAATAAAAATGTATGGCAACGGGGGTGAGTCCATAACTCAGCGAATACCCAACAGATATGCATAGAAAGTTATACTAACAACAAGAGTTCCGCTAATACAGTCTCATATCAACAATAGGGAAATACTGGTACTGAAAAGACTGGGTAGATACATACCAGAATCCATCTAACCTAAAAAGAGGGTAATAGATACCAATGGAACACCAATAGACATATAATCTCAGATAACAGGTCTCCAGTATATGCATGTCAAACAAGTGCAGAAATCAAGTGCAGCAAACAATGCACGATGCAAAATATGCATATGGTGCAATGACATGTGTCACCCCTGACACCAGTCAGATCATCGTACACTTGTCATAGGGACGTCTGAAATGGTAGGGCTATGACAACTGTACGCATCCTGCTATCACTGCTCCTGAGTGACCGGATGGACAGGATGCTGGTGGAGACTCCGCTCCTACCCCAAGCAATGGGGGAGTCTAGCTCTCATCTCCTCGTGGCTCAGTACGAGAAGGGATCCCTGGCTGCTACCACGCCCGGACTCACCCTCCAAATAGTGGCCGAACGGAGCAATACAGGGCAAATGCACACATCCTATGGTATCCACTAACCCATGAGTGGTCGTGTGCACATATCATGTACTGGAAGACGATAGGCTCAACCACAAGGGAGTCGCTGATCGTCGGCATGCAACAATGCAAGGATGGTGTATGATAGATACACATACCTCCCTCCCCAAGTCCTCAGTATACTAGGTCTCAGTCTGAAATCCTACAACAGGAAATACAGGTAACCTACAAGGTATACTGGCCTGAAACTACAGATCCCTCAAGGTCAAATGCAAGAGATACATCCCGATATCTAAGCATACATATAGATATGATAATACCTGAGACTGTATGGAACTAACAGCATAATAACTCAGGGATAAACAACAAGTATCCAGAACAGGCATAATAAACAGGGATAGCGTATAATCTTACTGCTATCTATAACAGTCTATGCATAACAATATGACAATATCAAAAGAGATAAGTCAAGGGTACCTGCCTCCAAGAGTGTATAAGTCCGTATCAAGCCGGAAGAACCACCCGCCAATGATTCAATCAAGCTCCTGTATCAAGGGTGTATTTAATTAGCTATTTGCAGAAAAATGATTAGCTAATTATTCCCTAAACCAAACTAGGGTTAACCCAATTATTTCCTTTCCATTTAATTACGTCTAATTAAATAGACATGTCCCCAATTACCCCACGTAATTAAGGTTTTGGTTCCCTTATAATTCAACCTCATCAAAATTAGGTTTAAATCCTTTATTATTGATTAATTCCTAATTAAACCCACTTATCATAATTAGGTTTAACTTAGGTTTAATCTAAACCTAACCCAACCCACATTCACGAAATTTACCTATTGCTCTAACTGGACTAAGTAGCCACAATAATCTATTCAAATTCACCGAGCTTACCTTAAGAAGCTCACAGCAAGGATCTTCTTCAGCTCTACCATAGCTTGATTCAACTCCAATCAACAGATCAAATCTCACATGACAGAATCGGTAAACACGTAGGGAGAAGGCGCAGGACAACCAAGGAAACCTAGATCCAGACTTCAACAGCTAATCCATACCTTGGGTACTAAACTGAACGCCATCCCTACCACTGCAGACCTCAGAAGAAGGAAGCATCCCACCTGCTTGAATGTAGCACATGGTTCATCCTCAGCTATAGAATTTATTTGTAAACCACTAGGAATACACAACAACTAGAACGATCCTGATTTGGAAATGTTTCACTGGCAAACGTAATCGGTAGGGAATACAGAGCAAAGTTACCTGAGCTGCCGATTGATTGGGGAAAACGAAGAGGAGGCCGCAATTAGGTCGGCTGAGACAGGCACGCGATTAGGTTAAATGTGTTGTGTCTTTTCGCATTATAGTCCACCAAGATTCAGACAGATCGCAAGGATGCCCCTCGATTTTAAACCTAATTGTGTATTAGTCCTTGTACTATTTGTTTTATTATATCTTAGTCCCTAATTTTATGACTAAGGTTTTGGAAACCCTGGAACCTTACCGGTAACCCTCCGAAAATTACCGGGTCCTAGTCAAAAGTGTCGGATTTAACAGATGGTATGAGCATACATATGCTCATGCTACTTTTGCAGCTCAGGTACCATAGCGGCCAGCATGATGCAACTTGCAAGTTCAGAATCGGCCACATGTTTTCGATAGGCCACTAACTGGTCTGGAGTTGCATCTTCTGGAGGATGGTTAGGAAGTTGTTCTTCAAGGACATAAGCAAGCTTTTCTGCCTTGAGGATTATTCTCAGGTTTCGAAGCCAGTCCATGAAGTTTGGCCCAGTCAGCTTGTTAGTGTCCAAAATGGAACGCAAATTCAGAGAAGACATGATCAAGTGATTATCCTAGAAATACAAATTGAGCTTATGTGAGAAGAATGATAAAGAATGCATCAATATACATTAATTAAATCCTATTTATTTTTCGAATTGAATAACCCTTTTTATCAATTCGGGAGATCGTAGGAACATCTCCAAATATGTTGATATGCAACCAAGATAAGAACAACCATGGCTAGAGTCCATCAAGTTATTCTTAGCTATGAAGGTAGGTAATTATACCGATTACATATTATACATATGTAACTATCACATTATGCTATCAACTAATTGAATGTTTGCATAAATCATTGGGTTGTTAACTCATTAACAAGTATGCAACAATATACATAGCACCCAACTGCACCTCTCTTTACATCGACTTTGGCTGTGGCACAACAAATCGATGCTCCAAGCTTAAGGCTGACCCATTAATCAAGAAATAGTTTTAATATGGTTGGAGCTTATTCAACCGTTTAGTCAGGCTTGGATGTGTCCAACAACCAAAACTAAGGATTGACCTCTGACTCCAACTATATTAATCATAAACTAATTCCATGGTTTGAACATGTTGAGGTTCAAGTCGGGCATGGATGTGTCCATCAACCCAAACGAGAAACAAAACTCCGGTTCTAACCATATTAATGGAAGGTGTTGGCCTTAATATTTTGTAAGGGATTTTAGGTCTCATCCTTTTCCTTTTAAGCACATTCATGACATATAATTATGTCATGTTCTAACGATTTCCTTAATAAAGTATGTATGTGACTTAATTTATCAAGTTTCATTAATTGAATTAGGAACTGGATTTCCTAATTCTAATTTTATACTTTATTCAAGGAATTGTTTTGGGAAAAAATTTCCTAAATTGTCATAATCAATTTCGGAAATAATATGTTTAAGACTTTGATTTCTCTAAATCAAATCTTATTAAATTAAGAGATAGATTCCCTTAATTCAACCACATATTATTTTCATGAAAATCTTATTTAAGGAAATAAACTCTATAGGAAACAATTTTTCCTAATTAATTTTAGAGACAACAATATGTAAGAGCATCACCTCATAAATCAAATAAGGAAATTATCGATTGAGAATCACTTCAAAAATTTCCAAGATTTGATCACATATTTTATTTATGGATAATTAATTACAACAAATTATTTACTTTGGGTGGCTCCCCGAGGCACTCCCCAAAGAAAAGAAATTTGTTGTAAATCTAATTTGGCCTGCTCCCCGAGGCATAACCAAATTAAACTTGACAATTAAAGAACTTGTTAATAATATAATTTGGATGGCTCTCCGAGGCCTACCCAAATCAATGTTAACAATTCATATTCAAAATAGGAAATTAAATTATAACAACTAACTTTAATTTGGGTGGCTCCCCGAGGCACTGCCCAAAGTAAAGAATTTTGTTATTAATTTAGAAACCAATTTGAATTTAATTGTCAATTAATGTTTCCATAAAATGTTTAGACTTTCATGAAAAGAAAGTGTCTAAAATTACGAGCTTTCCATAAATGGAAAGTTTCCAAAATTAAAAGGTTTTCAGAATTTTTGTAAGTTTCTGGTACAAAGAAAACTTACGTATTTCCAAAATTAGAAAATTTCCAAAATTAGGAAATTTCCAAAATTGGAAAGTTTCCAAAAATGAAAAGTTTTCACAATTATCATAAAATTTCAGAAACAGAGATATTTCAAAAGTTTACGAAATTTCATGAGGATTTCCAAACTTTGAAATTCCTAAATCTAAAATTTACCATAATTGGATCCATAATTGGAAAATTTTCTAAAATTGAGATCATGACAAAGTTTTCCGCAAAATAATTATATGATTATGTCGAACACTAACCGGCTCTGATACCAATGTTGGGACCGTGTGCATGCCGACGCGGACACGTATTGTAATTGTTACATAATTACATGCAGCGGAAACAAAAGCATGAATAATTTCCTAAATTATTCTAATACATATCCTAAGCATGCATTGTGTTCACATAATCGTAATATAAAATTTTTGCAGAAAAGGAGATTACTCTACGAATTACCATGCGTAACTTGGAAGAAGGGACGAGATCCAACCATTAGCGTCCCTTGAAAGCTCCGCATCTATTCGTATCCATGCTGAGTATCGTCGGGATGACTTCGCTAAGCCACGAGTTTCGTGTTCACGAGAACTACTAGATTCTCCGTGAACACGACGAAAACCGAGAGAGTAATCAAATCGAAAGACTCACCACCAAGGTTGGCCGAAGAGGAAGATCGTCGCAAGGAATAACTTCGTCGCCTTGATGCTTCTCCTTGTGCTCATGGTAAGAAGAAAGAAGGAAGGCCTATGGCCGGCCAAGAGAGAGGGAGAGAAGAAGAGGAGAGAGCCCAAGCAATTCTTGGATTGGTCATCTTCCATGGCACCCATTGGGTCCTTTATATAGGGAGAGGTTTCTTAATTCCCAAGCAAACCTCTCCTTGATTATGAAATAATTTCTCAATCAATCCATAATCAAGGCTCTCATGATCAAGCTTCTTCTTCTTGATTATAGAATAATTTCTCAATCAATCCATAATCAAGGCTCTCTTTCTTTTGGCATGATTATATAAAATTTATAAAACAAACCAACCATTGGTTCATTATATAAAAATTTATTAAACAAACCAACTCATGGTTCATTATATAAAAATTTATATATATAAAATTTATATAACCTTTTATAAAATAAACCAACCTTTGGTCTATTTTATAAAACAAACCAAAATAACCTTATCCTCTTATGGTGGTGGCCGACCATGACAAGAAGAGAGGAGGCCCCCTCCTTGGCCGGCCCATCTAACCCCAATTGGATCAAATCCCTTAATGAATTAAACTTATTTAATTCACCCATTAAGTCTTTAAAAGACTTAGCCATTCTATGCTTCCGATGCGTCTGAAATAAATTCAGTTTTGACTATTGTTTGGACATACCAAAAATAGTCTATCTCGATTGGAGAATCCAATTCTCAACTCGTTTTAAATCCTTCGAATTACTCGTTATGCGTGTGACCAAATAGGCTTTCAATTTATATTGGCCGTCCATAATTAACTAATTAATTATAGAACGATCATGTGTCGTACCTAGCAGTACATCATGATCCTCAATTAATTGAAAGATCAATGGTTGACCTCAAAAATGATTCTGAAACCCTTCAGCAGCTATAATGAATCATGCTTCATTCCCTTCACCATCTTATACCCACTTGGTTCAGGACATGGTCTATGTGTGTCAGTCCCCACTAGGCTGACTACGTCACACCTAGCCCAAGTAACGTTTCCTCGTCCTATGGATTCTAATTACTCTCATGTATTTAAGAGATTCATACTCTGAACATATCATGCTTTGGCCAGAGGCTTCGAGTAACAATCCAACGATAGGCCTCGGATATACATCTCCTCGCAAGGAGTGGTGAATCCTTTATAGGCTGTTCAACCATCTTCGGGCACTTCGGCTTATACCCAATCATCCTGGGTCCACACCTCCTTGGAGATGCTTGCTTAAGATGTCAAAGTATAAGTCTCCATGACCAAGATGACTTGAACACCGCAAGTCAAAGGAACATCGTACTTAAGCTGCAGTAAGAACTTCACTGACATATCTATATGTAGACTACCATATGAAGTTTTACAGCCAGTCACTCCAATGAACTAGTTTCCTTAACTAGCATTCATGTTTATCTCCGGACATCTCCATGTCACCAGCCAGTGAGAATCAGCTGATTAGAGAATAACCCATGCTAGTCTCAACAGAATTGATAGTGTCCGTATTTATCAATTCATCGACTAGGGACAATTTCAATACTTCACAATTGCACATGTAGAGATAATCACTAGTTGTGAATTCATCACAAATTCTCTCATGCTGTGAATTGTATTGCGGACATTCAGTAAATGAGCTTAAGATCTTAATCAAATAATCATGTATACTCAAATAGTGAATATTTTATTTATTAAAAATAAATGATTACAATCATAAGGCGATTGCCTTAGGACACTTCTCTCATATCACTAACAAACTCCCACTTGGCCTAATGTCAATCGTTACGGTATCCAATACCACAGGCTCTAACATGACCCTCAAACTTACTTTGAGACAAGACCTTAGTTAAAGGATCCGCTAAATTCCTTTCAGTGGGAATTTTCTCAATTTGTATATCATTCCTACTTATAATCTCTCTGATCAGATGATAGCGGCGAAGCACATGTTTGGATCGCTGATGAGACCTTGGTTCCTTTCCTTGTGCAATAGCTCCATTGCTATCGCAGTAAACGGGTATTGCTTCATCAATGGTTGGAACCATACCAAGTTCTGAGACAAACTTCTTGATCCAGACTGCTTCCTTTGCTGCTTCCGAAGCTGCAATATATTCCACTTCCATGGTAGAATCCGCTACGGTGTCTTGCTTGGAACTTTTCCAGCTTACTGCGCCTCCATTCAAAATAAATATGTATCCGGACTGAGATTTGGAGTCATCCTTATCTGTCTGGAAACTGGCATCTGTATACCCACGTATTATCATATCACCTTCTCCATATATTAGGAACACATCCTTAGTTCTTCTTAAGTACTTGAGGATTGTCTTAACAGCCGCCCAATGATCCATTCCTGGATCAGACTGGTATCTGCTTGTGACACTCAGAGCATATGATACAGCCGCCCAAGCAGGTTTCTATTAAGGAAAGCTGTTTTCACATCCATTTGCCATATCTCATAATCATAATGAGCTGCTATGGCCAGGAGCATCCGAATGGATTTGAGCATAGCTACCGGCGAATAGGTTTCGTCATAATCAATTCCTTATTTCTGACGATATCCTTTTACCACTAATCTAGCCTTAAAGGTAACAACATTATCTTCCATGTCAGTTTTCTTCTTGAAAACCCACTTGCATCCTATGGGCTTAATCCCTTTAGGCGGGTTAACTAAGTCCCATACTTGATTTTCGTACATGGAATCCATTTCCGACTTCATGGCTTCAAGCCATTTATCCCTTTCTGAATTTGTCAGAACATCTTCATAACTGATAGGTTCGTCATTGTTAACGAGTAACACGTCGTTCGATTCACTTATGAGAAATCCGTATCTCTCTGGAATATTGCGTGTCCTATCAGACATTTGAAGAAGTGGTGTTGTTTTAGGTTCAACTGATAGCTCATCATTATGAGTTATTGGTTGTGGGTCTAGACTAGGTGTCTCTGTAATGTCTATTGGAGTTTCTTGAACTTCTTCAAGTTCAATGCTACTCCCACTATTTTCTTGTAAAAGAAATTTTTTTTCCAGAAATACAGCATGCCTTGAAACAAACACCTTTTGTTCCAAGGGATGATAGAATTGGTAACCCTTCGTTTCCTTAGGGTATCCAATAAATAGACATTTATCAGACTTAACATCCAATTTGTCTGATATAGTCCGCTTTACATAAGCAGGACAACCCCATATCTTAAGGTGAGTTAAATGAGATTTCTTACTATTCCACGTCTCATATGGAGTAGTAGAGACTACCTTGGTCGGGACTCTGTTTAGTAAGTAAACAGCTGTCTTAAGCGCATAGCCCCAAAAGGATTTTGGAAGAGTTGCATGATTCATCATAGATCTAACCATGTCCATCAAGGTTCGGTTACGCCTCTCAGATACACCATTATGCTGTAGTGTATATGGCGGAGTCCATTGAGACAATATCCCATTGTCCCTAAGATAATCTTGAAACTCTTGACTCAAGTATTCACCACCCCGATCGGATCGAAGTATCTTAATACTTTTGCCAAGCTGTTTCTCTACTTCACTTCTGAACTCTTTGAATTTCTCAAAAGCTTCAGATTTGTGTTTCATTAAGAACACATACCCGAATCGTGAGTGATCATCGATAAAGGTAATGAAGTAGCTATAACCTTCTTGTGCAAGAGTTGACATTGGTCCACATACATCAGTATGTATTAGACCAAGCAATTCTCCCACTGGTTTACCTTTTCCGGAAAAGGGTAATTTGGTCATCTTTCCTTTTAAGCATGATTCACATGTATCAAATGAACCGGGTTCAAATGATTCCAGAATTCCATATCGGTGTAATTTGGTCATGCATTTCTTACTTACATGGCCAAGACGACAATGCCACGTATAGGAGTCTATTTGATTATCTATTCGAACACGTTTGTTGCTAACTTCGATATTGAAAACGTCACCGGATAAATCTAACGTGTAGATACCATTGTATAAAGTTTCGGTCCCATAAAGAACACCATTTAAAGTTATGTAACAGCTATTGTTACTAAAAGTTAAATGATAACCCTTTTCATTCAAGCATGAAATAGATACAATGTTCTTTATTAACGAAGGAACAAAATAACAATTATCCAATTCTAAGACAAGTCCAGTAGGGAGCTTTAGCAAATATGTTCCGATGGCAACAACAGCAATCATTGCTCCATTTCCAACTCGCAAATTCGCTTCTCCCTTGACGAGTCTTCTTCTATTCCTTAGCCCATGTATGTCATTACATATATGTGAGCTACACCTAGTATCAAGTACCCAGGTGGACGAGGAAATATAGTGACATTCAATAACGAAGATACCTGAAGAGGATGGGGCATCGGATGCCTTCTTCTTCAAGGACTCAATATAAACCTTGCAGTTTCTTCGCCAGTGACCCTCCTTGCCGCAGTGATGGCAAGTGCCTTTTGGTGCCTTTTCAGTCTTTTTGGCCTTTTTCTTCTTTCCCTTATTCTGTTCTTTGGGCTTCCTCTTAGAGCCTTTCTTTGAGGAACCAACTAACAACACCGTCTTCTGATCTTGCTTTACAGAAGGCTCTACAATCTTCAGCAGGTTGAGCAACTCAGGAATGGTAGTATCCAGCTTGTTCATTCGATAGTTCATCATAAATTGTGAGTAACTCTTGGGCAAACAATGCAGAATTAAGTCAACACTTAGTTCGTGATCCATTGCAAATCCGAGTGTGCCTAGTCGCTCAATGTACCCCAACATCTTCAACACAAAATGTGAGACAGAAGTGCCTTCCTGCATCTTAGAGGTGAAGAGGAGTCTGGAGACCTCGAACCTTTCGGATCTCGCCTGCTCGTCAAACAGCTCATGAAGATGGAAGATGATGGTATGAGCATCCATATGCTCATGCTGCTTTTGCAGCTCAGGTACCATAGTGGCCAGCATGATACTACTCGCAAGTTCAGAATCGGCCACATGTTTCTGATAGGCCACTAACTGGTCTGGAGTTGCATCTTCTGGAGGATGGTTGGGAAGTTGTTCTTCAAGGACATAAGTAAGCTTTTCTGCCTTGAGGACTATCCTCAGGTTTCGAAGCCAGTCCATGAAGTTTGGCCCAGTCAGCTTATTGGTGTCCAAAATGGAACGCAAATTTAGAGAAGACATGATCAAGTGATTATCCTAGAAATACAAATTAAGCTTATATGAGAAGAATGATAAAGAATGCATCAATATACATTAATTAAATCCTATTTATTTTTCGAATTGAATAACCCTTTTTATCAATTCGGGAGATCGTAGGAACATCTCCAAATATGTTGATATCTAACCAAGATAAGAACAACCATGGCTATAGTCCATCAAGTTATTCTTAGCTATGAAGGTAGGTAATTATACCGATTACATATTATACATATGTAACTATCATATTATGCTATCAACTAATTGAATGTTTGCATAAATCATTGGGTTGTTAACTCATTAACAAGTATGCAACAATATACATAGCACCCAACTGCACCTCTCTTTACATCGACCTTGGCTGTGGCACAACAAATCGATGCTCCAAGCTTAAGGCTGACCCATTAATCAAGAAATAGTTTTAATATGGTTGGAGTTCATTCAACCGTTTAGTCAGGCTTGGATGTGTCCAACAACCAAAACTAAGGATTGACCTCTGACTCCAACTATATTAATCATAAACTAATTCCATGGTTTGAACATGTTGAGGTTCAAGTCGGGCATGGATGTGTCCATCAACCCAAACGAGAAACAAAACTCCGATTCTAACCATATTAATGGAAGGTGTTGGCCTTAATATTTTGTAAGGGGTTTTGGGTCTCATCCTTTTCCTTTTAAGCACATTCATGACATATAATTATGTCATGTTCTAACGATTTCCTTAATAAAGTATGTATGTGACTTAATTTATCAAGTTTCATTAATTGAATTAGGAACTGGATTTCCTAATTCTAATTTCATACTTTATTCAAGGAATTGTTTTGGGAAAAAATTTCCTAAATTGTCATAATCAATTTCGGAAATAATATGTTTAAGACTTTGATTTCTCTAAATCAAATCTTATTAAATTAAGAGATAGATTCCCTTAATTCAACCACATATTATTTTCATGAAAATCTTATTTAAGGAAATAAACTCTATAGGAAACAATTTTTCCTAATTAATTTTAGAGACAACAATATGTAAGAGCATCACCTCATAAATCAAATAAGGAAATTATCGTTTGTGAATCACCTCAAAAATTTCCAAGATTTGATCACATATTTTATTTATGGATAATTAATTACAACAAATTATTTACTTTGGGTGGCTCCCCGAGGCACTCTCCAAAGAAAAGAAATTTGTTGTAAATCTAATTTGGCCTGCTCCCCGAGGCATAACCAAATTAAACTTGACAATTAAAGAACTTGTTAATAATATAATTTGGATGGCTCCCCGAGGCCTACCCAAATCAATGTTAACAATTCATATTCAAAATAGGAAATTAAATTATAACAACTAACTTAAATTTGGGTGGCTCCCTGAGGCACTGCCCAAAGTAAAGAATTTTGTTAATAATTTAGAAACCAATTTGAATTTAATTGTCAATTAATGTTTCCATAAAATGTTTAGACTTTCATGAAAAGAAAGTGTCTAAAATTACGAGCTTTCCATAAATGGAAAGTTTCCAAAATTAAAAGGTTTTCAGAATTTTTGTAAGTTTCTGGTACAAAGAAAACTTACGTATTTCCAAAATTGGAAAATTTCCAAAATTAAGAAATTTCCAAAATTGGAAAGTTTCCAAAAATGAAAAGTTTTCACAATTATCATAAAATTTCAGAAACAGAGATATTTCAAAAGTTTGCGAAATTTCATGAGGATTTCCAAACTTTGAAATTCCTAAATCTAAAATTTACCATAATTGGAAAGTTTCCATAATTGGAAAATTTTTCAAAATTGAGATCATGACAAAGTTTTCCGCAAAACAATTATATGATTATGTCGAACACTAACCGGCTCTGATACCACTGTTGGGACCGGGTGCATGCCGACTCGGACACGTATTGTAATTGTTACAGAATTACATGCAGCGGAAACAAAAGCATGAATAATTTCCTAAATTATTCTAACACATATCCTAAGCATGCAATGTGTTCACATAATCGAAATATAAAATTTTTACAGAAAAGGAGATTACTCTACGAATTACCTTGCGTAACTTGGAAGAAGGGACGAGATCCAACCGTTAGCGTCCCTTGAAAGCTCCGCCTCTATTCGTATCCACGCGAGTATCGTCGGGATGACTTCGCTAAGCAACGAGTTTCGTGTTCACGAGAACTACTAGATTCTCCGTGAACACGACGAAAACCAAGAGAGTAATCAAATCGAAAGACTCACCACCAAGGTTGGCCGAAGAGGAAGATCGTCGCAAGGAATAACTTCATCGCCTTGATGCTTCTCCTTGTGCTCACGGCAAGAAGAAAGAAGGAAGGCCTATGGCCGGCCAAGAGGGAGGGAGAGAAGAAGAGGAGAGAGCCCAAGCAATTCTTGGATTGGTCATCTTCCATGGCACCCATTGGGTCCTTTATATAGGGAGAGGTTTCTTAATTCCCAAGAAAACCTCTCCTTGATTATGAAATAATTTCTCAATCAATTCATAATCAAGGCTCTCATGATCAAGCTTCTTCTTCTTGATTATGGAATAATTTCTCAATCAATCCATAATCAAGGCTCTCTTTCTTTTGGCATGATTATATAAAATTTATAAAACAAACCAACCATTGGTTCATTATATAAAATTTATTAAACAAACCAACTCATGGTTCATTATATAAAAATTTATATATATAAAATTTATATAACCTTTTATAAAATAAACCAACCTTTGGTCTATTTTATAAAACAAACCAAAATAGCCTTATCCTCTTATGGTGGTGGCCGGCCATGACAAGAAGAGAGGAGGCCCCCTCCTTGGCCGGCCCATCTAACCCCAATTGGATCAAATCCCTTAATGAATTAAACTTATTTAATTCACCCATTAAGTCTTTAAAAGACTTAGCCATTCTATGCTTCCGATGCGTCTGAAATAAATTCAGTTTTGACTATTGTTTGGACTTACTAAAAATAGTCTATCTCGATTGGAGAATCCAATTCTCAACTCGTTTTAAATCCTTCGAATTACTCATTATGCGTGTGACCAAATAGGCTTTCAATTTATGTTGGCCGTCCATAATTAACTAATTAATTATAGAACGATCATGAGTGACACCTAGTAGTACATCATGATCCCCAATTAATTGAAGGATCAACGGTTGACCTCAGAAATGATTCTGAAACCCTTCAGCAGCTATAATGAATCGTGCCTCATTCCCTTCACCATCTTATACCCACTTAGTTCAGGACATGGTCTATATGTGTCAGTCCCCACTAGGCTGACTACGTCACACCTAGCCCAAGTAACGTTTCCTCGTCCTATGGATTCTAATTAATCTCATGTATTTAAGAGATTCATACTCTGAACATGTCATGCTCTGGCCAGAGGCTTCGAGTAACAATTCGACGATAGGCCTCGGGTATACATCTCCTCGCAAGGAGTGGTGAATCCTTTGTAGGCTGTTCATACATCTTCGGGCACTTCGGCTTATACCCAATCATCCTGGGTCCACACCTCCTTGGAGATGCTTGCTTATGATGTCAAAGTATAAGTCTCCATAACGAAGATGACTTGAACACCGCAAGTCAAAGGAACATCGCACTTAAGCTGCAGTAAGAACTTCACTGACATATCTATATGTAGACTACCATATGAAGTTTTACAGCTAGTCACTCCAATGAACTAGTTTCCTTAACTAGCATTCATGTTTATCTCCGGACATCTCCATGTCACCAGCCAGTGAGTATCAGCTGATTAGAGAATAACCCATGCTAGTCTCAACAGAATTGATAGTGTCCGTATTTATCAATTCATCGACTAGGGACAATTTCAATACTTCAAAATTGCACATGTAGAGATAATCACTAGTTGTGAATTCATCACAAATTCTCTCATGCTGTGAATTGTATTGCGGACATTCAGTAAATGAGCTTAAGATCTTAATCAAATAATCATGTATACTCAAATAGTGAATATTCATTTATTAAAAATAAATGATTACAATCATAAGGCGATTGCCTTAGGACACTTCTCTCATAGCACTAACATTAAATACAAGCCAGTGCATACCATAATTGGATTCCATGCACATCATGAGCACATATTTTGAGAATTTAGGACACAAGGAGACTTTTTAGATGGACCTAGGATATTTGCATTTTTCAAAACTCATTATCAGTAGTTAGAGTTTAGTGAGAAGATGGTATTTTTGGTTTCCAAAACTACTCGTAATGAGTATCAATTACGTGTTGATACACTATCAGTTGGCACAGAATAATGAATCAACAAATCAGAAATCAGAGGAGCTCAACTGACAGATATTCAGACAACAGAGGACTTCAGGACTTGAAGACCTGAAATAACAATCTAGTGGTTCATAAATCAGAGGACTGATCTTTTCTACTTACATTGAATTACACAAGGCATTGATATGTATGATAATATTGAAATACTTCTTCAAGTGACAACATTAACAACAACTAGTATTTTGACAATACTAAGACTGTACAATATACAAAATATATATACATTCATTTCTCCTCCTTACAAAATATACACTTCAACCAGAAGATTCCTGTAATACATATACCAATTAACTCAAGACCTTGGTGCTGGCGGCATTCTACATGTCTTTCTATTATGGCCAAGTTGTTTGCATCGGCTGCATTTTAGTTTCACCTTGCCATTGTGTCTAGACTCAATCCGTGCCTTCTTTCGTCCACCAGGCTGCATAAGGCTACGGGGACTGAGAACTATAATGTCGTTTACGCCCATAGGAAAAAACTTCTTGGTTCTACAAGGGAAAATACGATCCATGTAAACCCATTTCAAGTTTCTGAATAAAAATAATGCTCACAATATGGCAGTGTATCCATGTTCATGTGAATGATTACGGCAATAACATGTGAGCAAAGGAGTCCTGAAATTTGAAACTCCCCACAATGACAAAATTTTTTTTCCAAATCAACAATGTATGAAGTCCCCCATATTTCAACTTCCATTTCTGATTGAGAGTAAAGGTGAACCTTATAAGCTCTAGCTTTCTCTCTCCTTGAATCCATTTCTTTTGTAGCATGAGGTGTCAAAGCAACATGTCATTTGGAGAATTCCTCTCTACGGTTAAAGAACCATTGAACTACTTTTCTTCTGGTAGTATCAATTAACCTGTTTGTGGGAAGCTCACGTGTGGACTCGAACAAAGCATTTAAGCTCTCCACACAATACGTGGTAAGCATTCCGTACCTTCTCCCAGTAAAGTGTACATTTGCCCACCTTTTAGGGTCAATATTCTGAAGCCACTTATGGGCATCTGGATGTTTCTCAAGCATTGTTTGCATTATCATATCATATTGGAGTGTTGTGTTGGCTCGTGCTGCTGCCCAAAACAAACCTAAAGCAGTCCTACTTCCAGTATCAGTTACCATATTACAAGACATGTGGTGGCAACATAAAACATGATGTGCGTTTGTGTAGACTTTTCTAACTGCTGAAAAATGCCCCGATGTCTATCAGATACTATGGTGATTGTGTGATCATCGATAGCAAAGTACCTCTTTGTATGCTCCAAAAACCACTCCCATGCAGACCCACATTCAACTTCAGCTATTGCAAAGACAACTGGGAGAACATTATCATTGCCATCAATCGCCGTAGCAATCAACAAGACACCCGGATACTTTCCTCTTAGGTGTGTGGCATCATTCCGATAAGTCTACGCAAATAAGACCTGAACACCCTTCGGCAAGCACGAAAACCCCCAAAACACCGCTGGAACTGATTGTCATCATTCCTGCATAGTGCAACATATGTTTCAGGATCTTTAGCTCTTAACTCACGCAGATATTATGGAAGATCTCTATATGCCTTATCATAATCTCTGACAACCTTTTTCAATGTTTTCTCCCTAGCTATGTATGCTTTTATGTATGATATGGTCACTCCAAATCTAGCTTTAATATCTGATATAATCATACTTGGTTTGTATTATTCATTATGAAGAAATTGCTCTTCAACAAAAGAAGCAACAAATGATGAAGAGCATGCATGATGATCAGCACTTTCCCTAACAGTTCCACATTGGTGATCCTTTACATTTTTGTAACAGTAAACTCTACTTCCCCCCTTGCTACTACTCTCCATGTACATGGTTGGTTGAAGCACACTGCTTTAACTCTATTTTTTCTAGTGTCAACTGGGTTATATCTCATATGCTTAACCATGACATGTTTGACAAGTGCATTCTTGAATTCTTCTCTAGATGGAAATATCTTCTCCACAAAAAATTCATGCTCATCTCTTGCCTCTACCTCTTCAATTGGCCCAGCAAGCAATCGAGAATTTAAAATATAAGGATCTTCAGCTAATGGAAACTCCTCCTCTAAGTCACTGTACTGATCTGGGGAGAATTCATATTGCTCAATTTGCATATCATCAGCTTGGAATTCTAGTACACTTGTACTGGGTTGTAATTCATCTGCATTTCGGATTTGAATTTCTTCCTCCCCACTCCAGGTTGGCTCAAATAATTCAACAACTCTTGTAGAAGAATTCAGACCCTCATCTTCTACATTAGTTGTTTCTTCATTTAGATCAATTGTCAAATTCCTTGTAATTCTATTATCACCATACTGGGAAGATAATGGAATATTATTACTGGCTATTTCTGCTCCATTCCCCATGACAGCATTATCATCAAGAGTATTCCATATCTTAGAGAGAATTTTGTCAACAACATTATCATCCCTAAAAAATAAATTACACTTACATTTAGGAAACTTTGAAAATCATAATCAAGGGCCTGAAATAAAAGAAATTCAGGCCCTGGGAGGGCCTGAAATAAAAGAATTTAGGCCTGGGAGGGCCTGAAATCAAAAGATTTCAGGCCTGGGAGGGCCTGGATATTTTGATTTCAGTCCCTCCTAGGGCCTGATATAGTAAGATATCACCCTCTAGGTCGAATTCAAGCAATAATATATCCTAAGTTTAAAATTTCATAGAACCCTAATTATGTAATGCATGACACCCTTAGAGTCCTTCTCCAAACATAAAAATAGTCAAAAGAGTTTATCATGTATAAAACTAGGTCTGATACCATATCAAAAATGGCAATCATACGTACATTACAATTTCTATTTGTTACCAAACTGTTGCTAGCTTTTTCTCCTTCAACACCTATCTTCCTCAGCTGCCTTGGTGATCAATCGATTTGTGTAAGGTAGAAATATATATGTACTTTCGTGATGAATCGACTTGTGCAAAGTATAAATATATATATAGGCTGAAAAATATCGACTCCATGTCTATCCAAGCCGCAAATTAATATTATTCTGATAAAGTGGTTCAGAAGTCTCGAAAACTGAATCGAGAAAGGCTTCAATTGGCGGGATGTGTATAATAGAAAGTTCATATATGGGATGCGCCCTTTGGTAAAAAAGAAAGCATGGTACGCGTTTTGATAATTACCAAATCTTGGGTACGCCCTTTGGTAAAAAGCCGTAATTAATAAATACATACAAAACTGGGTCTGGCGACTCATCATGTCTTCATGCACTTTTCTACAATGCATACAGTACTTGTAGAACACGAACACACAAAAAAATGTAATCCTCATATAAAATAAAATGAAATTTAATAATGATATATAAAAAAAACTCATGGATCGTCTGAGTCTGGATACTTTCGGACTTCACAACTATGAAAGTCGCTCATTGCGATAGAAATCACAATGAAACCACGAACAGATTAGGATTTTGACCTTTTCGATCGCCCTCAAAATGCAAAGAAAAGGCTATTCACAGATCAACAAGAAGGGTTCTTGAGGAAATCGCAATGAAACCACAAACAAAAATCACAATGAAACCACAAACAGATTAGGATTAATTTTACCTTTTCGATCGCCTTCAAAACGCAGAGAAAAGGATATTCACATATCAACAAGAAAGGTTCTTGAGAAGATGCAGATCAACGCACAAACAGAATGGTTTGAGAAATACCTTCATCACAAGCGCAAGAAACGATGCGAGACAGTGCGAGAAACGTTGTGAGCTAAGGCGTCGGTGCGCTTAGCTAGGAGCGGAAGGTATTAGAAGGGTTCTTGAAAACCAACGCAGGAACAGACTAGAGTTTGAGATATGCCTTTTCCGATCCCCGGAGAAACGATAGCGCGAGCAATGATGTGAGCTAAGGCATCTGTACGCTTAGCTGGGAGAGGAAGGTATTAGAAGGGTTCTTGAAAAGCAATGCAGGAACAGACTAGGGTTTGAGATATACCTTTTACGATCGTCGAAGAAACGATGCGAGACAGCGCGAGAAAGGATGCGAGACAGTGCGAGCAATGATGTGGTAAGTGGTAAGTGCAGGTATTTATAAAACTATAAAATACCTTTAGCTGGGAGCAGAAGGAAGAGTATTTATAAAAAGGGAAGTGGTAAGTGCAGGTATTTATAAAACTATAAAATATATTAATTAAAAATAAAATATTCAATATAAATATTTTTAAAATAAAAATAAATTTTAAAAAAAATATATTAAGATAAATAAATTATTATATATTTTAAATTAAAATAAATAAAATATATAATTAATTACCTGAATTTTATTAAAATTTAGAAACTTTCATTATACGATTGATTAAAATTTCGCCCTTGGAGTTATGATATAATAGAAGAGCGATTAGTTATCTCTCAAGCTTCATGATTCAATCTTAGCTATGAGTATTTTATAGGAATTTTTCTTCCAAATGTGGTACACAATCGTAGAATGTTGGGTTTTGAACCGTCCGCGGCGAATGCTTCTCGATTTACCCGGATAGCTAATGGGAAACTTGCGCGGGGCCAAGCCGGTCGTCCCAGGTTCAACGTTATCATACTTGGTTAATCATAATTGATTAAAAATCTCAAACAATTTATTCCTATACCGACAAAATATCTTGTTCCATAGGGGACTAGAATCGGCACAAAAGTTACAAATGGGACGTCGTTGGCTAGAGTCACACAGGACTAGCGACGTGACCAGAGGAATTGTGCGAGACCAATAACATGTCCGAAGGCATCGCCTGGGCCAATGACACCTCCAAACACGTCACGCAGGTCGTGCCCACCACTGCACCATTCACGACACATAACAAACGAAACAAATAATAAAACTTGGGTTTTGTTACTTAGATTAATATATTTAATTTACCCGTAAATATAATGGGATAATTTAAACTTAATTATAACCTAATAAAATTATCTCATTAATTTAAATCATTTAATATATGTTTTTATTTTATAATTTTTTATTTTAAATATTTAGATTAATTATATAGTCGGTATAGGAGCAACGGTGAAGGAGTCGGTATAGGAGCAAAGGCTAAATAATCCTCTACCGATATTTAGTCGGTATAGGATTATTTAGTCAGTGAAGGAGCAACGATGAAGGATTATTAAATATATATAATTAATCTAAATATTTGAAATAAAAAATTATAAAATAAAAATATATATTAAATAATTTAAGCTAATGAGATTATTTTATTAGGTTATAATTAAGTTTAAATTATCCCATTATATTTACGGGTAAATTAAATTTATTAATCTAAGTAAAAAAACCTAAGTTTTATTATTTGTTTCATTTGTTATGTGTCGTTAATGGTGCGGTCGTGGGCACGACCTGCGTGATGTGTTTGGAGGAGTCGTTGGCCCAGGCGATGCCTTCGGACAAGTTATTGGTCTCGCACGATTCCTCTGGTCACGTCGCTAGTCCTGTGTGACTCTAGCCAATGACGTCCCAGTCGTAACTTTTGTGCCGACATGATTAGTAGCATTCCTATGATCAGTGACAGACAGCACGAGGAAAATGAAAGAAAAAGCTAAGATTGAAATTTGCATAAGCAATATAAATGGAGCACAAAAACATGAAAATGAATATCCTTGTCAATGATGGATGGCGAAAATTAGGCAACTCTCTAGATAGAGGAGCACAGTCGCTTGGTGCATCTTAGTGGTTTTGGGGAAATCAAGTTGGTCAAGAAGGCCTAATGAGACAACCTCGTAGTTTGCATAGATGAATCCAGTGGCTGAGACTATGGAACTCAATCGGCAGGCAACGACCTGGGAGGCGAACTGTTAAGATTGGGATATTGTGGTTAGTTTCCAAGTTGCTACCTCTATAATTGATTAACCACGTGAAGATATATCGAACATAAATCAACCTATGAGCTTAATTTCTGACAACGATTGGGAGAAGTCAAGTCCATTCATGCACGACACAAAAGATGAACAAACACGAGGTATGTGAAGTCGTCGAGCTTGAAACGAGGGACGAGGAGGAGCCACTTGCTTGGGGATGAGATAGAGAGAGAGGCTCGAGGAGGCTGCAAAACATTGCATACAACTAACTGTATCGGCTCTCATTAAAAGAACCACAGAGATAGAACTAGGCACAGTAAACAATTATTCCAAAAATCATCGAATTGTGGAACCACAACCAAAAAAAATCATCAGCCGTATGATATATCAAAGTCTGATGTCAGTGATGCATCATTGAGTTTCCTTACACATCTTCTCATTAATAAGGCAACAAGATGCATGTGAGCTTCCCAATGGAGAATACGATAAACCCAATCTCCTTGAGCTTCTGCATGTCGATGAAACTGCAGCCAACGAAGATGTAGGCAGGCGTCTCCATGTTATCATAGATCTTCTTGAAATCTAACTTCGTGATCGCATTCGCATTTGCGAGAATGCAAACGCCATGTACCTCAATGGTCGCCTCGTATGCATCCAAAGTAATGCTCACCTGCTCCACGGGAATTGGGCCCGGCTGAAAGAGCACTGGATGATCCCAATCAAACTTGGGTCACTATGTTGGCGTGGATCAGGTTCAGCCTCAATGGGAGGTCGTAAATGCTTATTTTGGCTTTGTACCTCAACAAGTCCTTGCAAACATCAATAGCAGGGCTCTCCCTCGTGTTTAATCTGAGCACGACAATCTTTTTTCCGGTGAGAGGATTGAGCATGAAGGCGACAACACAACTCACAAACGGCTCTTCTGGTAGTCGTTGATCTTGATGACATGCCACCAATAATTGGCTACCTCCTGCAGGCCATGTCACTAACACATATATATGACATTTAAGTGTATCTTTCTGCAGGTCAGGCCACCAATAATTGGACCCTACAAATCCAACACTAGCTTCGAGGTATATAGGACCGATCCTTGAATCTTTGCCGACAACATCGATCACCTTTGAAAGATCGGCTCCAGTAGCCTCACAGAGTACATAAATAGTATTAATCGAAGATATTCTCTGTGCGAAGAAGGCATTCGCTGCCAGCCTCGGTAGCTCTGCTGACCACTAGTTGGTCGTTACGATACGGTCCTTCGGTACCCAATGAGCATACACGTCCGTCAAGGCTTGAACAGCCTTACGACCCTCTGGAGTGTCCCGGCCGCCGATGAGAACTCGGTTAGGAAATCACAGGTTCTGAATAGTCGTACCCTCTGTGAAAAACTCTGGGTTCGAGAGAACCTGATAGTTGACTCTGTTGTTGGCAGCCAAAATCATCTCAATGACCTCTGCGGTCTTGACGGGGACTATGGATTTCTCAACCACGATCTTGTCGGACGTTGAAATGTCAGCGATCGTGCGAGCTGCACTTTCCCAGTAGGTAAGGTCGGCCGCCTTTCCTGCTCCGACGCTGCAAGTCTTTGTGGGAGTGTTCACGGAGACGAAGATGATATCGGCCTGATCAACATTCATTTCGACATGGTTACTGAAGAAAAGATTAATTCCACGGTGCACCTTGACGATATCATAGAGGCTTGGCTCCCAAATAGGGAGACGATCGCTGTTCCATGCTGTGATGTAGCTCTCGGAGCTGTCGACGACTACACATAGATGGGGCACTTGGCGGCGATCATTGCCATGGTTGGTCCACCAACGTAGCCAGCAACAATGCAGCATATCGTCTGACATTTACGTAAACACTGACTATGGATGAGTACCTACAATTAAGTGACTTATGAAAACACTGACTATGGATGATCATTAAAAGCAGAAGATCTACAAACCCAAAGCAGTTAACTATCAGGGCAATCTTCTTGATAAGATCCAAAATTAGTTTCGTTAATGAAAATACCGTCATAATTTGGATTTAGATTCGGAAGAATAAAATAAATTATAGATGAAACCAAAAACGAATCTAGCATCCCCAACTCACCTTAGATTTAGAAGAAAAGACTACTCTGATTGCCTGAATACAAAGTTTCAGGCACCTTAGATCTATAAATAATAAAAAATAATTAAAAAAATAGAGCATCAAGAAGAAACAGGGAAGAAAATAGGAAAAACTGAACAAAAATTTTAAGCATACAAATTATTTAAAAGGAGAAGGCAGGGTTGTGCTTGAAGAAACATAATAGATACATACAAACTTAGGCCTGGCGACTCATCAAGTCTTCATGCACTTTTCTATAATGCATATAGTACCTGTAGAACACGAACACAAAAAATGTAATCCGCATATAAAATAAAATGAAATTTAATAATGATATATAAAAAAACACACGGATCGTCTGAGTCTGGATACTTTCGGACTTCGCAACCATGAAAGTCGCTCATTGCGATAGAAATCGCAATGAAACCACGAATAGATTAGGATTTTTACCTTTTCGATCGCCCTCAAAATGCAAAGAAAAGGCTATTCACAGATCAACAAGAAAGGTTCTTGAGGAAATCACAATGAAACCACAAACATAAATTGCAATGAAACCACAAACAGATTAGGATTAATTTTACCTTTTCGATCGCCTTCAAAACGCAAAGAAAAGGATATTCACAGATCAACAAGAAAGGTTCTTGAGAAGACGCAGATCAACGCACGAACAGATTGGTTTGAGAAATACCTTCACTGCAAGCGCAAGAAACTATGTGAGACAGCGCGAGAAATGTTGTGAGCTAAGGCGTTGGTGCGCTTAGCTGGGAGCGAAAGGTATTAGAAGGGTTCTTGAAAACCAACGCAGGAACAGACTAGGGTATGAGATATGCCTTTTCCGATCCCCGGAGAAACGATAGCGTGAGCAACGATGTGAGCTAAGGCGTCTGTACGCTTAGCTGGGAAAGGAAGGTATTAGAAGGGTTCTTGAAAAGCAATTCAAGAACAGACTAGGGTTTGAGATACACCTTTTACGATCGTCAGAGAAACGATGCGAGACAGCACGAAAAAGGATGTGAGACAGCGCGAGCAATGATGTGAGCTGCGGCTTCACTACGTTTAGCTAGGAGCAGAAGCAAGGTATTTATAAAAAGAGAAGCGGTAAGTGTAGGTATTTATAAAACTATAAAATATATTAATTAAAAATAAAATATTCAATATAAATATTTTTAAAATAAAAATAAATTTTAAAAAATATATATTGAGATAAATAAATTATTATATTTTTAAATTAAAATAAATAAAATATATAATTAATTACCTGAATTTTATTAAAATTTAGAAAATTTCTTTATACGATTGATTAAAATTTCGCCCTCGGAGTTATGGTATAGTAGAAGAGCGGTAGTTATCTCTCAAGCTTCGTGATTTAATCCTATCTCTCAAGTAACTTAGGTTTTGTTACTTAGATTAATAAATTTAATTTACCTGTAAATATAATGGGATAATTTAAACTTAATTATATCCTAATAAATTTATCTCATTAATTTTAATTATTTAATATATATTTTTATTTTAAATATTTATATTAATTATATATATTAAATAATCCTTCACCGTTGCTCATTCACCGACTAAATAATCCTATACCGACTAAATATCGGTATAGGATTGTTTAACCGTTGTTCCTATACCGACTCCTTCACCATTGCTCCTTCACAGTTGCTCCTATCCCGACTATATAATTAATCTAAATATTTAAAATAAAAAATTATAAAATAAAAATATAATTAAATAATTTAAATTAATGAGATAATTTTATTAGGTTATACTTAAGTTTAAATTATCCCATTATATTTACGGGTAAATTAAATTTATTAATCTAAGTAAAAAAACCTAAGTTTTATTATTTGAGATATACCTTTTACGATCGTCGGAGAAACGAAGCGAGACAGTGCGAGACAGGGGGTTTGAGATATACCGTTTACGATCGTCGGAGAAACGATGCGAGATTGCGCGAGAAAGGATGTGAGACTGCGCGAGCAATGATGTGAGCTGAGGCTTCAATACGTTTAGCTAGGAGCAAAAGGAAGGTATTTATAAAAAGAAAAGCGGTAAGTGTAGGTATTTATAAAACTATAAAATATATTAATTAATAATTAAATATTCAATATAAATATTTTTCTAATAAAAATAAATTTTAAAAAAATATATATAGAGATAAATAAATTATTATATATTTCAAATTAAAGTAAATAAAATATATAATTAATTACCTGAATTTTATTAAAATTTAGAAAGTTTCTTTATACGATTGATTAATATTTCGTCCTTGGAGTTATGGTATAGTAGAAGAGTTATTAGTTATCTCTCAAGCTTTATGATTCAATCCTAGCTATGACGTATTTTATAAGAATTTTTCTTTCAAATGTGGTACACAATCGTAGAATGTTGGGTTTTGAACCGTCCGCGGCGAATGCTTCTCGATTTACCCGGATAGCTAATGGGAAACTTACGTGGGGTCAAGCCGGTCGTCCCAAGTTCAACGTTATCAGACCTGGTTAATCATAATTGATTAAAATCTCAAACAAATTCTTCCTATACCGACAAAATATCTTGTTCCATCGGGGACTAGAATCGGAACAAAAGTTACGACTGGGACGTCATTGGCTAGAGTCACACAGGACTAGCGACGTGACCATAGAAATCGTGCGAGACCAATAACTTGTCCGAAGGCATCGCCTGGGCCAACGACACCTCCAAACACGTCACACAGGCCGTGCCCACCACCGCACCATTCATGACACATAACAAACGAAACAAATAATAAAACTTAGGTTTTTTTACTTAGATTAATAACTTTAATTTACCCGTAAATATAATGGGATAATTTAAACTTAATTATAACCTAATAAAATTATCTCATTAATTTAAATCATTTAATATATATTTTTATTTTATAATTTTTTATTTTATATATTTAGATTAATTATATAGTCGGTATAGGAGCAACGGTGAAGGAGTCGGTATAGGAACAACGGTTAAATAATCCTATACCGATATTTAGTCGGTATAAGATTATTTAGTCGGTGAAGGAGCAACGGTGAAGGATTATTAAATATATATAATTAATCTAAATATTTAAAATAAAAAATATATATTAAATAATTTAAATTAATGAGATAATTTTATTAGGTTATAATTAAGTTTAAATTATCCCATTATATTTACGGGTAAATTAAATTTATTAATCTAAGTAAAAAACCTAAGTTTTAATATTTGAGATATACCTTTTACGATTGTCGGAGAAACGATGCGAGACAGTGCGAAAAAGGGGGATTGAGATATACCTTTTACGATCATCGGAGAGACGATGTGAGACTGCGCGAGCAATGATGTGAGCTGAGGCTTCAATACGTTTTGCTAGGAGCAGAAGGAAGGTATTTATAAAAAGAGAAGCGTTAAGTGTAGGTATTTATAAAACTATAAAATATATTAATTAAAAATAAAATATTCAATATAAATATTTTTAAAATAAAATTAAATTTTAAAAAATTTATATTGAGATTAATAAATTATTATATATTTTAAATTAAAATAAATAAAATATATTATTAATTACCTAATTTTATTAAAATTTAGAAAGTTTCTTTATACGATTGATTAAAATTTCGCTCTCGGAGTTATGGTATAGTAGAAGAGCGATTAGTTATCTCTCAAGCTTCGTGATTCAATCCTAGCTATGACGTATTTTATATGAATTTTTCTTTCAAATATGGTACACAATTGTAGAATGTTGGGTTTTGAACCGTCCGCAATGAATACTTCTCGATTTACCCGGATAGCTAATGGGAAACTTGCGTGAGGCCAAGTCGATCGTCCCAGGTTCAACGTTATCAGACCTGGTTAATCATAATTAATTAAAATCTCAAACAATTTCTTCCTATACCGACAAAATATCTTGTTCCATCGGGGACTAGAATCGGCACAAAAGTTACGACTGGGACGTCATTGGCTAGAGTCACACAGGACTAGCGACGTGACCAGAGAAATCGTGTGAGACCAATAACTTGTCCGAAGGCATCGCCTGGGCCAACGACACCTCCAAACACGTCACGCAGGCCGTGCCCACCACCGCACCATTCATGACACATAACAAACGAAACAAATAATAAAACTTAGGTTTTTTTTACTTAGATTAATAAATTTAATTTACCCGTAAATATAATGGGATAATTTAAACATAATTATAACCTAATAAAATTATATCATTAATTTAAATTATTTAATATATATTTTTATTTTATAATTTTTTATTTTAAATATTTAGATTAATTATATAGTCGGTATAGGATCAACGGTGAAGGAGCAATGGTGAAGGAGTCGGTATAGGAGCAACGGTTAAATAATCCTATACCGATATTTAGTCGGTATAGGATTATTTAGTCGGTGAAGGAGCAACGGTGAAGGATTATTAAATATATATAATTAATATAAATATTTAAAATAAAAAATATATTAAATAATTTAAATTAATGAGATAATTTTATTAGGTTATAATTAAGTTTAAATTATCCCATTATATTTACGGGTAAATTAAATTTATTAATCTAAGTAAAAAAACCTAAGTTTTATTAGTTGTTTCGTTTGTTATGTGTCGTGAATGGTGCGGTCGTGGGCACGACCTGCGTGACGTGTTTGGAGGTGTCGTTGGACCAGGCGATGCCTTCGGACAAGTTATTGGTGTTAAATCCGACACTTTTGATAGGTTCCGGAAATTTTCGGAGAATTACCGGATAGGTACCGGGGCTTCCGAAGCCTTGGACTTAAACTTAGGGATCAAAATGTAATAGAACTAATAGTTACAAGGGCTATTGCGGAAGAAATTTTAAACATAAGGATGAAATTGCAAATAGCCGAAAATCATTAGGACTTAAATGCAAAAATGCTAATATAAGAGCCGATTAGGGCTCATTTCCTCCACACTCGCCGCAGCCGACACCCTTCTTCATCATCTCCCTCTCTTCTCTCCGCTCGGGTGCAGCCGCAACAGCCGATTGCTGCTCCACCCGCGTGCCCTAGCTGCGCCTCTCCCGATTGAAAGCCGACTCCTTCTTCTTCCTTCTCATCGCAAGCCAAATCGGATGCCCTAGCCGGAGTTAAGCCTCACCGGACGCGTGATCGAAGCCAAGCTCCCAGTTCCCTTCTTCCCCTCCGTTTTCCTGCACCGTGACCTCACTGCAAACCCTAGCTCTCTTCCTTCTTCGTGTCTTCGTTGCAGCCCTGGAATTGGAGATTTTTGCAGTGTGGGTTCCTACCGCCGAGAGCTGCTCCGGGCTCAGGTAAGGAGATATTTAGGGTTCTAATGGAATTACTCATGGGCGTTGATTGTTTTGCTCTAGAATTTGAGTTGATTAGAGTGTGATGGCAGGTTTGAGCCGAGAGGTTGAAATTGGAACCCGAGTATCATTTCCCTCCTCTTCTACTGATTGTGTTTCGGCGGCAGAGCTAAGGATAGAGGTAATGTGATTTGATTGCTTTGATTTAGTTGGAGTTTTATGATGTTGGTTCTCTTTGTTTGTTCTTTGACTCCCTTTACTGTGAGTTTTGTTTGTGAAATTGGACCTAGAATGAGATTAGGGTTAATCTTGTTTAGATCAGTGTGTGCCCTGTTTGGATTGGGAAGATTTGTAAAGGGAGTTGGTTGTTTCGTTTTGGATCTGCTCTGATCCTGCCATGAGATTACTTAGAGTTGGGGTTAAGTTTAGCTTGATTCATATGGGTTTCCCTTGGTGATTGTTAGCCTTCTTAATTCTGTTGATTGGTGATTCGATTGTTGTTGTAAGAATGAAGTGTATGTAGATTGGTTTACATTTGGCACATAGCCACGAGTTGCTGGAAGAGTTGATTTAGTCATCCATACTATTATGAGAGTTCCGTTGTGCTTGCTGTGAGCTTTTGGGAGAGCTATTGATTTAAACTACGGGTTAGGTTTAATTCGAAATTTAAGCCTAATAAGTCAACTTGATGAATCCAGGTTTCAAAAATCTAATTGGAATCTAATTGGGATAATTTAGGACAATCATCTAATTAGGATTAATTAGATGAAATGATGATAATTAGAACGATCCTAATTATTTGAGACAGTTTGTTTAGCTATAAATTATATATTATGGTAGCTAAACATTATGCCTTTAATACAGGGAATTGATCGGATTTAGCATTTTGATTACCAGACGGGTGGTTCTTTCCGATACGAGCATCCCTCTTGTGGAGGCGGGTACCCTTTGACTTATCTCTTTTGATATTGTCATGTGATTATGCATAGACTGTTATAGATAGCAGTAAGATCATACGCTATCCCTGTTTATTATGCCTGTTCTGGATACTTGTTATTTATCCATGGTTATTATGCCTGATCTGGATACTTGTTGGTTATCCCTGTTTACTATGCCTGTCCTGGATACCTGTGGTTTATCCCTGAGTTATTATGCTGTTAGTTCCATACAGTATCAGGTAGTGTCATATCTAGTTGTATGCTTAGAGATCGTGATGTATCTCCTGCCTTGGACCTTGAGGGACCTGTAGTTTTCGACCAGTATACCTTGTAGGTTACCTGTATTTCCTATTATAGGATTTCAGACTGAGACCTAGTATACTGAGGACTTGGGAGGGAGGTATGTGTATCTATCATACACCATCCTTGCATTGTTGCATGCCGGCGATTAGCGACTCCCTTGTGGTTGAGCCTATCGTCTTCCGGTACATGATATGCGCACACGGCCACTCATGGGTTAGTGGATACCGTAGGATGTGTGCATTTGCTCTGTACTGCTCCGCTCGACCGCTCAGGGGTAGTGGCTTCGGAGCGTGGTAGCAGGCGGAGATCCCTTCTCTTCCCATAGACCAGAGGAGATGAGAGCGACGCTCCCTCATATATACATGGGGTAGGGGGGCAGTCCCCCGACAGCATCCTGTCCACTCGGTCACTCAGGAGCAGTGATGGCAGAGTGCGTACAGTGTCACAGCTCTACCCACTCGGCCGACACAGTATCGCCTGTCTCGGTGGCTTGACTGGAGTTAGGGGGTGACCATGGCATTGCACCATGTGCATATTTTGCATCGTGCATTGATTGCTGCATTTATTTGCTGCACTTGTTTGACATGCATATACTGGATACCTGTATACCTTGGAATATATGTTATACTTGTTCCCTAGGGATTTATGTCACCCTTTGCAGGATAGATGGATTCTGGTATGTATCTTTATTCAGTATCTTCGGTATACCCTTTCCTATTGTTCATATGAGGTTGTATCAGCGTAGACTTCTATTGTTATTATAACATACTATGCATATCTACTGGGTATTCGCTGAGTTTATGGACTCACACCGTTGCCATATGTTTTTATTTCAGGTTGATGCCTGCCAGGAGATCCCTAGCAGCCAGTCCCCAGCTCCAGAGGAGCTCTGTTTAGTTTTACCTTACGTTGTTTCGGTTATGGACCCTGTAGTATTTACTATGCTTCCGCTATTTTGTTTTGAACATGTATGCACGTTTTATTTGATGGTATTGTACCTTTGAGTCCTATGTTGGACTTTGTTTGATTTTGGTTTTGTTCCTGCCCCCTGGCAGCTCAGGTGAGTTCGGATTTGGTTTTTCGATAGTTATAATCATATAACTGTTGTTTCTGCATATATCTGAGGCCTGAGGCCCATTTAACTGCGTGGTTGTGATATATATTTGTCTGTGTGTATGTGTAAATTGTCCGCCGGACAGGGGAGGTGCTGTCCGATTTTCTATTGGAACAGCGGCTCCTGGGTCTCGGGGCGTGACAATTGGTCTCGCACGATTCCTCTGGTCACGTCGCTAGTCCTGTGTGACTGTAGCCAATGGCGTTCCAGTCGTAACTTTTGTGCCGATGCTAGTCCCCGATGGAACAAGATATTTTGTCGGTATAGGAAGAAATTGTTTAAGATTTTAATCAATCGTGATTAACCAGGGTCTGATAACGTTGAACCTGGGACGACCGGCTTGGCCCCACGCAGGTTTCCCATTAGCTACTCGGGTAAATCGAGAAGCATTCGCCGCAGACGGTTCAAATCCCAACATTCTACGATTGTGTACCACATTTGAAAGAAAAATTCCTATAAAATACGTCATAGCTAGGATTGAATCGCGAAGCTTGAGAGATAACTAATCGCTCTTCTACTATACCATGACTCCGAGGGCGAAATTTTAATCAATCGTATAATGAAACTTTCTAAATTTTAATAAAATTCAGGCAATTAATTATATACTTTATTTATTTTAATTTGAAATATATAATAATTTATTTATTTCAATATATATTTTTTAAAATTTATTTTTATTTTAAAATATTTATATTGAATATTTTATTTTTAATTAATTTATTTTATAGTTTTATAAATTCCTGCACTTACCGCTTCTCTTTTTATAAATACCTTCCTTCTGCTCCCAGCTAAACATATTGAAGCCTCAGCTCACATCATTGCTCGCGCTGTCTCACATCCTTTCTCGCACTATCTCGCATCGTTTCTCCGACGATCGTAAAAGGTATATCTCAAACCCTAGTCTGTTCCTACGTTGCTTTTCAAGAACCCTTCTAATACCTTCCTCTCCCTGCTAAGCGTACAGACACCTTAGCTCTCATCGTTGCTCGCGCTATCGTTTCTCTGGGGATCGGAAAAGACATATCTCAAACCCTAGTCTATTCCTGCGTTGGTTTTCAAGAACCCTTCTAATACCTTCCGCTCCTAGCTAAGCACACCGACGCCTTAGCTCACAACGTTTCTCGCGCTGTCTCGCATCGTTTATTGCGCTTGCGGTGAAGGTATCTCTCAAACCAATCTGTTCGTGCGTTGATCTACATCTTCTCAAGAACCTTTCTTGTTGATATGTGAATATCCTTTTCTTTGCGTTTTGAAGGCGATCGAAAAGGTAAAATTAATCCTAATCTGTTTGGGTTTCATTGCGATTTCTGTTTGTGGTTTCATTGCGTTTTCCTCAAGAACCCTTCTTGTTGATATGTGAATAGCCTTTTCTTTGCGTTTTGAAGGCGATCAAAAAGGTAAAAAACCTAATCTGTTCGTGGTTTCATTGCGATTTCTATCTCAATGAGCGACTTTCATGGTTGCGAAGTCCGAAAGTATCCAGACTCAGACGATCCGTGAGTTTTTTTATATATCATTATTAAAGTTCATTTTATTTTATATGAGGATTACATTTTTTTTGTGTGTTCGTGTTCTACAGGTACTGTATGCATTGTAGAAAAGTGCATGAAGACGTGATGAGTCGCCAGACCTAGGTTTGTATGTATTTATTATGTTTCTTCAAGTACAACCCTGCCTTCTCCTTTTAAAAAATTTGTATGCTTAAAATTTTTGTTCAGTTTTCCTATTTTCTTCCCTGTTTCTTCTTGATGCTCTGTGTTTTTTTTAATTTTTTTTATAATTTATAGATCTAAGGTGCCTGAAACTTTGTATTCAGGCAATCATAGTAGGCTTTTCTTCTAGATCTAAGGTGAGTTGGGGATGCTAGATTTGTTTTTGGTTTCATCTACAATTTATTTTATTCTTCCGGATCTAAATCCAGATTATGGCAATATTTTCATTAACGAAACTGATTTGGGATCTTATCAAGAAGTTTGTCTTGATAGTTAACTGGTTTGGGTTTGTAGATCTTCTACTTTCAATGATCATCCATAGTCAGAGTTTTCATAAGTCACTTAATTGCTGGTACTCATGTGTAATCAGTGTTTACGTAAACAATAGACGATATGCTGCATTGGTGCTGGCTACGTTGGTGGACCAACCATGGCAATGATCGCCGCCAAGTGCCCTATCTATGTGTACGTCATCGACAGCTCCGAGAGTTGCATCGCAGCATGGAACAACGATCGTCTCCGTATTTGCGAGCCAGACCTCTATGATATCATCAAGGCGCACCATGGAATTAATCTTTTCTTCAGTAACCATGTCGAAATGTATGTTGATCAGGCCGATATCATCTTCGTCTCCGTGAACACTCACTACAAAAATAATAGCTAATAGCGACGGACTTTTTTAATAGTCCGTCGCTATTGGCGACGGATATATAGTA
This sequence comes from Boesenbergia rotunda, assembly GCA_024364735.1. NCBI lineage: Eukaryota > Viridiplantae > Streptophyta > Magnoliopsida > Zingiberales > Zingiberaceae > Boesenbergia > Boesenbergia rotunda. Next base: position 226,349 of record JAGFNQ010004448.1, read on the forward strand.
TCCGTCGCTAGAGTTGCGCGCTAAGTCAAACCCCTGAATATTGCGACGGACATGGTCAAAGTCCGTCGCTAGAATTAAGCGGCGGGTCAAACCCCTCAATATAGCAACGGACTTGTTCAAATCCGTCGCTAATATGCGACGGACATATTAATCCGTCGCAATAATAGTTAAAAAAGGTGACGGCCCCCTACCCCCGCGACCACGCGATCCGGTGAACCCTAGCTCTCCCCTCTCGACGATTCTCCTCCGGCGAACCCTCCTCCGATCCCAGGTACGCGAGCTAAGCCACATTTCCCGTATTTTCGTCGTTGGTTTGTGCTTCCACGGCGGCGTCGTCATCTCCGGGCAGCCATGGCTTGGCACGGCCCGCGCGGCCTCGCGCGGGCAGGCGCGACCTCCCGCGACCCCTCGCGGGCAAGCCGGTCGGTCGCGGCCCAGCGTGGTCGGTCGCGGCCTGCTGCGGCCGACGACCCCTACTGCTGCCAGCGACCCCTGCTGTGGCCGGCGGATTTATTCATTTAATTAACTGATTAATTAATTGAGTAATTAATCAGTTAATTAATTGAGTAATTAATCAGTTAATTAATTAATTAATTTATCATTTAATCAATTTAGTTAATAATTTCTTTTGATAAATCATTAATTGTGTAATTAATTGATCACATGTTTGATTAATTATAGATTAATTGTTTGAGTAATTAAATTATTAAGATGATTAATTGTTTGATTAATTAGATTAATTGATTCATTAATTAGATCTTGTTTGATTAATTGTAGATTAATTGTTTGAATAATTAGATTAATTTGTTGATAAATTGTTTGATTAATTAGAATAATTGATTATTAATTAGATCATGCTTGATTAATTAGATTAATTTCTTAGTATAGCATCAATATCAAATTTGATATATGGATCATAATATGTGTGGTTTGATTAAATTGTCTTATCTGAATTCAGATACAATGTATCTGAACAAGGCATGAATGTATAATAGGTTAGATAATGGATTTATCCGTAAGAAATTTTTTGCTAGAGTGGAAGAATTTGTTAACTTTGCAAAGTGTCATCCTGAGTGTTTGAATGGCACAGAGTTGAAGTGCCCATGTAATCAACGCAAATGTAGAAATACAGCTTTCCGTGATGAAGATATAGTGAAAACTCATATCGCCAGGTATGAGTTTATTCCAGATTATTACAACTGGTACTGTCATGGAGAGCCGTATGTATATGAATTTGGTGGACCTTCTGTTGCATCGTCAACGAACTCAATTGGACCAGAGACATCATATAGCCCTGCTGATGCAATGCAATCAATGGTTTACGATGCAATGAATGCTTTTGATCAATCAAATGTAGAACAAGTACCAACTTCTGATGTTCAGAAAATGTATGACATGTTAAAGGCTAGTGAAAGAGATTTATGGGAAGGTATTCCTTCATGTCATTATCAATTATCTGTTACTGCAAGATTATTGAATATGAAGGCAGAACATCATTTCTCAGAATGATGTTATGATGACATATGTCAACTTATGTCAGAGTTGCTTCTAACTGATAACTGCATGACTGATAGTTTCTACAATACTAAAAAACTAATCAGAGACTTGGGTTTGCCAGTTGAGAAGATACATTATTGTGTCAATAATTCCATGATCTATTGGAACGAAGATAGTGAGTTGATGGAATGTAAAATCTGTAATCATCCTCGTTACAAGCATGGTGCTCACATGGTAAATCAGAAGAAGAAGAAAAATATTCCCTACAAAGTCATGTATTACTTTCCTTTGACTGCTAGACTCCAACGTTTGTATGCATCAGCAGCAACAGCAAGTCATATGATCTGACATCAAAACCATGGACATGATGGAGACATTATGTGTCATCCTTGTGATTCCCTTGCATGGAAACATTTAGATTCAACATTTTCTTCCTTTGCTATGGAACCACGTAATGCCAGACTTGGACTTTCTGCAGATGGATTTCAGCCATTTGAAAGTTATGGACAACAATATTCATCGTGGCCTGTTATCTTAACACCATACAACTTACCACCATGGATGTGCATGAAAGATGAATTCATGTTTCTTACTGTTTTAATTCTAGGTCCTCAAAATCCAGAATATGGACAACAATATTCATCGTGGCCTGTTATCTTAACACCATACAACTTACCACCATGGATGTGCATGAAAGATGAATTCATGTTTCTTACTGTTTTAATTCCAGGTCCTCAAAATCCAGAAGGGCAAATAGATGTTTTTTTTGCAACCTTTGATAGCTGAGCTGAATTATTTATGGAATATAGGTTCAGAGACGTATGACATTGCTACAAAGTCAAACTTTTTAATGCATGCAGCATTGTTATGGACTATTAGTGATTTTCCTGCTTACTCAATGTTATCAGGATGGAGCACAGCTGGAAAGTTAGCATGTCTACATTGTATGAGTCAGTCAGATGCATTTTCTTTGCCCTGCAGTGGAAAGATTTTTTGGTTTGATAATCATCGAAAATTTTTACCTCTTGATCATCCGTTCAGAAGAAATAAGAAACATTTCAAAAGGAATGAAGTAGTTAAGAAGCTACCTCCAGTTGGGATGTCAAGCGAAGAAGTGTTAAATGAAATTGATAGTTATGAATTTCTACCAGTATATCAGGATGGTTCAGATGATATCAACAAGTATATTGTTAGAGTCAACAAATGTGGTTGGAGGAAAAGAAGTATTTTTTGGGAGCTTCCATATTGAAAATATTTACTCATTCGTCATAATTTGGATGTGATTCATATTGAGATTAATTTCTTTGATAACATCATTAATACTGTCTTAAATGTGCATGGGAAAACAAAAGATACAACAAAATCTCATGAAGAATTGAAACAATTAGTTAGCAGGCCTGAGTTGCATCAGAATGAAATAACTGGTAAATATCCGAAGGCTTGTTATACATTGGACAAAGAAAGCAAGCAAGCATTGTGTTCTTGGTTGAAAAACATAAAATTTCCAGATGGATATGCCTCTAATATGTCTCGTTGTGTGGATACGAATAGATTTAAAATGGTTGGAATGAAGAGTCATGATTGTCATGTGTTCATGTAAAGATTAATTCCAATAGCTTTCCAAGAATTACTTCCTAATAATGTTTGGCAAACACTTACAGAATTAAGTCTTTTTTTTCAAAAATCTGACTTCCAGAGTTGTTACGGTAGCAGATATGTTACGCCTTCAGACAATGATTCCTTTAATAATATGTAAGCTTAAGCAAATATTTCCACCAAGCTTTTTTGATTCAATGGAGCATTTGCCTATTCATTTACCTAGCGAGGCACAGATTGGTGGTCATGTACAATACAGATGGATGTATCCTTTTGAAAGGTTTCTTAGAAAATTAAAAATAATGTGCGTAACAAAGCAAGAGTTGAGGGATCAATATGTAATGCATATCTGGTTGAAGAAGCAAGTTCATTTTGCTCCTATTACTTTGCTGAAAATGTGAAAACCAGACATCGAAAGTGTCCACGCAATCAAGATGGCATTCCATCAGTTGACCTAGACATTCTTTCTATTTTCAAGTATCTTGGAAGAGCAATGGGTTCAACTTTATCTAGACGGTTAAATGACCAAGAATATCATGTCGCCAGGACATATATCCTCTTAAACTGTGAAGATGTCAAACCATACCTAAGGTATTATCTCTTGTTGTAATGAAATTAATATTTCATAATATAATCAAATTTCTGGTATGATATCAAATGAACTTATATGTCAGGTTATACCAACAACAATTGTACATTCAAAATCCATCAATAAGTGCAAATGAGGTAGATCAAAAGATAGAAGATGAATTTGCATTTTGGTTTCAAATATATGTAAGTGAGTTAATATGCATTTTTTTGTTAACAATTCTTGATTACTTATTAATCTAATTTGATCAACCACCACTATTATAGGTCAATGATGACAGAATTTCAAATGTAGAAGACGAAAGAATTAAAAATTTCGCATTTGGACCTCTTCATACTGTGACAGTCTACTCGAGTTATTACATGAATGGATACATATTTCATGTGGGCCAACACGATTCAGGGATGCTAACGTATAATTCTGGCATCAGTGTCAAAGGATCAACAAACAACAATGATACTGAATTTGACTATTATGGCAAGCTAGAGGAAATTATCGAAGTTGAATACCCAGTGTTACCTTTCAAAAGATGTGTATTATTCAGGTGTTCTTGGTATGATCCAACTCCAAGGATGGGCACCAGGAAACATCGGTTATACAATTTAGTTGAGGTTAATTCAAGAAAAAGATTCAACAAGTTCGAACCTTTCATTTTTGCGGTGCAAGCTGGTCAAGTATTTTATCTGGAGTACCCAACTAAGAGAAGACGACCTAGTGAATGGCTTGTTGTTTGTCAAATGAAGCCTAGGTCAACCATTGAAATGCCAAATATGATCACTGTCCAAAACTTTGATGCTTATCAAAATGAAGAAGTTATAATCAACTCCGTTGATTCAGAAATACAATCAGCATCTCAATTACTTATAGATGAGAATGTCTCTTACGAGGAAATTGATGATGGTGAAATATCTAGCAGTGAGGAGGTCGATGTATCAACGGATTCAAGCGATGAAAACTTGCATGTTAATTTAGTTCCATCAGATTAGGATGAGTTAGATGTATTAAACATTAACTATGATGTTTGTATTAAGATGAGTTGTTAATTTAGTTCGTTCTGCTTGTATTGAACATTAACTACGATGCTTGATTATCCCTTTGCTTGCTTTATTTACATTGTCTTCATTTGCATGTTTCCATTTGTACTTAAGATTACTGAATTTTATTTTACCTATTTTTCTTATCTACCAAAACTTTGTGTATAATCAGGTACCATGTCTACACCCTGTGATCATCAGATTAGACTTACAGTCGTCGGTGACAGGTATACCTATTCTTCTTATATATTTTAGATCAAAATTTGCTAATATATTTTATTTTTTCCTACAATTTTATACCGGATGGGCATCAGGTGTCTTCCTATATTTCTAAAAAATTTAAAGAAAGACTGTCCACTTCGACCACATGGGGGCATATTGAAAATGATTTGAAAACATTCTATTACGGGGAGTTTTTGGTAAGTAGTTTAGATGTATATTTAATTTGATGTTATAACTTTTTTGATACTAACCATATTTTTTTTTTACAGAAAAGGTACACCTGGGAGGAGGGTGCAGAGGAGGAGTTTAAGAAAACATGGAATGCCTACTGCTCTAAATTGTACAGGGACATGGTCTACAAGTGGAGAAAGAAGGCTGATAGGCCTACAGAGGTCCCTGAGACGATTTGGGCAGCATGGCGAGCTGTCTGGGATGGCCAACACTGGCAAGAGAATGCTGTGATTGCTCTAGCCAATCGCAATAAAGAGCTTGCTGGCCCCAGCACGGGATCCACGAAGCACACGGCTGGATCCCGTTCCATTGTCCAGCATGCCAGTGATTTGGTAAGTAGTTTTTATTTAGGTTATTAAAGGCATTTAGTATGTTTTTTGGATATGTTTAAACATTATATTTTGTGTATACAGACTGTTGAGCTACAGAGACCTCCCACTAGTTGGGAGTTATTCAGCAAAACCAACAAGAAAAAAGATGAGTCTTTTGTCGATCGTTGCTCCCTAGCAATCAATGTAAGTATATTAATTATATTTTATTTGTTTTGACATTTTATATAGACTAATTAAATTTTTATTTCCCAGGAAGCAATGACCACTAGAGTTGCTGAGGCACAGGCGTCTCAGCTTGTTGCAAGGGGGAGGATGCACATCCTCTTTCCACCGACGATGTAAATCGAATTTATTTTGATGTCGTTGGTGGGAACAGGAAGACCGCCCTATACGGCCTGGGCTCTCAGGCAAAGATTACATATGATTAGATGAGAGTTCAAGGGGTTAAGGGACGTCCAACATCCTCCTCCTCTACCTCTAGTGAGGTTCGTCAATTGCGGGAGGAAAATGATGCCCTGCGGACTCGAGTCATGTCGATGGAGTCGACGTGGGCCGGGAGGGACGCAGAGTGAGCTAAGAGGGACGCAGAGTGGGCTCAGAGGGACGCAGCGAGGGATGCTGAGTTGAGAGAGTTGCGGGCTCGCCAGGCACACACTGAGGAGGTAATAAGACACATGCAAGCTTATGCATCGACCTTATCGCTGATGACACAGATGCCAGCCCCTCCCGCCCCTCCCCTCTCTCGTTTTGAGTCTCAGGAGACAGAGGATCCTGAGGATACCAGACAGGAGTAGAGATACTTTAGTGGTATGTTCTTTTTTTCTCTATATTTTTGCAGTAACAATGGATTGAGTTATAATATTCATAATGATTCCTTTCTTATTACTTCATTTCTGTTTACAGATTGCATATCATCAGAGTTGAATTCAGATTTCTTCCCCTGCTTGAAAGGTATGCATATTCGATATTATTCCTTAATTATTTCTTATTTGTTAATTTTCATTTACAAATTTAATATTATTAGAGTTATATTTAGATATTAATTCTATTTAACTTTTTTTTATCTTCTATTTTGCAGGAATATTTTTCCTTTCCGTCCTTTATTCACTCCGATATTCATGTACGTAATGTTTCTCTACTGCCTCTAACTTTTGGTGTATATACTTCTTTTCGTATAGTTTGAATTATGTCTAGCTTCTTTTGATGTATACATTTGGATATTTTCTCTTGTTTGGATTGGATTAACCATTGGAAAGTTTAGATGTTTACTCTTGTTTCAAGTGTTTGGATTGTATAAGTTTGGAAATTAAAGTTTGGATTGGATAGTAGATTCGAAATGAAAGTTTGGATGTATACATTTCGAAATGAATGTTTGGATTCGATTCGAAATGAAAGTTTGGATTGTTGTGAATGTTTGGATGTATATATTTGGAAATGAATGTTTGGATTGGATTCGAAATGGAAGTTTGGATTGTTGTGAATGTTTGGATGTTGATATATCTATTATTGTTTCATATTTGTTTGGATCTTTTTGTATATTATTGATGTATATATGGGAAGTGGAAGAAACAGATTTTGGCTGGCAAAATTTTCCAAGTTTAGCGACGGATATTTTTAAAATTCCGTCGCAACTAGCGGCAGATTATTGACTTTTCCATCGCTATAACGATCGATTATCGACGGAGTTTGACCGAATCCATCGCTATTACGATATAGTAGCGACGGAGTTTGACCATATCTGTCGCTATCACGAATGATTTGCGACGGATATTTGACCATCCGTTGCTACTAAATCCCCCGGTATGTCACCCCATTTTCTCGGTGTTTGCGGCGGGTTTATATATCCGTCGCTAATATAGCGACGGAGTTTTTTCTCTCCGTCGCTATTAGTGTTTTGCGATGGAATAGCGACGGATTACGTCCGTCGCAATTCCCTATTATTTTTGTAGTGACTCCCACATTGGCTTGCGGTGTCGGAGCAGGAAAGGCAGCCGACCTTACCTATTGGGAGAGTGCAGCTCGCACGATCGCTGACGTTTCAATGTCCGACAAGATCGTGGTTGAGAAATCCATAGTCCCCGTCAAGACCGCAGAGGTCATTGAGATGATTTTGGCTGCCAACAATAGAGGAGTCAACTATCAGGTTCTCTCGAACCCAGAGTTTTTCGCAGAGGGTACGACCATTCGGAACCTGTGATTTCCTGACCGGGTTCTCATCGGCGGCCAGGACACTCCAGAGGGCCGTAAGGCTGTTCAAGCCTTGACGGACGTGTATGCTCATTAGGTACCGAAGGACCGTATCGTAACGACCAACCAGTGGTCAGCAGAGCTACCGAGGCTGGCAGCGAATGCCTTCTTCGCACAGAGAATATCTTCGATTAATACTATTTCTGTAATCTGTGAGGCTACTGGAGCTGATCTTTCAAAGGTAATCGATGTTGTCGGCAAAGATTCAAGGATCAGTCCTATATACCTCGAAGCTAGTGTTGGATTTGTAGGGTCCAATTATTGGTGGCCTGACCTACAGAAAGATACACTTAAATGTCATATATATGTGTTAGTGACATGGCCTGCAGGAGATAGCCAATTATTGGTGGCATGCCATCAAGATCAACGAATACCAGAAGAGCCGTTTTATGAGTTGTGTTGTCGCCTTCATGCTCAATCCTCTTGTCGGAAAAAAGATTGTTGTGCTCGGATTTAACACGAGGGAGAGCCCTGCTATTGATGTTTGCAAGGACTTGTTGAGGTACAAAGCCAAAATAAGCATTTACGACCCCCAATTGAGGCTGAACTTGATCCATGCTGACATAGTGAGCCCCAAGTTTGATTGGGATCATCCAGTGCTCTTTCAGCCAGACCCAATTCCCGTGGAGAAGGTGAGCATTACTTTGGATGCATACGAGGCGACCATTGAGGCGCATGGCGTTTTCATTCTTGCGAATGCGATCACGAAGTTAGATTTCAAGAAGATCTATGATAACATGGAGAAGCCCGCCTACATCTTTGTTGGCTTCAATTTCATCGACACGCAGAAGCTCAAGGAGATTGGGTTTATCGTATACTCCATTGGGAAGCCCACATGCATCTTGTTGCCTTATTAAGTAGAAGAAGTGTAAGAAAACTCGATGATGCTGTTGATGCAGTCTGACCCTGATTGTTGTTTTGGTGTTGACAACGATTTAAGTTTTGATTTAAGTTTGGTTGAACGAATTGGGATTAAGTCCTAGTTAGGGACTGGGCACGAAGTCCTAACTTGGAGAGTTAGGCATGGAAAAATCCTAGCTTGGAGGGCTAGGTGTGAAAAGTCCTAGCTTGGAGGGCTAGGTGTGAAAAGTCCTAACTGGAGGGCTAGGTGATGGAAATCCCGGCGAGTGAAGCCGGGTCCTGGTGAGTGAAGCCAGGTGATGGAAATCCCAGTGAGTGAAGCCGGGTCCCGGTGAGTGAAGCTAGGTGACCGAAACCCTGGTGAGTGAAGCCAGGTCCTAGTGAGTGAAGCTAGGTTGAATGAAGTCCCGGTGAGTGAAACTGGGCATGAAGTCTTGGTCTGAGGGATCAAGCTGTTAGTAATATGAGAGAAGTGTCCTAAGGCAATCGCCTTATGATTGTAATAATTTACTTTAATAAATGAATATTCACTATTTGAGTATACATGTTCGTGTATTTGATTGAGATCTTAAACTCATTTACTGAATGTCCGCAATACAATTCACAACATGAGAGAATTTGTGGTGAATTCACAACTAGTGATTATCTCTACATGTGCAATTGTGAAGTATTGAAATTGTCCCTAGTCGATGAATTGATAAATACAGACACTATCAATTCTGTTGAGACTAGCATGAGTTATTCTCTAATCAGCTGATTCTCACTGGCTGGTGACATTGGGATGTCCGGAGATAAACATGAATGCTAGTTAAGGGAACTAGTTCCTTGGAGTGACTAGCTGTAAGACTTCATATGGTAATCTACATATAGATATGTCAATGAAGTTCTTACTGCAGCTTAAGTTGGATGTTCCTTTGACTTGCGGTGTTCAAGTCATCTTGGTCATGGAGACTTATACTTTGACATCTTAAGCAAGTATCTCTAAGGAGGTGTGGACCCAGGATGGTTGGGTATAAGCCGAAGTGCCTGAAGATGTTTGAACAGCCTAAAAAGGATTCACCACTCCTTGCGAGGAGATGTATACCCAAGGCCTATCGTCGGATTGTTACTCGAAGCCTCTGGCCAGAGCATCACGTGTTCAAAGTATGAATCTCTCAGAAACATGAGAGTAACTAGAATCCGTAGGACGAGAAAAACATTGCTTGGGCTAGGTGTGACGTAGTCAGCCTAGTGGGGACTGACACACATAGACCGTGTCCTAAACCAAGTGGGTATAAGATGGTGAAGGGAATGAGGCACGATTCATTAGAGCTGCTGAAGGGTTTCAGAATTATTTCTGAGGTCAACCGTTGATCTTTCGATTAATTGGGGGTCATGATGTACTACTAGGTGTCACTCATGATCGTTCCTTAATTGGTTGATTATAGACGGCCAACATAAATCGAAAGCCTATTTAGTCACACGCACTACGAGTAATCCGAGGGATTTAAAACGAGTTGAAAATTGGATTTTCCAATCAAGAGAAATAAGTCGGATATGAATTTATCAGAGGCGCATCGGAAGCTTAAAATGGCTAAGTCTTTTGAATGCTTATTGGACGAATTAAAAGAGTTTAATTCGTATGGGTTTGGCTTGGTGTGGTCGGCCAAAGAGGGTGCCCACCCTCTTTGGTTTGGCCGGCCACAATAAAAGAGGGAAACCAATTTATTTGGTTTAAATTATAAAATAAATCAAGCGCGATTTGTTTTATAAAATTATGGATAAATAAATTTATATAAAGAAATTTATTTTCATTGAAATTAAAATAAACCTTGGATTGGTTTATTTTATAAAATCAATTATGAATTGATTTTTCCATGATAAGAAAAATTTATATAATAAATTTATTCTTTTTATGAAAATTAAAATGAACCATGGATTGGTTTATTTTATTTTATAAAATCAATTATGAATTGATTTTCCATGATAAGAAAATTTATATAATAAATTTATTCTTTTTTATGGAAATTAAAATGAACCATGGATTGGTTTATTTTATTTTATAAAATCAATTATGAATTGATTTTTCCATAATAAGAAAAATTTATAATAAATTTTATTCCATAATAAAAGGGGAGACATGGTTGTTTTTATTATAAATAGAGTTATAATAAAGGTATAACGGAATAATTCATAGAAAATTTATAAAGATAAATTTCTTATGAAAAATTCCGTTAAGAGGAGACTTGGCGATAAAGAGGCTACTATATAAAGGTGCATAGGCAAGGTTTGGAAATCAATCCAAGAGATCAAAGATTCTTGCCTAGCCTCTCTCCCTCTCCCTCTTCTAGTGCCGCTGGCCCTAGAGCCCTCCCCCTTTGCCGTGAGCTTCCACCACCAAGAAGAAGTCGAAGAAGAAGAAGAAGCGAGCGCGACTCCTTCCTTCCTCCTGGAATCTTGATTCCGTTTTTCGTTTAGTGGTTAGTTTTTCATCTCTCTCTTGGTATTCTTGTCGTGCCTTTGGAGAATCTAGTAGTTCTTGTCGGCATGAAACTCGTGGCTTTGCGAAGTCATCCCGAAGAAAACCCGACGTGGACGCGAATAGAGGTAAAGCTTCCAAGGGACGCTACGGTTGGATCTCGTCCCTTTCTACGAGTTACGCGAGGTATTAAGTAAATTAGTTTACTTTCTGTAAAATTTTAAATGTATGATCATGTCTCCACAACATAAGGTTGCATGCTAGATACGTGGTTAAAATAATTTGAGAAATTATTTATGCTAAACCTTCCGCTGCACGTAATTAAATTTTAAAATTACGAATCCGTATCCATGTCAACATGCACCCGGTCCCAACACAAGCACGAGTCAGAGAAGGGCTGGAGGCTTGTTCTCATGACTTAGGGGGGATTTGACCTTGCCTGGATCGGTCTGGTGACAGATCAGGGAAGTTGGCACGGTGCTCCTTCGTGGATCGGTCTGGTGACCGATCCAGCGATGACTGATCGGTCTGGTGACCGATCAGGGAGCACACAGTGAGGTTGGGAACCTACTGCCCGGCTCCTGATCGGTTCGGTGACCGATCAGGGAGCAGGCAGTTCCCTCACTATCCATCTCCTGATCGGTCCAGTGACCGAGATCAGGGAGCAGTCAGTTCCCTCACTGTCTGGCTCCTGATCGGTCCGGTGACCGATCAGGGAGCAGACAGTTTCCTCACTGCTTGGCTCCTGATCAGTCTGGTGACCGATCAGGGAGCACACAGTGAGTTGAGTTCCCCCGCTAATCAGTTCCTGAACGGTCTGGTGATCAATCCACGACCTAGGATCTGATTTCCGCAATTACTGTTCACTCACAAGTTGACCGATCAGGCTCGAGCCTGATCGGTCAGAGGTTATCCTGATCGGTCTGGTGACCGATCATGATTCACTCTGATCGGTCTGGTGACCGATCAGGCCTGTGTCGTCGCGAAAGCTGGGAGTCCCAGCAAAGCGGTGGATCGGTCTGGTGACCGACCCACAAGCCCTGGATCGGTCCGGTGATCGATCACTTTAATTCAAATTGCACTGTCAGACGCTCTGATTGCGTCTGAACGTATCTGATTCTCTACGTTTGATTTCTGATACTTGATTTTCTGATTGATATGCTGTGCTAATGCTCTGATTAAGCTGCAGGTGACAGGGAAGGATTCAAACACTCAAGGAGAGTCAATGGAGGCCTTTCCTTGGAGCAGGTTTGTTCGTTTTCCATCTCAGGTTGCAACGGACGCTGGCGCTGGCTGGAGCTGCTGACTGGGGCTGGTCTGAGGGAAGCTCAGGGAGTCCAGAAGAGCTCAGTGGTGGCTGGTGGTTGCAGGAGTGCAGCTGGAGGCTGCAGTGAGATGGTGACCTGACACTAGTGGAGAGGGGATAAGCAGCGTGGTGGAGAAGTGCAGAGTAGAACTTCGGTTGGCTTGTTGCTGCTGCGACTTCTGGTTGCGTGCTTGTGTTCTCTGCTGTTCCATCCTCTCTTGAGCAAGTTATTGTGATCTTTGAAGCAACCATCCCTTACTTGAGCACTTGGAGGAAGAAACAAGAGGCTTGGTGAGTCCATCAGCGAGAAGACACGAAGAAGGGAGTTCTTGCGTGAGATCGTCGCTGGGTGGAGCTCGAGTGAAGTGTTGCTTGTGTTCTTGCATGTGCTAAGTGCTAAGTAAGATCTTTCTTGTGTTTCATTGTGCTTAAAACTCTATCTTTGTTGAAACGCTGTGGAGAGGTTACTCCACCGAGAAGGAGGTTGCTTTCTATCCGGATTTTCCGGGGCTTGATCTGCCGACGATCAAGGGATCGCCCACCTTACGGGCACGCCAAGGAGTAGGGGCAAGTTATCCCCGAACCTTGTAAACCCTCTTGTTAGCGTCTTGCATTTGTGCTTAGCTTAGGGTTTTAGTTTTCTGCATACTCTGTTTTCATTACTTCCACTGTGCTACTAAACGTTTAAGTGCAGAATTTTGAAAAGCGCTAAGTTTCGGTGTCTGGCTATATTCACCCCCTCCTCTCTAGCCATCTAAGGTCCAACAAGTGGTATCAGAGCTTAGGGCTCTACTTCAGCGACTTAACATCCAAGAGTCTACAAGATGGCTGGAAGAGAAGGATTGAGCACAAACCGACCTCCATTCCTCGACAACATTGATTTTTCATATTGGAAGTCAAGAATGGAGTTTTACTTGAAGACAAACATGAGCTTGTGGTTCGCTGTTAAGGAGGGGTTTTCCCTTCCAAAGGATAATAAAGGAACGGAGCTTGAGTTTTCCAAGTGGTCGACTGAGCAAATTAGAAAGGGTGAAGCAAATGCCAAAGCTGTGGTTACCCTGCAGTGCGGAATGTCTAAGGACCAGTTGATCAAAGTTGGTCTCTTCACAAGTGCTAAAGATCTATGGAGCAAGATCATTGAGCTCCATGAAGGCACTCATGAAACCCGGACAGCCAAGAAAGATTTCCTTCACAGTCAACTCCAAAATCTATCCATGGAAGAAAATGAAAAGGTAAGTGAACTCCATGGAAGATTCAAAGAGATCCTCAACGGCTTACATTCCATCGGCGAAAAGGTAGAAAACCAGGACCTAGTAAAGTATGTTCTTAAAGCTTTCCCTAGGAATGTCTTGTGGTCATCCATGGTGGATGCTTACAAGGTTTCCAAGGATTTATCTTTTGTTAAGTTAGAAGATCTATTTTGTGAAATGGAACTACATGAGATCTCTAACCAAAGCCCAAAGGAGAAAGGGTTTTCTTTTATGGCAGGTAACAAAAGAAAGGAGAAGAAGGATGAGAACACCCACTGTCACGTGGCTCTAGTGTCCTTAGAAGATTCAAAGGAGGAGAGTGATAACGAATCAAGAAGCTCCTCAACCGCGCCTTCATCATCTTCGGATGATGAAGAGGTAATCTCTCCAGAGTTAGACAAATGCTATAGAACAATAGCGTGCTTGACAAAAATGCTTAAGAAATCTAAGGCCAAAGTCAAAGCATTAAGGTTGGAAGTAAAAGAATTGAAATCCCCTAAGGTTGAGGACATTAATGATTTGCATGATAAATCCCTTAAGGATGAAAATAAGAACTTGAAGAGCGAAGTTGAAAACCTTAAGAATGTTCTTGAGAAGTTTTCAACAAACTCTAAAACATTAGATATGATACTCAACTCACAAAGGGCGATGTACAACAAGGTTGGTTTAGGTTACTGACCTAAGGAACCAACTTTTGTGTCATTAATGTCAAGAACTCAATTTAGGTCACAAGATGATTCTAAGGTTCAAAAAGCCAAGAAGAAATTGACTAAGGCATGGGTGCCAAAGTCATTCATTGTAGATTCATTAGGTCCCAAAATTTGGGTACATAAAACCTCAATATTTAGAATTGTATAAGCATTAATTGAGGGGGAGCATCTATCAACATAGGTTGTTGATAAGTGGTGCTCCAAACCCAAGGCTAAAGTTACACTAGTTTCAAAATAAGTCAACAAGCCTTGAAAATTATTTTTATATATTGCATGAAGGGTTTAGATTCACACATAATTTGCTCTTGCCATGAATTGCTTAGAATAATTGATTTTCTTGTAGCAATTGATGTTTTACTGCAATTTGTGTTTTATGAAATTTCACTTGAGTAGTAAGGAAATTTTCATACAATGAATGATAGTATATTCATGCTTCAAAATAAACCAACTAGTTTTGAAAAGGAAAAATATATGGCATGAATGATTTAGGTTGAATCATGACAATGGATTGTTATAGTTCACGGTAAATTTAGAAGTTCGCCAAAATATCAAAACCATAATTTTTTTTGGAATAACTGATGATATATCTTAGGCTTAAGTTCTTGCTTAATGTGTTGGAGGTAAACATGATCAAGTATGCCATGATTTACTCTATGTGCTATTAACATTAGTCTATGGTATGAAAATTTTGTTTAAGAACAAGATAAACACATAGTTTATGATGTTTCAAAATTCAGCACTCAAGTTCCATGATTTGCTATAAAATCTGATTATCAAGGTAGATTGGATTATCAAAATTGTTTGGAATAAACATGATCATAATTGGAATATTTTGATACACACATGATCATACTTTGATACTCATGTTGTATAGGTATGTTTGAAAATTGATTATATTTTGATATTATCTTGATACAAACATGCTGGATAGAGTTGGGGATTATGAAATTGATAAATATTTTGAACAAATTTAATATTGACTTGATACAAATCTGTTTTGAAGTATCCAACTTAGATTTTGGGAACTTGATCATGCTTTGATACAAACATGTTTTGATATTCAATTTCATGCTTAGAAAATACTGAACATGCTCTGACACAAATCATGACATATATTTTTGATTAAGGGAACCCTTCAAATCAAATGGATTACCTCTATGCTTTGACACAAATCATGTTGATCATTTTGGGAAATGGATTTTAGTTAAAAGAAATCCTTTAGGATCAATGGGATTGAATCTAATTGAATTATGATGTCTGAAATCTCGTTTCTGAAACTGTACAATGAAACAAATCTGATTTCAGAGTTTCTGAAACTCAGTTTCTGAAATCTGGTTCAGAAAACCTCTCTGTATCAAACCAGATCGGTCCACAGACCGATCAGGACTCACTCTGATCGGTCCACCGACCGATCCAGGAAAGTCTGATCGGTCTGGTGACCGATCAGATCAACACTGATCAGAGGTATCAGACTACTCCTCAGTCCGATCCCATTTCATCAAGTTGTATCAGATTACCTGATCATACTGATACACACAAATCTGATATACACCAAGTACAATTGAAATATACTTGATCCTCCATTGGTACAAACCTGGTACAGGGTTAGGTGTGAAAAAGTCCTAATTTGAAGGGTTAGGTGTGGGAAGCCTTGGGATAGGTTTTAAAAAGCCCGTTTTCGGAAAATTCCTAACTTGGAGGGTTAGGTGTGGGATGCCTTGAGATAGGATCCATGTTTGATTGCATTTGCATATGCATTGGCGGTGTAAGTCCAAGGGGGAGTCTTGGCAACTTAAGTCCAGTTGTTTGTTTAGCATTGTTTTGCTACCTATTACTATTTGTTTTCCCTAACTTAAACGTATTATCAAACATCAAAAAGGGGAGATTGTTGAGGCAATCTGTGGTCCGGAGTGATCATGTATTTTTATGTTTGGGCAAAGGGAGTCTACCATCTGGTCGATCCGAGGGAGTGGGTAACAATCTTTGGGACAAGCTCTGTCAAAGTCTCTGAAATCGATGCAGACCCTCCACTTGTTCTCGGGCTTGGATACCAGCACCACATTGGCTAACCAGGCCGGAAACTGCACTTATCGGATGTGACCCACCTCCAAGAGCCTGTCCATCTCGACCTGAATTATCTTGTTTTGCTCGGGACTGAAGTCCCTCTTCCGTTGCTTCACTGGCCTGGCGTCGGCGTAGACATGCAACTTGTGTTCCATGACCTCCGGTCTGACGCCTTTTAGATCTCGGGCCGACCATGCGAATATGTCTTGATTCTCGGCTAGGCACTTCACCAGTCGTTGTTTGAGGTCAGGCTCCAGCTCTGGTGCTATCTTCACCTTTGTCTCTTCTCGGTCTGGGAGGAGCTGAACGTCTTCCTTCTGTTCTCTCAGCTCAGCCCAAGGAGATGGCTGCACCATGTTACAACTAGCGGGTGGGGCTCGGAACGCCTTCCGCACTTTCGTTCAGACATCGTCGACATAGCATCAACGTGTCACCTTCTGGTCGCCCCTCACTTCTCCCACTTGATCACCAACTGGGATTTTGACTTTTAAATAGAAAGTAGATGCTACCGCACTGAATTCATTGAGTGCAAGTTTGCCCAAGATGACATTGTAAGCAAATGGCGCATCCATTATTAAGAAGGTTGACCATCGGGTCCTCTTAAGGGGCTCTTCCCCGAGTGAAATAGCTAACTTGATTTGACCGATCGGTTAGACCTCGTTCCCTGTGAACCCAAAAAGAGGTGTGGCTATAGGTTGCAACTCACTAGATTTAATCTGTAACTGCTCGAATGCTTTGTTGTATAAGATATTGACTGAACTACCAGTGCCCACGATGGTTCGGTGGACCTGGTAGTTAGCTATGATAGCTGTGATAACCGGCGCATCATCATGCGGAACATCCACTCCTTGTAAATCTTGAGGGTCAAAACTGATCTGCGACCCTCTGGCTTGAGCAGAACTACTCCCCACTTGGTGAATCTGCAGGTGCCTTACCTGAGACTTCCGAGCTCGGTTGGAGTCTCCATAAGTGGGGCCGCCTGAGATGATGTTGACTAAGCCATGCACTGCATTCTGCTGATTTGCCTGCTCTTCGATCACTTCTTCTTACCCGGGAGAGCTAGGGGTTGGGAATAGTTGTCGTGCTGCGGGGTTGGCCACTTGGGTGTTTGTGTCTCGTCTATCTGGCTGTGCCCTTCCTCGACCACGAGCTCCTCCCTGATGGGCTCCTCGGGGAGTTCCTTGGCCAGGGCGAGCTTACCCCCGCCCGGCCTGCCAACAGTCTAGGGTGTCGTGAGTGTGATGAAACGAACAGTAGGGTTGCCATCTGTTGGGGAGGCACCCCTGAGCCACTTGCTGAACTACGCTAC
Source organism: Boesenbergia rotunda (assembly GCA_024364735.1). Classification (NCBI taxonomy): domain Eukaryota; kingdom Viridiplantae; phylum Streptophyta; class Magnoliopsida; order Zingiberales; family Zingiberaceae; genus Boesenbergia; species Boesenbergia rotunda. The sequence continues at coordinate 244,055 of JAGFNQ010004448.1, forward strand.
GCTCTATTAGATCGTGACCGTCAAGCTAGAGGGGGGGTGAATAGCGTCTTTCGGTTTTCTTCCTACAATCGTTAATGCGCAAGCGGAATATACTAAATAAAAACAAAACCTAACGAAGAAAGAACACACCTATTTATGTGGTTCGAAGATAGAACTCCTATTTCACGGTTGCCCGTAAGGTGGGCGATCCCTAATCCGTTGGTGGATGACTCCTCGAATGACCTCCGGCTAGCTCGTGTAGCTCCTTGTGGATGGAGAAACCTTGCCACAATCCCGGACACACTTCTGAGCAACCAAGACTACTAATGAGCTCTAACCAAGCTCATTTCGTCAAGGAATCACAGCCAAAACCGAGCCCCTTTAAATAGGTCTCTTGGTTGAAAACCCCGCTACTAGTCGACTGCCCCAAGGCCAGTCGATTGCCCCCACTCAAATTCGAACGTTGTAAGCCGAACGTTCGAATCCTGGCTGCTACCAGTCGACTGCCCCCATAGCAGTCGACTGATCTCTCTGCCCCTTTTATCAGTTGACTGCCTGAGGCCCAGTCGACTGCTACCTAGGTTCTTCCCTTCCTGAGTACAAGTCTCTCAGCACTCGACTCCTAGGATTTCCCGAGTGCATTCCCTCAGCACTCAACCCCTCACAACTCAGCTGACTCCTCATCAGCAGCCTCGACTGTTGCCTTCGCGCCCTCTTCATCTTTGGCTCCCGTCCCTCAGATGCCCACGCAAGCCCTCAGCTTGCCTCCATGCCATCATTCATGCATGCCTCGAAGTCCGCGCCCCTCAGTTTATCGTCCCTACTATCCATGGTCCCTCGAGTGCACACAAGCCCACGGCTTTCCTCCATGCCACCCTTCACCGTAATGAAGTCGTTCAACTATGTCAATATATGTAACCTACAAACCTGCACACTCATATACACATATTAGAACACAAGGGTAAACCTAACTTAAACCCTTTGCCCAAACATCAAAACACATGGTCACTAAGGACCATAGATTGCCCCAACAATCTCCCCCTTTTTGATGTTTGACAATACGTTTAAATTAAGGAAAACAAATAGCAAATCACAATGCTAACAACCATTTGGACTTACGTTGCCAAAGCTCCACCTTGGACTTACACCGCCAATGCATATGCAATGCAAACATGGATCCTATCCCAAGGCATCCCCACACTAACCTCCCCACGAGTTTAGGACTTTTTACCAAACCGGGACCTTTCCAAGGCTCCCCCTACATTAGACTTACAAAGGCTTTTTAAGCCACGAATGGAGCAACCATGCTCCTCCTCTACCTAAGCTTCCCCTAAACCTAGGGTTTCTCGCAAAGGCGTGTTTGGTTTCCCAAATTAAACCCAATACTTCTCCCCCTTTGCCATACATCAAAAAGATTCCAACAATTCTCCCCTTATTGGATCTTTTATCCCCTAATGATCATAACCAAAGTGTACTAGCCCCCATACACTTGTTTTACATCATTTGGACCCTTTCCAGGGCAGTCGACTGACACTCTGAAAAACCAGTTTTTAGCATTTCTGACCCACTTTCAGAAATGCACTAAAAATTCTACAAATCTCCAAAAATTCCTAAATTTTGTGGAGAGGTTTGTGGTACTCATGTCTACTTAGGAAAAATACACCAAATCATGTATCTATCACCAATCCCAAGATTGACACAAAACCCAAAACTAGCTAAAAAGTTCAATTGAACCTTGACCTAAAGTCCTAGTTTTGACCTCCTCTTGATGTCACTGCGATATCAAACCACAATGCATCCCTAGCATTGATTTATATGACATTTACATCAAAAACTCATTTTCATGCAATATGACCCCAATGTCATATTTTCATGCATGAAACTCAAAACCATCGTGCCAAAACCCAAGAATTGAGACTTAAGTCCGTCTCCAATTCTTTTGGCACACTCCATGGTCCATCTAGACCTCTAGGAGAACACCTTCCGAGATCCATTTACCATATATCCCAAAGGCTCTTAGAGCTCCCCTTTGAGCTCTTAGCCCTAGCCACCTCCCTAGGTGACTCAACAACCACTCGGCCACACCGGTGTACCTCCGGTGACTCTTGGCCTACAAACATAACTTTCTTAACCTTAGACACCTTATCCTTGATTAAGTCCTTTTTCCTTTTAAATGACACCTCCTCGTCATTTTTGGACTTTCCCTCCTTGCCATAATCATATGCTACCCTAACATATTTCTTTTTATTGGCATTGGAGCTCTTAAATCGGTATCCTAGACCCGATCTATCATGGTTAGGTTCTTGACTACCCAACACCATCCTTAAACCCTTTGATCTAATAGCAAATCTATCTAGGGTTTTCTCCAATTTATCAAGTTTTGCCCTTAAAGCTTGATTTTCCCTTTCTAGGCTTCTAACCCTAGCATCCATATGTCCACTTTGGACATTCCTAGACCTACCCTCCTTCCTAGGCATATGTCTCCCCTTCTTGGGATTAATGTCACGATCCTTAGGTACAAAGGTCTTGGGTTTATCATGATGCATGATTTTTCTAGATTTTTGATTTACAATACTAACCATACTCCTATCATGATATTTAAATCCTAAGTTATGCATGGATAACTAATTGACACTATTTTTAACATGCATGTAGGAACTTAAGTTTGAATTGCATTTCAATTTAAAGTTAAGGATTACCTCCCTTACCCTTATAGCTCCCCCTTGTTGTGAGCTTCTCTTCTTCTCATTCTTTTCCCATTTTCTCAAGTGCTCCATTTTCTTGAGCTCTCCCTTTCTTGGACACTTGGTGTAATAATGCCTTAGTTCTCCACAAGTGTAGCACCTAATGTGCTTTTTCTCTTTCTTTTCCCTACAACCCATGTTAGATTTAAAATAAATTGAGTTGGATTTAGGGTTTATCTCCTTTTTACCTAGTGGACACTTGTCCTTGTAGTGTCCCTTTTTGTTGCATCCAAAGCATATGATGTGGTCCTTTGACTTTGCTTTGGCGGAGGTAAGAGCTTCTTCTTGCTCCGGTATTGATGAGGGTCTCTCCTCCCCCTCAATCCTTGAATTTGAGACCTCTTCTTCTTGTCTTGATGAAGTGGATGATCTTTCACTATCTTGTGCTACTTCACTTGATGATATTGACAATTCTTTTTCTTTTTCCTCCTCTTGAACCATTTGACTTGTCTCCTTGGGCTCTTCCACTAATTGAGCTTGTGTAGGATTTTCATGAATCACTCCAATCTTGTTCCATAGCTCATATGCGTTTCGTATTTACCTTCACCACTCAATACAGTATTAGGCAAAATGCTAAGTAATATCGAAATTACCTTCTTGTTTGCTTTCGATTGACTTTGTTGCTCTTTAGTCCAATATTTAGGTCGAAGCTTCTTTCCATGCTTATCTCTTGGAATTTCGAATGGTTCTTCTAGTATCACCATGCACTCCCAATCCATTCCAAACCAAATCTTCATTTGCATCCTCCAATAGTCGACGTCTTCGCGATCGTAGGGAGGTGGAATGATGATGTCATCCCTCAACTTATCTTCAATCGTCATCTTCTCTAGCTTGTGCTCTCTCGGCGATTATTCCAACAAGAGCGGACCTCGCTCTGATACCACTTGTTAGATCGTGACCGTCAAGCTAGAGGGGGAGGTGAATAGCGTCTTTCGGTTTTCTTCCTACAATCGTTAGTGCGCAAGCGGAATATACTAAATAAAAACAAAACCTAACGAAGAAAGAACACACCTATTTACGTGCTTTGGAGATAGAACTCCTACTCCACGGCTGCCCGTAAGGTGGACGATCCCTAATCCGTCGGTGGATGACTCCCCGGATGACCTTCGGCTAGCTCGTGTAGCTCCTTGTCGGTGGAGAAACCTCGCCACAATCTCGGACACACTTCTGAGCAACCAAGACTACTAATGAGCACTAACCAAGCTCATTTCGTCAAGGAATCCCAGCCAAAATCGAGCCCCTTTAAATAGGTCTCTTGGCTGAAAAACCCGCTACCAGTCGACTGCCCCAAGGCCAGCCGACTGCCCCCACTCAAATTCGAACGTTGTAAGCCGAACGTTCGAATCCTGGCTGCTACCAGTCGACTGCCCCCATAGCAGTCGACTGATCTCTTTGCCCCTTTTATCAGTTGACTGCCTGAGGCTCAATCGACTGCTACCTAGGTTCTTCCCTTCCCAAATACAATTCTCTCAGCACTCGACCCCTAGGATTTCCCGAGTACATTCCCTCAACACTCAACCCCTTACAACTCAGCTGACTCCTCACCAGCAGCCTCGACTGTTGCCTTCACGCCCTCTTCATCTTTGGCTTCTGTCCCTCAGATGCGCACGCAAGCCCTCGGCTTGCCTCCATGCCATCATTCACGTATGCCTCGAAGTCCGCGCCCTTCGGCTCATCATCCCTGCTATCCATGGTCCCTCGGGTGCACACAAGCCCACGGCTTGCCTCCATGCCACCCTTCACCGTACCTGAAGTTGTTCAACTAAGTCAATATATGTAACCTGCAAACCTGCACACTCACATACACATATTAGAACACAAGGGTAAACCTAACATAAACCCTTTGCCCAAACATCAAAACACATGGTCACTACGGGCCATAGATTACCCCAACACGCTCGACCCCGTCTCTTTGCCCCATGGCTCGGGGACTGCGGAGGGGTCCCCCAGGAGGCATCATTTTCTGATTATGAGGAGCCATAGGTGGAGGTCCGACTTCTCGGCGCCGAGCGGATTGTGCTTCCTCCACGTCCACGTACTTGGCGGCCTTGCCCAGGAGGCTCTTGAAGTCCTTCGGGGGCTTGCGTATCAACGACCTGAAGAATTCTCCTTCTTGCAGACCCTGTGCAAAGGCGCTGATCAACACTTCCGAGGTAGCGGTGGGCATGCCAAGTGTAACCTGGTTGAATCTTTTGATATAAGCCCGTAAGGACTCTTTGGGGCTCTACTTTAAGGCGAAGAGGTTGAGGCTCGTTTTGTGATGTCTTTTGCTGCTTGCAAAATGCTGGAGGAAGAGTCTCTTGAAGTCAGCGAACTCTCGCACAGACCCTTCCAAGAGTCCATCGAACCAGCACTGAGCGGGCCCTGCCAGGGTGGTTAGGAACACTCGACACTTGATGCCATGGTGTATTGATGCAGCAACGCTGCATTCTCAAACTTCATTAGGTGCTCTTTAAGGTCTGTGACTCCTCCGTACTCTAGAATAGACAGGAGTCGAAAATGCTTGGGAACTGGTTATTGAAGGACTTGACTAGAGATGGGGAAGCCAGTGCGATCAGCTGGAGCTTAGACAGTCGGGGAGACTTCCACTGGGTCAGACGGTCCCGCACCCTCAGCCGGGCAGAAGAGCGCTTGCGGGAAGTAGGGACTACCACCTGGGCGAACCTCACCTTCTATACTAACACGAGCAGCCGCCTCAGAGGGACCTTCCTGAGCTGGTCGGCAGTCAACCCTCTGTTCGGCTGCTAACTTTTGAGCTTTGGTAGCTACCAGCAACTCGAAGTCTTCTTGGGAAAGAGTAATTGCCACCTTGTTGGAGTCACCCATCTCCGTCTTTCGATCAGGCTAATTCTCATAGACGACGCCAAATTTGATTCTGTCGACAAGCGGAGAGGGTTCTCGCTCAAATGACTCGATTGGACAAAGATGACCTGGTCAGACGGACGAGTTGTAGCGGCATGAATCGGGGTCAGGGTCAAAGGCTAGTAGGCCAAGGATGTATCAGAGTCGGACCTAAAAGGTAGGAAGTAGGAAGACAAGAGGTGAAGAGAAAATTCCAGCAGCAAGACTCCCCTCTCTTAAGCACCCAAGGGGCCTTATATAGGGGAGGAGGAGGCCCCATGTCTTGTCAAAGCTGTCTTGTCTCATTAAAAACTGACCTGCTGACATACTGATCCTTTGGCAGCCTTAGTCTTCCCAAGGGTCTGACACAGCCACCTGAGGGTATGTCCAGGCTATCACTTCCATCCCCATTAATGTCTGATACTCTACCAGGATATGATTATGGCAGGTGTCTTTTCCTTATAATGAGGAGATATGGAGGATCTTAAAAGCTTGATCATGATTAAACTACTGAGATAGTGAAGTCACCCTGGCTGATCTCACTAGGCGCAGTGACTAATCCCCCCGAATTGGCCGACCGACCGGGAGTGATCACTCAGCGAGACTCGGTCACTCGGCAGTCACTCGGCTCTTAGATGAGTAAATGGACAGAGCGGGTTCAATTATTCTTGTTACCAGCCAATCTGTCCGGCCGATCAAACCAGTCAGACCAGCCGGTCGGGTATGTCCGCTCGGACAATTGGATACAGGTCATGACATTCAAAACGAGAATTAATGATTCTATTTGGCAGGGCGATTATGTCATCCGGTCGGGAGTGCCCGACCGGAACCATCCACCCGGACTTCAACCACATTCGATATCCTTTCTCGATGGAGCTAGGCACATGCTTTTTCCTCCGCCCGACCGAACCTCCCCGGCCGGGTTTGCCGACCGGGGATTCCCGACCGGCTATCGCCGACCGAACCAAGTCCGAGTAACCTCGAACTTTGATCTCTCAGGCTACGTTGACATCTAGCGCACCCGACTGGCTTGGTCCGACCAAGTCCCGGCCCGACCGGGCTTCCTACCAGGTCAGATGACATATCCGACCGGATCACAAATCTCCCCTTCAAATCTAGTCAAAGGAGGCGATGAGTCCGACTGACTAGGCTATTCTCCTGGTCGGACATTCCTGACATCACGGTCCTGGCGTTCGTTATGGCCTCCGAATCTTAATCATTATGGACCGAATCGTTAGTCACATCAACATTAACGCCCTTGCCATGCGTCCAACCTCGACTGGTGCTCCTTGGCAACTAGGCGTCACTTGTCAGACTCATGCGGCATCAGGGCGAGGGTCTCAAAGCATCGGTAAGGGCGGGAAACCGACAGTTGGGATCCAATCCCGCCTTTTTCACCTCACGCATCCGACGACTCTTATGAGTTTCACCGCAGTATAAATACTCCTTCATCTGTCATTTTCCCCTTCCTCGCTTACCTTCTACTTTTCACTTCTTTTGTTTGACCTCTGCTTTTCACTTCTTCTTTTGTCCGACCTCCACCGCCCGACCACCGTGAGCTCCGGTGATCTGCTATTTCCGGTGAACCTGACCGTCTTTCATTTCTTCACCTCAAGGTGCCCGACCTCTAGGTACTCTTTTTCTTCTTCTCCGAGTTCCTACTTATAATTCTTGACCCCGTCCCAATGGTCGAGTCAACCTCTTTAGTCGGTTTGTGGTACACCACCACCGTCTCGACCCTGACCCTCACCCATTTAGAGGCCATTCGGTCGGACTATCAAATCCCAGAAAATCATCTCTTAGCCCTTCCCACTCGTTGCAACCAATCCCATCAACCTCCCTTAGGTTATTTTACCATTTTCAAAGACCACTTATTGGTCGGTCTGAGGTTCCCCCTTCATCCCTTTATTTAGGAGGTCTGCCGGTATTTCCAAATACCTCTCTCCCAATTGGCCCCAAACTCCGTTCGGATTTTATGCGGGGCCGTGATTATCTTCTCTACCTACAACATCCCTCTCGACCCCCCGAGTCTTCCACTTCTTCTACTACCCCAAAAAACAAGAGCCGGACAATTTTTTCTTCCAGGCCCGAGCCAAGTCAGTCTTCTTAGATAAAGTCCCTCCTCCAGTAAGGGTTGAAAGTCCCATTTTTTCTTCGTGAATAGCACTCCCGCCCTTGACTTGGCCTACCGAGTGGGTAGAGGACCTACCCAATCAGCCATACATGCCCACGAGTTATCGCTCAGAGCCAGGCTTCCAGCTAACTTTCTCCAAGATCGGGGGGCTTTGCTTCCACGCCGGCCGGCTGCTGAGTGAAGCCGTTTTGTACATATTCCAGCTGAGCCATATCCCTACTGCTCTACCCGACACCTTCGGTAAGTTCTTATTCTTCTTTCGAACTTTTTAGCTCTAACTAAAGCTCTCTCTGTGTTGCAGCCGAAACCATATGGAATGCCATCCTTGCTGATGAGCTTGGCCTGGATGAGGCAGAGTTAAATGCCCGAGCGGCAGAGGAGCTGGCGAACCGGGAAGTGCCACTAGTGAATAGTGCCCCGACCCCGGAACAATTAGAGGATGCTGGGGACGACTCGGAAGCTGAGCCACTAGCGGGAGACTTTGAGACAGAGCCCCAAGTGGTGGACTTGGAAACGGAGACACTGGCGGTGGAGGCAGAGGTGGAGCATCCAGCCTCAGAGGGACTGACAAGAAAACGCCGTCGACTGACTATCTCTACGAGTGTACCTCTGGCTCGAGAGCTGACCGAGGAGGTTCACGATCTGACAGCTCCTCCACCCGGCCGCACTCCTTCCAAAACCTTGGCCCCTGGCTCGGTGCCACCTCGCTCAAAGCATCGACCTCTGACTCGGTGCCGCCTAGCTCGGGGACCTCGACTTCCAGCTCGACACCACCTCACTCGGTAGCCTCGGTGGATCCCTCCGGAGCTAAAGCTGTGGCTTCCCTTTTGGCGATGCAGTCCCCTCCTTGACTCCCGGTCGATCTACAGCTTCCCTCGGCAGTCAACTTGACCCAGATCGTCCAACCCCAACTGGTCATTCTGCACGGTCGGTTGGTTGCGAGCTGGGACCAGGTGATGGCGACCACCCACGAGAGGAGTCCGCTGAGCCTGGCCGATAACTTTTTCCTGGACGCCACTCAGGTATATCTTTTTTTTCTTTGTTACTCACGACTTTGCTTGTGATACTTGTTTCTGTGCAGTTTTGGGTCATCTGTCGGGCGGTCACCCAGTCCCTGGTCAACAACACCAGGGAGCATCGGGGGGAGAGATGAGAATAAAGGAACTGGAAACCCAGTTGACTCACTGCATTCTCCCTCCTGGCGAGGAGGGCTTGGGACTCCTCCGCTTTGAAATAGCAGTTCTGAAGGCGCAGTTGGAAGAGCCCGATGCCCGTGCGGAGGAGGAACATGCTCTGCTGGCCACCGCCTCTCGGGAAATAGACCAGCTGGCCATCCGGCTACAGCCCACGGAGGCTCAGAAGAAACCAACCCTCACCCGACAGCCCCGAGCCCGCTCCGACCTGGATAAGAAGACCGCCGAGGCCCAGACCCTAAAGGCTCACCAAATCCATGGTATTTGTCACACCCCCAGAGGCTCATGCTTACTTGGAAATCGGACAATATCTCCCCTGTACGGCAGACAATATGAAGGTTATATACATCTATCTCACACATATCATAATCACAGTCACAAGTGGCTGGCAATAACAGAAGTAAACATAACCAGACATCATAACCACGTAGTTTATTAATATCTAATCAATAAATAATAAATAACTTAAACTTCGTACAGTAAATGCAAATATACCAGAAAGTCCACGACATAAGTACAAGTCCACAACAGAACGACCAAATATCGACACATTGATAGATTCCATTTTATTGATCATTTGAGCTGCTAAAATCCCTGTTTGATCCATGTTTTTATTGCCAAAATTATGAAATTGCCTAGGTTTTAGAACTTACCTTTATTTTGGACTTAATTGCAAATATGCAAATTTATGGATTAATTTGGCCACTAAATTCTTGATCTATTTTTTGTAGGCATCAAAGTTCAAGGATCTAGGGCATATTGGGTCAAACTCGAGTCGGAATTGACCCAGATCAGATTACCAAGATTACGATTAAATCTGGGCCGTTCGATTCGAAAGCGGCTAGATCGGAGTCATCCGGGATGATCTGAAGCAATCCGAGCTAGGGCTAGGGTTGATCAAGCACCCTGATCAAGATCTGAAGGTTTCATCACAATCAGAGCTAAATCAACCGTTGGATCAAGCTTGGAGGGCTCTAGATCATCCATTCAAAGATTAGCTAGATCTGGACCATCCGTTGCAAATCTGGAGGATCCGAGCTACCACAAGGCAGATCCTGACCCCAGATCTTCATCATCAAAGTTTGGCTCAAATCGGACTAAGATCAGCCGTTGGATTGAAGCAAGTTAATCTGGACCGTCCATGCATGAATACTTAAGGAAAATTTTGGCCGCAGCTTCCCTATCGCGTCTTCGCCGCTACAGTGTTCTCTCTGCCGAGTGTTCTTCGTGTTCTTGCGTTTTTCTCTCCATCCGAAGGCGTGATCCCTCGACTCTTGATTCAGAGCTAGTGCTAGGTCGTCGAGGAAGCCATCAGTGAAGTTTCTGGATCAGATTTGCTCAATTCGCAGAACTGTTGAGAGGTTTCCGCGGTTCTGTTACTTGGCGTCTTTTGATCGGTTGTGATCGATTTCATTCCAACTGAGCTATCTAGAGGGGTTCCTTAGAGAGCTTAGATCATCATCATTTCATCTCCGCACACAAGCACAGCCGAAATGAAGATTCCGAGTGGAAATTTCAGAAATGAAGCATCTGAACTTGACTCAATCGCAGATGGCATTCTCTCCACGATTTGCTGAGTTTGCGGGTCCGATTCTCTCCCTTGCTTGACAACCAAGGAGTACCTGAGCTGAAGAAGGAATCGAGGAGTAGATTTATTGTTTTAATCTCTGTTTTTAGCTGTAGTTTTTGGTGTTCTGTCATTTACTGCATTGTCTGTTCTGAAAATCCATTGTAGTTACTGAGTTTTTCAAACTTTAAGCTCTTAGCTGTAAGTTAGTTTCAATTTTGCAAGTAGAGTAATCGAGACACTTGTTTAGTGATTGATAGAGTTAAATTTCAGTTTGCTTTAGTTTTAATGCTTGCGTGCCAATTGGGATTGCTGCGTGCCAAGTTGTTGGCTGTGTTTCCATTTTCTTTCCAGCTTTCTTTCATTAGTTCTGTTAAGAAATTTGCTAGCTAAGTTTCTGGTACATAGATTAGTTGCTTAAATTCATTTTGCACTAGCTAATTCAGCCTTTTATTCTGTTGCGAAAACAAGATTAGTAGCTAATCTTTCAATTTCGGAAATCTGAATTTTCAGCCATATCATTTCTGAATTTGCTTTTGTTTCTCCAATTTTGATTTCAGTTTCAACTCCTCTACATTAATCTTGCTTAGTTATTTCCTAAAACCCCTGTTTTCCAATCACTTTTACAACTTGAGCTGCAATGGACTGATATCTTAAGTTTAGAGTTAGTTTCTTTGGCACAAGGAGACTTCAATTGCGTGCCAATCGAATTGATTCTTTTTGCATCTGAATTTGACTCGTTTTTGTGGTATGTGAGTGTGTTCGGAATCAATAAGATTGAATTTAGCTAATTCTGAATTTTGTAGGCAGAGATTGGCTTCCAAAAATGCTGCATGCTAAGTTGATACTTGTTGCTTGAGAAAATTTCGAATTTCTTCTTGCATTGATTTGTCTTAGCTTGTTCAATTCCAAAATTTGCCATATCTGTCTCTACATTTCAGAGTATTGTTTGTTTGCAATTCGAATTTCGGTTTAGTTTTCAAATTAGGTTAAGTTCCTTGCTTGATTAGATTTCCTTCTTGATTGAGCTATTACTTGCCATCTACCCCTTAATTCATCCGTATAGTTTCCCTTTCTTTTTCTCGTTTTCCCATTTCTTATTGCAACCCCAAAACCAAAATCCATTTATTTGTTTGAAACCCAAAAACGACACATAACTACAAGTTTGAATCAAGCACGTCAACTAGCCCCGAGAAAAATACGACCTGTGGCCCCTTTGCTACATTCTTATACATTTTGATTGTAAAAGGGTTTCCAGCTATTCATTTACATTTAAATTTGATAGACCCATGCCTTCGTGACAAATTAGTTAGTATAATTGGGCCCGTCAAATTTTTGGCGCCGTTGCCGGGGAATCTGTTAGTTGACTTGTTTGATTTTTTCTTGTGCACTTATTTCATATCATTCTTGATTTGTTTCTGTGCTTATTGTCATATCTTTTGATTTGATTTTACTTGTTTTATCTTTCTATCCACTTTTACTGCGATTTGTTTTGTTTTTATGACCAGGTCTCTAGGTGCTGAATTGGAAGATTTCGATCCTGAGATTGAGAGGACCTTTAGAGTCAGGAGGAGCCAGGCACTTCATTCTGAGACTACAGATATCCCTCCTATTCAGATTATCAGCACTCACTCAGGCATTGACATGGCAGACCACCAGAGAACCATGAAGGAGCTCGCAGCACCAGATGCTGCATTTCAGTACTCCAGCATAGCATATCCAGAGCTAGGGGGGAGTTTTGAGCTCAAATCGGGACTTATCAATTTGTTGCCAAAATTTCAGGGTTTATCTGGGGAGGATCCAAACAGACATTTGCACGAGTTCCATGTGGTGTGCTCTACTATGAAGCCTCAGGGCGTTTCTGAAGAAGACATTAAGTTAAGAGTATTTCCTTTTACGTTGACTGGAGCTGCTAAAGATTGGTTGTATTATTTGCCCACTGGACATGTTGCTAGTTGGATTGAAATGAAGAGAGCATTTTTAGAGAAATTTTTTCCAGCATCAAGGACCGCCATTATCAGGAAAAGTATCTGTGGCATTCAACAAGTGGTTGGAGAGTCCCTTTATGATTACTGGGAGAGGTTCAAGAAGTTATGCTCTAGCTGTCCTCAACATCAAATTAGTGAGCAACTTCTTGTGCAATACTTTTATGAAGGTTTATTACCTATGGATAGGAGCATGATTGATGCGGCGGCAGGGGGAGCCTTGGTGAATAAAACTCCGGAGCAAGCTAGAGTGCTCATTTCTAACATGGCGGAGAATACTCAACAATTTGGGAGTAGAGCACTCACTACAAGAGGGGTTCATGAAGCTCAAGTGTCGCCTAGTGAACAAAAAGAAAGCAAAAGCTCTTTGTTGGAGAACAAACTGACGGAGTTGGCATCTTTAGTGACGCAAATGGCAGCGAACAATGTGAACCAAGCCTCAAATTCAACAACAACTTCATTTCCAAATCAAGTCACAAGAGTATGTAGCATTTGTTCAAGCCAAGAACATTATTCAGACCATTGTCCAAATCTTCAACAAGATGAATCGGTTGCGGCCTTGGCTAGAGCTCCATTCCAACAAAGAAATGACCCCTACTCATCTACCTACAACCCGGGTTAGAGGGACCACCCAAATTTGAAGTATGGTAACTCTTTTTACCAACAACCGCCTTCCAATCATCAAATTCAGCAAAATCATCCCTCATTTCAGAGTGCACAGCAGCGAAACTATGGTTTTCAGTCACAAAATCCCAATTTCCAGCAACCACAGCCGCTTTCACAGAATTTCCCGCAAGGATTCCAGCAAATTCAGCATGCACAGCAATCACAACAGCCATATCAAAGTTTTCAGCAACCTTCGCAAAATTTCCAGCAAGGTTTTCAGCCATTCCAGAGTCAATTCCAGAATTCACAGCAAGGATTTCAAGGTTTTCAGAGTTCCAACCAGCAAAATCAGCCTCAAATGCAGAATTTTCAGCAAAGCTATCAAAATTTTCAGCAGCCTTCTTCCACCTTTTCAGCCCCACACAAATCATACGCAAGCTATGGGAGCTCAAGTGGAGGAGATGTTCAGCATCAACAAATGATGGAAATGCTACAGCAAGTTGTACAAACACAACAACAACAACAAGCTTGGCAACAACAACAAGCTTGGCAACAACAACAACAACAAGCTTGGCAACAAAACATTGAGAGGCAAATAGGGCAATTGGCGAGTGGGATCAATCACAATCAAGCTCAAGGATCAAATCAACTTCCTTCCCAAACTGTTCCTAATCCCAAAGGGAATGTGAGTGCTATATATTTGAGGAGTGGGAAGGTCACCTCAAGTCCAAAGAGTCCAAGAGCAGAATTTTCAGGAAACCGGACAGCTTCTCCAATTCCGGCCCAAAACTACACTGAAATGAGTTCAAATTCAGCTGATTCCACCTCTAGCCCGTTCCCAACTCAGTCCTCGAGCAACCCTCCAAATTTGGTGGCAAACAGAGAAGAAATCAGTGCCGAGACGCAAGGGACAGCAGCCACTACGCAGGGGACAGCACAGCAAAATTCAGCCTCTCCACTACCGGCCAAAGAAGATGATTTTAGGGTTCCTTTACCTTTTCCACAGGGGAGAACTCCAACCAAAAGACAAGGGGAGAAGGAGAAGGCTAAGGAATTTAATGAACTAGTGGAGCTTTTCAGCAAAGTGGAGATCAATATACCTTTGTTGACCATGATCAAAAGAGTTCCAAAGTATGCTAAGTTTTTGAAGGATCTTTGTGTTAACAAAAGGAAGCTTAAGGAAAATGAATTGGTCAGCATTGGGAAAAATGTTTCTTCGCTTATCCATGCCCTACCTCAAAAATGTGAAGACCCTGGGATGTTTACTGTTTCTTGTGAGATTGGGAGCACCATATTTCACGATGCTATGTTAGATTTAGGAGCTTCTATAAATGTGATGCCCAGGTCAGTCTTTCAGATGCTCGGCATAGGCCCTTTACAGCCCACTGGCGTGATGATACAGCTAGCAGACAGGAGCCAGACACGCCCAGCAGGTATGATTGAAGATGTTTTGGTGAAGGTAAAGGAGCTGATATTTCCTGCTGATTTCTATATTTTGGATATGGAGGGAGATTACTTGGCACACCGTTCTCCACTGATTTTAGGCAGACCGTTTCTGAAGACGGCCAGAACAAAGATTGATGTATATGCCGGTACACTTTCCATGGAGATTGGAGATACGGTTATTCAGTTTAGCCTTTTCGATGCTATGAAGCATCCGAGAGAGGATCACTCCATCAGGAGCATGGACATTATTGAGAAGCTAGAGCAGACAGAGTTAGAGGCTGAGGGATTTCTAGAGGATTTTTCGAGAGAAGCTAATCATTCAGAGGAGGCTGAGAGAGTATTTACTGCTGAGACTGAGGAATTTTCAGAAGACATTTCAGACACATTTACAGCTGGAGAGTTTATTCTAGGTGTAGGGGATGGCACAGAGCCCCAAGGATCACCTATTTCTGTTGAGATTCAAAGTGTAGGGGATTGCACAGAGCCCCAAGGATCACTTATACCAGTTGAGCACCTACTAGAACTTGAACCTGATACGGACTCTATACTTGACCAGGAGGGAGTTATGGACACATCTATCATTGTGGAACCTCCAGGTATTTTTCAGCGCGATCAGGTAAGTATTTCTTTTATTTTGGAAACATCAAGTCAAATACCAAAAGTTGATTTTATAGGCTGCGATACATTTCTTGTTTTTTCATGTGTGGGGAATAAGTGGGAAAATTTCATGGGAACATCCAAAATAGATTGCATTGATTATGATAAGTGTCTTGATGCATCTTGGGTAGATATTCATTGTAAAAAATTCTTTGAGATACCTAAACTTAATTTTATTGGATGTGATTCATTTTTGGATAAATTGTATGCAAAAACTGATGTTATTTTATTTCCTTCGTACCCTGCACGCTCTAGAGGGGTAGTACATTGTTTTGCAGGGTCCAGGAGACTTCTGGAGTGGGAGCTTAATCTGAACAGACTGAAACCTCCTGAAATGTGTCCCAAAAAGAATAAAGAGGTTGCAGTTAAATCCAAGTGTGGGGGAGCGATGCACAGTGAAGTGGAACAAATGGAAGAAGCTCTTTCGCACACCCTGACTCCTCCACTACCGCGGTGGAGGCTTTTTCTTGACAGACTCCGACCACCAGAAATAAAAGGGAGTTTGATTTTTGTCGCCTTTTCCTTTATTGCATGTTTTCAATCGTAAAACGAGTTCTTGTTAATAAATAAGTGAATAGAGTAGCATGACATGAATAAAATCATTGTAAATATTATGTTTTGTGTTTTCGCACTTCTTCTTGCATGATTAGGAATAAATGTATCCTTTAGGTTTTCTCCATAGCATTTTAGAGTTTTTTAGAAAATAAATTAAATTTGGTTGTCAAAACTTAGGATTTGAGTTCATGGATGAAGTCTTGGATGCTTGAGTACGATTTTGCTTTAGACTCTTGATTGAAGAATTGAGATGGATTAATTTTTACCTAGTGAGATTAGCCTTATTTTGTGATATACACATGTCATTGTACTCTAGAACTTGCTTAGGTTCTTTCAAAATCATATTTCAATGGTTGGATCACATCTATAGGGACAAATCATTTTATTCACCTTTCCACATCAATTTGCTTATTCTATTCTAATTGTCTTTCCTTATTGCTAATCTTGACCCTCATTTTTCTATGGATTTGTTTGCTTGGGATGTTTTCTTGATGCTATTTTGCCCGAGACGGACAAAGAATTAAGTGTGGGGGAGTGATTGGTGATTTGGAAGCAATTTTCATCAATGATGTAGTTCAACTCGAAAAAAAAAAATTTTCATGTGCCAAAGATGAGTTTGAGTGATGTTTGGTGTCAAAAATGAGCAAAAGGATGGAAGCAAATGGAGGGCATCTAGATTCTTGATTACAATGTGGAGATCCAAGAAATGTTTGTGCCAAGGTCTAAGTGGCATGCAACCATCAAATTGAAGCCAAATCCTATGCCAAGGTTTTAAAATGGAATGGAATACCACTCGATACCTTCTAATTGCAAACTGAGCTGATCCGAGGCTAAACAAAGCTGCACAAAAAATGGAATTTGGAGGCTAATGAAGTTGGAATTGAAGCTGGGATGTTTCCATTTTGAGTTGCTGGATTGATACAAACTGCTGTGCCAAGTTTGAATACACTCATTGAAAAATTCAGCACTACTTCACAATGGACAGAACTGAAAAATTCAGTGCTGGAATTTTACTTCCCATTCGCTGCAAGGAATCTGTAATGGATGCAGAGAACTAAGCAGAAATTTCGTACCAAAGTGAAAAAAGTGAAATGAAACTACTCTGCCATTCAGCTAGAAGCTGGATTATAGCTGAGAAAAACTGAGAAAAGCTGGAACAAGCTGACTTCAAGTGCTGGAATCTAAGAGTAATCTGAATTCTGAATTGAAGCTGATATAGAGTGTCCAAAATCAAAGGAAGAACATGCCAAATGAGTGCCAAAATCTGAATATGGCACGCAAACTGCAAGCTATAAAATCTGAAGCTGAATTGAATCTGATGTTGGCTGAGTACAAACTGAATTGAAGCTGATTGAAGGCTGATAAAAAGCTGCTAAATTTCGGAACTGCCCCAAAATCTGGCTGCATTCCATTTATGGCTGCCGAGTACTACATCTGATGAATCAAGAACCACTTGATGCTAAATACCTGAAGAAATCAGAGAATGGAATGCACTGGCTAAGCTGAATTCGAATTCTGAGCTGAATTGAATTGATCAGGAACACAATTTGAGCTGCTGAGTGGAAGCTGTGAAGAAGTTGAGCTAAGGCTGTAGAAATCAGAACACAAATTGCTGAAATTGCTGGAGAGATCAGAAACGAATTCTGAGTTGAAAATCTGGGAAAATGGCAGCTGTTTGTGCCAAATCAGAGGAAAGAAGGAAAGTCTGTGTAGTGGTGAGGCTAGAATCCAGCTGATTGCAAAAATCTGAACTGCATTGGAATTGTAGCTTCTGAAATGAAGAACTGAAAAGGGAATAGCTGTAAGTTGAAAGAAGCATAAAGAGAGTTGCAGCTGCATAAAAGCTGTTAGCTAAATTTTGAGCTGGAATCTGAGAGCAGAAAGGAAACAAGCTGAGGTGAAGGCTGAAAGATAAAGAATGAGAACTGAAAACAAGCTGAAGACAGTTTGAATGAAATGATAAACTAAATTCTGGATTGGAGCAAGGTCTGAACAAGGCTATTAAGTAGTTGACAGGAGTGCTGAAATTGAGTTGCTGAGTGCTGATTTGCAATGCTGAATTTGAGCTGCCGAGTGTTGGAGCTGCACCATCTGAGAACAATCTGAATTTCAGCAGTGACGATCCGAAAATGTAACTATGGGCAGAAAAGAAGAGCTGAAATTTGGAGAAAAATCTGTGCAAGCCATTGCAACCATCACTGCTATTGCAGAAATCTGTATACTGATGAGGCTGAATCCAATTTACTGATCTGAAAACAAGTTGAGGTTGTAGCCGAACCAATCTGAACAGCAGTTATACAATCTGAAAACAAGCTGAATCTGTGAGCAAGAAATCTGAACTGCATTTTATTTGTAGTTGCCGAGTGCTCCACCAGGGAGCTACTGAATGGAACTTGATACAAGCTGGATTGAGTCACGGAAAGGGATGAGTTGAAGCTGATATTTGATCCGAATTGAAGCATAAAGAGAGTTGCAAGCAACATGGCCACAACATATCTGAATTCTGAAGTTTCTGCACAAATTTGTACAAACTGGGGACAAAAATTGGTTTGACTCAAAATTAGGGAAGTCAAGAGCAGCCATCTGTGGTTATAGACTCTGAATTGAAGTGAATTGGAGGCTGATGAACTCGGAATTAAAGCTGAAAGGAAGTTCTGAGCTGAGTGGTAAAGCTAGCTGCTGAAATAATTGAGGCTGATTTCCAATCCGGATGGGATCAGTTTATAAGTAAATCTGAAGGCTGCAGTAAACCCGATTTCAATCACCTAAACTAACTTGGATGGTAGGGAAGCCACTTGACAGTTATTAGAGTTTAGGGATGATTAGACATGTTGAAAAGATAAGCTGAGATAAGCTGAAAAAGCAAGAGAAATTAAATTGGAAAAGCTAGGACTGTGGCTGAGTTTAATGCTGAATCTGAGTTTTCTGAGTACTGGAATCTGAAGACCATCTGAAAACAAGCTGAATTGAAGCCAAACCAAGCTGGAAAAATATGAAACAAAGTGCAGTGAAGGCATTTCCGAAATCAGTGAAGGCAAAGGGCTGAAATTCCATGAGCAGAAATTAATTTCGAGTGGAACACTTGAAGTTTCCACTAACATTTGAAGCAAGTACTATTTGATGCAAAGTGCTGGAAGAGAATCTGTTGAAGAGTTGATGAACTAAGCATTGGTTTCGGAAAGAAAAGAATTTGACACACAAGGCAGAATTCTGTGAACAAAGGCTGAATTTGGTTTTCATAGGGTATGAAGTAGTAAACTAAGAGGAAGTCTGATGAGAAGTTGTGTCAGATCTCTGCATTTGAACCCAATGAAGAAAAATCTGAAGACAATGTAAAAATATCTCAAGTATTGCTTATAAAATCTGATACAATTCTGCAAGCAAAGTGGCACGCAAAGTGGGGACTTGGCACATTAGATTAAGGAAGAGTTTTTCATGAAAAAGAAAGGAAACTAGTTAAGTTTAACTCCATCAAGCTTTGGAGATCATTAGGGGACTGCATGGAGAGCAAAGAGCATCAAAAATATCCCCAAGCAACCAAGTCTTCCACTTTATCAACTTTTCCTTTCCCTTGTCTTATATTTCACATCTTACCATTTACTTGCTTTTCACTTGTTTTTGTATATGTTGATCCCAATCATGATAAATGGTAGAGAGTAGATAATAAGCAAGCCTATGGTAGTGCAAGAAGCATGTGTGTTGAGTGAGCTCCACTTCCATTAGCAACTTAGAATTTAAGGAGAGAGCCACCACTATTTTCCTGGAAAGGCTAGAGATTTAAATTCATCTCAATGACTCATGATAGATGAAAAGGCTAAGTTGTTGATTTAAGGACAAGATAGTAATCCATAGAGCTTAGATTTATGAGAATTGGCAACCTTAGGTAATTTCTTTTCATTTGCTTCTAATTATGCTTAAGAAAATCTATGGGATACAAATTTACTATTTTCGCGAGACGCTCAAGCTCAAGTGTGGGGGAGTTGATAGATTCCATTTTATTGATCATTTGAGCTGCTAAAATCCCTGTTTGATCCATGTTTTTATTGCCAAAATTGTGAAATTGCCTAGGTTTTAGAACTTACCTTTATTTTGGACTTAATTGCAAATATGCAAATTTATGGATTAATTTGGCCACTAAATTCTTGATCTATTTTTTGTAGGCATCAAAGTTCAAGGATCTAGGGCATATTGGGTCAAACTCGAGTCGGAATTGACCCAGATCAGATTACCAAGATTACGATTAAATCTGGGCCGTTCGATTCGAAAGCGGCTAGATCGGAGCCATCCGGGATGATCTGAAGCAATCCGAGCTAGGGCTAGGGTTGATCAAGCACCCTGATCAAGATCTGAAGGTTTCATCACAATCAGAGCTAAATCAACCGTTGGATCAAGCTTGGAGGGCTCTAGATCATCCATTCAAAGATTAGCTAGAACTGGACCATCCGTTGCAAATCTGGAGGATCCGAGCTACCACAAGGCAGATCCTGACCCCAGATCTTCATCATCAAAGTTTGGCTCAAATCGGACTAAGATCAGCCGTTGGATTGAAGCAAGTTAATCTGGACCGTCCATGCATGAATACTTAAGGAAAATTTTGGCCGCAGCTTCCCTATCGCGTCTTCGCCGCTACAGTGTTCTCTCTGCCGAGTGTTCTTCGTGTTCTTGCGTTTTTCTCTCCATCCGAAGGCGTGATCCCTCGACTCTTGATTCAGAGCTAGTGCTAGGTCGTCGAGGAAGCCATCAGTGAAGTTTCTGGATCAGATTTGCTCAATTCGCAGAACTGTTGAGAGGTTTCCGCGGTTCTGTTACTTGGCGTCTTTTGATCGGTTGTGATCGATTTCATTCCAACTGAGCTATCTAGAGGGGTTCCTTAGAGAGCTTAGATCATCATCATTTCATCTCCGCACACAAGCACAGCCGAAATGAAGATTCCGAGTGGAAATTTCAGAAATGAAGCATCTGAACTTGACTCAATCGCAGATGGCATTCTCTCAACGATTTGCTGAGTTTGCGGGTCCGATTCTCTCCCTTGCTTGACAACCAAGGAGTACCTGAGCTGAAGAAGGAATCGAGGAGTAGATTTATTGTTTTAATCTCTGTTTTTAGCTGTAGTTTTTGGTGTTCTGTCATTTACTGCATTGTCTGTTCTGAAAATCCATTGTAGTTACTGAGTTTTTCAAACTTTAAGCTCTTAGCTGTAAGTTAGTTTCAATTTTGCAAGTAGAGTAATCGAGACACTTGTTTAGTGATTGATAGAGTTAAATTTCAGTTTGCTTTAGTTTTAATGCTTGCGTGCCAATTGGGATTGCTGCGTGCCAAGTTGTTGGCTGTGTTTCCATTTTCTTTCCAGCTTTCTTTCATTAGTTCTGTTAAGAAATTTGCTAGCTAAGTTTCTGGTACATAGATTAGTTGCTTAAATTCATTTTGCACTAGCTAATTCAGCCTTTTATTCTGTTGCGAAAACAAGATTAGTAGCTAATCTTTCAATTTCGGAAATCTGAATTTTCAGCCATATCATTTCTGAATTTGCTTTTGTTTCTCCAATTTTGATTTCAGTTTCAACTCCTCTACATTAATCTTGCTTAGTTATTTCCTAAAACCCCTGTTTTCCAATCACTTTTACAACTTGAGCTGCAATGGACTGATATCTTAAGTTTAGAGTTAGTTTCTTTGGCACAAGGAGACTTCAATTGCGTGCCAATCGAATTGATTCTTTTTGCATCTGAATTTGACTCGTTTTTGTGGTATGTGAGTGTGTTCGGAATCAATAAGATTGAATTTAGCTAATTCTGAATTTTGTAGGCAGAGATTGGCTTCCAAAAATGTTGCATGCTAAGTTGATACTTGTTGCTTGAGAAAATTTCGAATTTCTTCTTGCATTGATTTGTCTTAGCTTGTTCAATTCCAAAATTTGCCATATCTGTCTCTACATTTCAGAGTATTGTTTGTTTGCAATTCGAATTTCGGTTTAGTTTTCAAATTAGGTTAAGTTCCTTGCTTGATTAGATTTCCTTCTTGATTGAGCTATTACTTGCCATCTACCCCTTAATTCATCCGTATAGTTTCCCTTTCTTTTTCTCGTTTTCCCATTTCTTATTGCAACCCCAAAACCAAAATCCATTTATTTGTTTGAAACCCAAAAACGACACATAACTACAAGTTTGAATCAAGCACGTCAACTAGCCCCGAGAAAAATACGACCTGTGGCCCCTTTGCTACATTCTTATACATTTTGATTGTAAAAGGGTTTCCAGCTATTCATTTACATTTAAATTTGATAGACCCATGCCTTCGTGACAAATTAGTTAGTATAATTGGGCCCGTCACACATCCACTATGGAAATAAAATAACATCTCTAGAAAAATAATAAACAAACTCAAACCAGAAATACTCGACACTAATGGGACAGCAGATGGATCCTCTCCTAGCGGCACGAGACGCAACTATCTACTACCTGAAACAAAAAGGGAAGCAAGCGGTAGTGAGTCTGGGGTCGAATTCTGCGGATATAGTGAACAGATAGATACATGGTATAAACAAGGTAGTTTAAAGCAGATATAAATAAGGTATATAGTCTCCGAAAAGTAGAGTATACAACGCAAAAGCATACCTGTAGGGTATGATCAAAAATCCCATACCAAGTCAATAAGTTGCGCGTAATACTGAGCGGATCTAGATTAAATAACAAATGCAAATCAAATACATATATACATGTCAATCAAATGTAACAATTATGGCTCAAACAAATGTAAGATGCATCGTATACAAATGCTGCAATGACATGTGTCACCCCTACACACCAATTTACAACCATCACACATATTTGCGAGGTTGATCTGGCAAGAGTTGTGACAGGATGCTGGGAGAACAACCTCAATCCCGAACTCCAAGAAAAAGGGGGAGCGCAACCGCTCTATATCAAATATCCCAAGGGAGCACAACCGCACGAATACCTAAGAACAAGGAGAAACAACCTTTAACTCCAGGAAGGGGAGCACAATCGCTCTAGTGCCCAACGGGAGAGCCCAACCGCTCTACCTATCCCTCATAAATAACTGAGGGGATGTCACCACCAGCTACCACTCCAAGAACTACCACTACCCATGAGTGGTTAAGAGTAGGACGACAGGACGACCACTCGCACTCTGACAACGACCACTATCCTGAGTGTTTGAGTGGACAGACCACTATATGACTGATGACGGGCTTAACCACAAGGAAGCCGATAACTAAGAGCATGCAACAATGCAATATAGTGCATGATCTTAATGTACACAACCAAAATCAGGTCAACCGAGTCAATAAGCAACACATGCACCCAAATCAAAACCATAACCAACCAATATACAACTAATCTATTGGGTAGGGTATATCTAAGCCAACTAACCCTATATAGGTCACATTATATTTCTAAAGTACATGTGTACCAGCGGTACTCTTTTTGGATAAGAAAAATAAGAGTCGAGACTGTATAACTGAAAATTTGGACTTTTAACTCTAAGGTCAAGTAAGGAATAAGTACCAAGCAGGAAAATAAATAATATAAATTTAAGGTAAATCAACCTATTCAGATCAGGGAATAACCATACATTTAATAGTAAATGACACTATAAAATCAAAGGAGAAGTATCCGCCTCAAATGGAAAAATATGTAAACGAAGAGAATCTCCTATGATCAACGGTGTGAGTCCAAAGTCAAGGTCATATATCAAAGACATAATTTAGTTATTTATAAACATTATTAAAAGTAGCTAAACTATATATATATATATATATATATATAATTAAAATAAATCCTAATTTAATACCTCTATTTAACCTAGACATAATTAACTATGCGTTCCTTCTTAACCCAATTGTTTTCATTAGGTTATTAAGTTAACTTTCTAAACTAATCTAAGGAATGACTATCGATCCAAAAGCAAAAAGCAAAAAGCAAAAATTATCTCATAGTGATCGAAATCAAATTCAACTTCAAAACATGGCTAAACACCTACTAATTCAACTCATCCAAATCCTGCTGAATGTTGCTCAAGGCAACAATCAGAGTAGCGTCCATGTTGCTCACTAGGAATTTTTGAAGTTGAGTTACGTGGACAATTATACCTACTGTGCATCCTTGCCTAACATGAAAACGTCTCCTAATTCAATTGTGAAATTGAATTCTCAAGTAACTTTATAATAAAAGCCAACTTTATTAAGGTTTCATAATTGACAACCTTTAAGAATTTAACTCTCAAGTAAATTTCATAATAAAAGCTATACTTTATTAAGGTTTAATAATTTACAATCTTTCCGCTGTTCACTGCTCATCAGAAAACAACTAACCAAACAAATCCAAGGGAATCCAATTCTTAATCACAGGTCCTAATCAGAAAACGTGACCAAGATCTACACCAAGAGGAGCATTCACGGCGGAACCTTAAAATTTAGTTTATTAAAATTTAGAATACTAAATATATTAAATATACTTATTACAAATTTATTATAATAAAATATCTTCATCTTCTGGTCTTAATGTTAAGACCAACAGTGCATACTCTTTCTTTGAATTTTTGGATAATATAAGACGACACTCGATAGCCATCAGGAGTAAACCTGCATAAAAAGTTATTAAAATATGAGATATATATTATAACTTAAGTCATGTGAATTTGAATTACTAATAATAAAAATTCTTACGATTCTCCAATAATTTTGTGCTCCTTGTAGCTAAGGAGTGCTACTATCTGCTACTCTACCATAATAATATCTATAAAATAATTACAACACATCAAAATAAAGTTTAGTAACATGATAATATAAATAGAAAACAAAATAAAAATATAACTTACTTGATGAATAATAATACTAATATTCAATCATCATTAAGATCACATTAATCAACGGTAGCAGTTTCTAAATCCTCATCGCTAGACTTTGTTAGTTCAACAAGTTCGTCACTGCTAAACATATCTCCATCATATACATCCTCGTAAGTGACATTAATATCTACAAGTAATTAAGATATAGATTGAAGTTGTAAATCAACTGAATATCTCTCCATGTCATCATTCTGAAATGTATCATGGTTTTGATCAATGACGGTGTTCAGCATTTCTATGGTTAAACGAGCCTATATTCAACAAACAAACAATCATTCACTAGATCTTTGTCTCCTCGTAGGGTATTCAAGATAGAAAACTTGATCCGCTTGTACCTTGAAAATGAAAGGTTCAAACTTATTAAACCTGTTATTTGCATTAACTTCAACTAAATTATAGTTTGGATGTATTCTGGTACTTATTCTTGGGGTTCAATCATGCCATAAACATTTGAACAACACACATCTTTTTAAAGGTAATGCAGGGTATTCAACCTCTATGATTTCGTCAAGTTTACTATAATAATCAACCTCAGTGTTACTATTGTCCATAGATCCTTTGACGCATACACTGGAATTATAGGGGGTTGTGGCGACGACGAGTTTGCGAAGAGGAGGAGGCTTTGGTGGAGATGATAGGCGTTGGCATGCTCGCGTGGGTCGACGGCAGAAATCACGAGAGTGCGGCTTCGGTTAGGTTTCGCATGGCGAGAGAGTTGAGCAAGAGGCGTCGGGCGGTTGGGGAAGAGGAAAAGCAGAAACTAAAAATAGGGTTTTATAACTTTTAAGCAATTTTGCAAAAAGACCCCCCAATTTCGATTTATCCCAACTAAGCCCTCATCTTAAGGTTTTTATGTGTTGTTTTCCTATATTTAACAGGGAATGAGGCCGAAGAACTAGACAAATGAGCGTACCTTCATCGGAGAACTCGACAAGGAAGGAGGCCGGAGGACGTTGGAGCTGGAGGAGAGGATTGTGCGCGCCAGCAGGCCTTAATTTTGTTCACAAATTCTTGACGGAATTAGATTTCCGTCAAGAATTTCTAATGGAAATCAAATTCCATCATGAATATTTCTGATGGAATGCATTCCGTGGAAATTGTCTCAGCTACGTGACCCTATCACTTATTTCCGACGGGAAATATTTTTTCGTCGATAATTACTGATGGATAGATAATTTCACCGGTCATCTTAATTTTTCTTGTAGTGCATGTCTAAATAGCATAGTAACACTCTTCTTTCTCGTGTCACGACACATGACTGCCTACATCAGTCGTTTGCCTATATGTTTCTCGTGTCGTTCCAAGGGTTTGATGTCATCCCGGAGTCCACCGTTGATCGCCATACTTCATTGACCCTTGCCATCACCGCCTGTCATCGGAAAGAGTAGCAGTAAGTAGGTAAGCCACCAATTCTTGAGTTAGATTCTTTGAAAATGATCACACTCGCTCGAGTTAGATTCTTTGAAAATAAAGTTACGCTTGGAAGAACAAGTGTCAAGTCAGTCCCGAAAACCAAGAAGAGATATAAGCTCCTCGGATCAATGGAATTACTTCTAAAATAGGATAAGAAAGTTATTGAAGTCTCATCCTGATTCTTCATGAAATGAGCACGTCCTTGTGCTATCTGCTTGGAGCAAAGCCTCCCTAAGAAATCCTCAAAGAGAAATGATTGTAGCTTCCGTGTCATCGGCTATCATTAAACGCTTCATCTCATCCGACATGATTAGTAGCATTACTATGATAAGTGACAGACAACACGTGGAAAATGAAAATGAATATCCTTGTCAACGTTCGATGTCGAAAATTAGGCAACTCTCCAAATAGAGGAGCACAGTCACTTGGTGCATCTTAGTTGTTCTGGGAAAATTATGTTGGTCAAGAAGGCCCAATGAGACAACCTCGTAGTTTGCATAGATGAATCTTGTGGTTGACACTATGGAACTCGATTGGCAGGCAGCGACCTGGGAGGCGAACTGTCAAGATTGGGATATTGTGGTTGGTTTCCAAGTTGTTACCTCTATAATTGATTAACCATGTGAAGATATATCGAGCATAAATCAACCTACGAGCTTAATTTTCGTCAACGACCGGGAGAAGACGAGTCCATTCATGCACGACTCGAAAGATGAGCAAACACGAGGTATGCAAAGTCGTCGAGCTCGAAACGAGGAGGAGCCTCTTGCTTGCGGATGAGATAGAGAGAGAGGATCGAGGAGGCTGCAAAACATTGCATACAACTAACTATATCGGCTCTCATTAAAAGAATCACAGAGATAGAACTAGGCACAGTAAACAATTATTCCAAAAATCATAGAATTGTGGAACCACAACAAAAAAAAATCATTACGATATATCAAAGTCTGATATAAGTGATGCATCATCGAGTTTCCTTACACTTCTTCTCCTTAATAAGGCAACAAGATGCATGTGGGCTTCCCAATGGAGTATGCGATAAACCCAATCTCCTTGAGCTTCTGCGTGTCGATGAAATTGCAGCCATTCATCTCAATGGTCGCCTCGTATCCAAAGTAATGCTCACCAGCTCCACGAGAATTGGGCCCGGCTGAAAGAGCACTAGATGCTCCCAATCAAACTTGGGGCTCACTATGTCGGCATGGATCAGGTTCAGCCTCAATTAGGGGTCGTAAATGCTTATTTTGGCTTTGTACCTCAACAAGTCCTTGCAAACATCAATAGCAGGGCTCTCCCTCATGTTTAATCCGACAACGACAATCTTTTTTCCGGCGAGAGGATTGAGCATGAAGGCAACAACACGGCTCATCTGGTAATCGTTGATCTTGATGATGTGCCACTAATAATTAACTATCTCCTGGAGGCCATGTCACTCACACATATATATGAGATTAAGTATATCTTTCTGCAGGTCAGGCCACCAATAATTGGACCTTACAAATCCAACACTAGCTTCGAGGAATATAGGACCGATCCTTGAATCTTTGCCGACAACATCGATCACCTTTGAAAGATCGGCTCCAGTAGCCTCACAGAGTGCAGAAATAGTATTAATCAAAGATATTCTCTGTGCGAAGAAGACATTCGCTGCCATCCTCGGTAGCTCTACTGACCACTGGTTGGCCGTTATGATATGCTCATTGGGTACCGAAGGACCGTATCATTACGACTAGCCAGTGGTCAGCAGAGCTACCGAGGCTGGCAGCGAATGCCTTCTTCGTACAGAGGATATCTTCGATTAATACTATTTTTGTACTTTGTGATGCTACTGGAGCCGATCTTTCAAAGATGATCGATGTTGTCGTCAAAGATTCAAGGATCGGTCCTATATTCCTCAAAGCTAGTGTTGGATTTGCAGGGTCCAATTATTGGTGGCCTGACCTGCAGAAAGATATACTTAATCTCATATATATGTGTGAGTGACATGGCCTGCAGGAGGTAGCCAATTATTAGTGGCACGTCATCAAGATCAACAATTACCAGATGAGCCGTTTTGTCGCCTTCATGCTCAATCCTCTCGTCGGAAAAAAGATTGTCGTGCTCGGATTAAACACGAGGGAGAGCCCTGCTATTGATGTTTGCAAGGACTTGTTGAGGTACAAAGCCAAAATAAGCATTTACGACCCCCAATTGATGCCGAACCTGATCCATGCCGACATAGTGAGCCCTAAGCTTGATTGGGATCATCCAGTGCTCTTTCAGCCGGGCCCAATTCCCGTGGAGCAGGTAAGAATTACTTTGGATGCATACGAGGCGATCATTGAGGCGCATGGCGTTTCCATTCTTGCGAATGCGAATGCGACCACGAAGTTAGATTTCAAGAAGATCTATGATAACATGGAGAAGCCCGCCTACATCTTCGTTGGCTGCAATTTCATCAACACGTAGAAGCTCAAGGAGATTGGGTTTATCGTATTCTCCATTGGGAAGCCCACATGCATCTTGTTGCCTTATTAAGGATAAGAAGTGTAAGGAAACTCGATGATGCATCACTCACATCAGACTTTTCCCTTCTAAATCCCACACGCAGAAGCTTCTCATTCTGAGTGCATGTGTAGTCCCCTTCTGAATCCACTGTCTGCTTATCAGTACTACTTGTTAACTCTGGATCACCCTGCCCTTGATCATCATTATCACTACTTGCTAACTCCTCTTGGCCATGTCCTTGCTCATCGCTATAATATTCAGAATCCTCTGCAATTGGGTTTGACTGTTTCCCTTGTATCTCCCTCGCTGGGTCTGCCTCCACTGCACCCTCCTGCAATAGTACTTCTAACCCTTGACATGCACTTTTATCAGCTTGCTTCTGGCACCATTCTGCTATACCTGCCTGACTGTGTACCTTCTGATACAGCGCATTCTCCTTTCCTTTATCATGCCTTAATTGCTCCACACTAAAGTCACCTTCCATCAGATTACAGTTCCCCTGACGACAGATCTGCCCGTGGCTGTGTTGTCTGCAGCAACTGCTCCAGCTCCCGACAACCTTCCTCCAGTGCCCTTTGCCCCTCCCTCCCTGTCACTTGTGGACCTGGAGCACCTGTTTGAACTTCTGGAGCTTCATTCCCTGTACCTGCTGCATGAGCTCCCTGCACTGACTGAGTATCCACACTGCCCTCCCTCACACCTGCTTCCTGACCAGCTGTGAGACTCAGAGGCTGCTGAACGTGTTCCATTGGTGTCTGAGTTACAGCTGCAGATGACTGACTTCCCTGTCCCTGACTTGGCACATGCTGTAGTATTCTGACCTGCTGCGTACCTGATTGCATGCACCTCTCCGTCCGATCCAAGACCTGTGACGCCTGCTGCACTAAGATACATCCATTTCTTTTCTGATGGTCCTGAGTCTTACCCGGGTCCCTGCCAGTTCCTGATTTCCGGAAAGCAGGCCTGCTTTGAGTGTTGCCTGGTAATCCCTGACCCCCCAGACCACTGCACTGCCCTGGACCTGTCACCCCACTGCTGCCTTGCCCACTTCTGTGTGCCGGAACAGACGCTGCTGCATCCTTTCTCAGATACGGTTTCGTGCCACCATGTGGCAACCTACAGCCTTCAACTGCGCTGGTTACCTGCGTCCTGGCTGTGCCTCCTATCTGTCTTACTGGCATCGGGCTCCTTGCTTGCATTTGTAGCCCCCCACTATTATGCACAATTGCGATTTCCCCTTCTACTGCTACCGTCACTTACTATCCCCGGAGCAGTACCTTCTCTGGACTTTGCCCCTTCAGATGCCTTCTCTCCTCAGCACTCCGACGACTCCCCAATGTTGATGTAGTTTAATCCTGATTGTTGTTTTGATGTTGACATCGATTTAAGTTTGAGTTTGAGTAATTCGGATTAAGTCCAGGTGGATCGGAAGATCGCACGCTGGCATGGGAAAAGACTTAGTGGGACTAAACATACTTAGTAGAAGCTAGGTTGGATGAAACCCTGACTTGGAGGGCCAGGTCCTAGCTTGAGAAGCTAGGTTGGATGAAACGCTGGCTTGGAGGGTCAGGTTCTAGCTTGGGAAAGCTAGGTTGGATGAAATCCTGACTTGGAGGGCCACGTCCTAGCTTGAGAAGTTAGGTTGGATGAAACCCTGGCTTGGAGGGTCAGGTCCTAGCTTGGGAAGCTAGGTTGGATAAAACCCTGGCTTGGAGGGCCAGGTTCTAGCTTGGGAAGCTAGGTTGAAGTCCCGGTGAGTGAAACTGGGCATGGAGTCTTGGTCCGGGAGACTGAGCACGAGTCAGAAAAGGCTGGAAGCACGTTCTCTTAACTTAGAGTGGATAGGGTAGCTGGGTTGTCTTAGATGTGTAGCTGGGAGCTGCAGAGAAGCATCTGTGGCGACGCAGGTTAAGAGCTGGGTGTCGAAGAAGAGAAGAGATCTTTTTCTTGCGACAACTCTTGATCTCTACACTTCGGTGATCTTGCGACAACACTTGATCTGCTTGTCAATCACTTTGAAGCTTGGTGAAAAACTATTGCAAATCATTCTGTTCGTTGAAGCTTCTGCAACGTGAGCACCTTGAAGTAAAGGAGAACTTGGTGAGTCCATTAGCAAGCAGACACGAAGAGCTGGGAACTCTTGCATGAGAGTTGTGCTGAGTGAACTTGGAGAAGTGTTTCCGTCTGTTTTCATTGTGCTATGTAAGTGTGTATTGTGTCTGTGTTTTCATTCCATATACTTCGTTGAGACTTGCTATGGAGAGGTTTCTCCACTGAGAAGGAGATTTTGTTTATCCGGATTTTCCGGGGCTTGATCTGTCGACGATCAAGGGATCGCCCACCTCACGGGCACGCCAAGGAGTAGGGGCAAGTTATCCCCGAACCTTGTAAATCCTTCTTGTTAGCGATCTCGTTTGTGATTTCTATTTCTCTGTTTTTTTTGCATCTATTCTTTGTTTCCACTGCTGTTGCTAACCCTAAGTGCAGAAAACTTAAAAGAAGCAAGAAATTTGTGTCTGGCTATATTTACCCCCCTCTCTAGCTATCCAAGCACCAACACCCAACTCGTGTAATAGCTCCCGGCTTCCAGCTCCTTCCACCGTAATGCATCCAGCGCTGAACCCTGACGGGGTCTGTCACCTCCTCAATTGAGGAGGGGGAGCAGCACTCCCTAAACGGACCTCGCCTGAGGCTGCCCAGAGCTCTGTTGGCTTCAGGAGGTCGTCACTCCGTCTTCTTCTTTCCCAAATCCCCACCCCCAAGCTCCCAACGTCCCCTTGAGGTACTCACAGTATGCTTATCCTCTCACCTTGTCGTCCACTGTCAGAAACGGCTATCCTAGCTCCGGCAACCACCACTCACCCTCGACGACTCCACTGTCTAGTTAGGTATCTAGCTCGAGCAAGCCTCATTGTCTCGCCATCCGTTCTCCCCTCGTGACTCAAAGGCCCGTATCCAGTGCCCCTCACCGTGATCCACTCATACCTCACCAGCGGGGATGGCCGGAGTTGACCGAAGCTCTAGAGAGATGCCAGAGCTTCTCACTCTAACTTGGGGAGTGACTGACTGAATTGAGAGTTCTGACTGAGAGCTCTTCCTCTATCATTCTTTTAAGCCGATATAGTTAGTTGTATGCAATGTTTTGTAGCCTCCTCGATCTTGTCCATCTCATCCCCAAGTGGCTCCTCCTCGTCCCTCGTTTTTAAAAAAAAAAAGCGAGGCTCCTCCTCGTTCCTCATTTCGTGCTCGACGACTTCGCATACCTCGTGTTTGCTCATCTTTCGTGTCATGCATGAATGGACTCGACTTCTCCCGTTGTTAGAAATTAAGCTCGTAGGTTGATTTATGCTCGATATATCTTCACGTGGTTAATCAATTATAGAGGTAACAACTTGGAAACCAACCACAATATCCCAATCTTGACAGTTCGCCTCCCAGGTCGCTACCTGCCGATCGAGTTCCATAGTCTCAGCCACTAGATTCTTCTATGCAAACTATGAGGTTGTCTCATTAGGCTTTCTTGACCAACTTGATTTCCCCAGAACCACTAAAATGCACCAAGTGACTGTGCTTCTCTATCTGGAGAGTTGCCTAATTTTCGGCATCGATCATTGACAAGGATATTCCATTTTCATGTTTTTGTGCTTGCTCCATTTATATTGCTTATGCAAATTTCAATCATAGCTTTTTCTTTCTTTCTACTCGTGTTGTCACCAATGTTCGTAGAATCGTGATCTTATGCAGGATCGATTTTGGGTCAAGATCGAATCGATCAGGATCGGATCGTAGAAACGTATGATCCTATCGAAAATCTTTAAAAATTTTATGATTAATAATTCATATAAAAAATAATTAATTATTCATATAGAAAAATTTTCTCATGTTAACTCAATGTTGACATGGTTATCTTTCTAAATTTTGTACATAAGATTTTCTACTTTTAGAACAGGATGCTTTATTGCATGTTTGCACCTAGATGTTTTTGGATCCGAAGAATGATGTTAAGAGGAATGACATCAAAGATCGTTTTAGTGAGGTATATGACTCATTGTATATTCCTTATTCCTTTAAACTGTGAGTAACTCATTGTTTTTGCACCTATATTCCTTATTCCTTGTTCTGGAATCTGGATTTTGGATTTGGAATGAAGTGTTTTTTAAAAAATCTAATAAAATATATTTTAAGTAGGATACGTGGGCTGAGTTCTGGGCCAAAGGAAACAAAAAACCATGGCCCTACAAAGCAGCCCTAAATCCCTAGCCCAAAAAGTATACAAATTCATAGGATCGTAGAATCATGTAGAATCGTACGATTCTACCGATCCTATGCGATTCTAACGATCTTGTGACGATTCTACTACAGAAAACGATCTTGAACGACTCTGGATCGATTTTTTACTTTTGAATCGTAGAATCGTACGATCCTACGATCCGGATCACGATTTTGCAAACTATAGTTGTCACCAATCATAGTAATGCTACTAATCACATCGGATGAGATGAAGCGTTTAATGATAGCGGATGCCACGTAAGCTACAATCATTTCTCTTTGAGGATTTTGCAGATAGCACAAGGACGTGTTCATTTCATGAAAATCAGGATGAGACTTCAATAATTTTCTTATCCTGTTTCAGAAGTAATTCCATTAAATAAAGCCATTGTTCCGAGGAACTTATATCTCTTCTTGCTTTTCGGGATTGACTTGACACTTATTTTTCCAAGCGTAATTTTATTTTCAAAGAATCTAACTCGAGCGTGTGTGTTTATTTTCAAAGAATCTAACTGCCGAATTGATGGTTTAGGTGTAAAAATCAACACGACCCGACGACCCAACCTGAATCGATCCGAAAAAAATCAAATTCGGGTTGAAAATTTTCGGGTTCGGGTCGGGTTCGGGTTGGGGGGTTCGGGTTGAAAAAATTTCGGATTGGGTTTGGGTCGGGTCGGGTTCGGATTGACCAGAAATTTAATATTTTGTGGATTTTTTGAGGTTAAATCAAATTTTATTTTGAAATTTAAGATATTTTATGTATATTAATATCAATATAGTATGATCATGATGAAGTATTGAGATAAAAGTGAAGAATTATAGGGAAAATGGCGAAAAAAGACGTTTTGAATCGATTTTTTTGGTTATTCGGGTCGGGTTGGGTTGGTCGGGTTGGTCGGGTTCGGGTTCGAGTTTGGGGGTTTCGGATTGAAATCGGATTCGGGTCGGGTTCGGGTTGGGAGTTAAAAATTTTTTTTTTTCCAACCCGACCCGACCCACCCGAATTGACACCCCTATTTACCTACTTACTGCTACTCTTTCCGATGGAATATTATATCTGTCCGTAATTATTGACGAAAAAAATATGTACCATAGAAAATAAGTGATAGGATCATGTAGCTGAGACAATTTCCACGGAATGCATTCCATCGGAAATATTCACGATGGAATTTGATTTCTATTGTAAATTCTTGACGGAAATCTAATTCCGCCGAGAATTTGAGAACAAAATTAGGGCTCCGTCCTAATTTCGCTCGTGTGCACAATCCTCTCCTCCTCCGGCTCCGACATCCTCCGACCTCCTTCGTTGTTGAGTTCTCCGATGAAGGTACTGTAAAATATGATATAAAAAAAATAAAATAAAATATACCATAAACAAGAATTAGAATTTGAAAATAACCTTATAGAAAATGCTAGAATTTTTTTTTGAAATTCTTAACAAGGTTTGCAGGGTAAAATAGACATAGACACGAGATCGACTAATTACGAATTATTCGAGGAAAAATTTATTTTTCACAATATATATATATATATATACACACACAAGTGATCCGCTGCGGACCGGCTGCGGACGACGCTGCGTGGCATCACGCGTAGCGCATCGTGTCTTCGTGGCCTGAAGCCAGCGTGGCGTCGCGACGTCTTCGTGGAGGAAGCCGCGTGATTTCATTTTCGCACAAAAGCTCCTCGCGCCCGCCCGAACTTGCGAACCCTAAGCTCTCTCGCGAACCTCGCGCAACTCCCTCTCTCGCGCCTGCCCCTACCCCTCTCTCGGCGATCCCCCACCGCGTCGCCTCCCTCTCTCGCGCCTGGCCCAACGTAGAGGTTTTAGGGCAAAACCTCATCGCGCGGCATCATTTTCGCAAGAAAACTCGTCGGCGCCCGCCCGAAGCCCTCGTTCTCGCAGCGAGCCTTAACCCTCCTCGCGGCGATCCTCGGCATCCGCAGCTCCCCCTGCGTTCCTCCTCGCGGCGATCCTCGGCGTTTCTCCTCGCGGCGTTTCTCCCCGCAGCTCCTCTCGCGAACCCTAATCGCCTCGGGAGATCCTCAGTCGAGAAGGAGAGGAAGTGGTTCGCTCGGACATCTGATCTGGTCTCTGCCTCGAGAGATCCTCGCGGGCGCTCACTCCTTCGCGATCCGCTCGCTCCCTCCACTGAACGGCAGGAGGATGGCCGCCCCACTTCTCTTGGCCCCGATCGCTTCCATTTTCCTGCAGATTTGGGCGCCGGATCCGGTAGTTTGTCTCTTCTTTGTTTCTTTCTTCCGGTATTGATGCTCTCGAGATGTAGCTAATTATCTGTCGTTTCTGCACCAGCTGTTCTATGAGCCTTTGATGAGTCGTTTGAGGGGCAGTGGATCGTTTGTGACAAGGCAGACTACCCGGGTAAATTATTTTCCGATCTGTTGTTGTTTCGCAGTAGATCTTCCGTTATCAGAGTGGAGTCTTCATCTTTCGGTTTCTGCTTCCTACTTTCATGATCGGGCAAATGATTCTGGGATCGCTCTTCGCAGATCTAAAAATGACGGGAAAGAAACATGAGGGAATAAATTATGGCAATTAATGTGATGAAACTAAATTGACTAACTTTAGATTGCTTGTATGAATGCTAAGGTTTTTAGTTGTTCTTCAATAAGTTAACGAGAAAGGTGAACGAGGTTATTTACTTTAATTCATTATAGAATGAGAGAAATTAAATTGAGATGATATTTATATGTTCAAAGATCAATAAGGTTGATGAATAGGGGAGAGATGAACTTATTTGAAGGAAAGATATATGAGGGAGAGGGAGACTAAAGAAAACTTCAATTACTGCGACATAAAATAATTAAATAAATTTGAATAGTTCTAGTGATATTGCTTAACTCAGATTTCTATTGAAGAACAGGATTCTTGTGGCCAATCTAAAATAGTTAGGACAATCACAACTTGATGATGGTATACTTTGTGTAAGTGTTTTTCTTTAGTTGCAGGGATTGGAATATTTAATGTTTTATTGGCTTTGATCTATTTGTCTTTCTTCGTGATTAAACTTCTTTTAATTTATCAATTCAAGAAGTTTTTAATTTAGCTAGTTTATTGTGCCATTAGCTTTCTTTCCGAAAAAAAAAACTTATAGAATTTGAGTACTACCAAGGGCCAAGACCACTTTATTGACTCCTTTTATGTTTCTCAGATTCAGATATGCGGTATTATCTATGGTTGGTATTCATATTTTTTTTTGTATGCTTGATTGTCTATTATATCTGTCTTTATCATAGTGTGCTGTTGAAGTTTTGATTTGATGGTATCTGTTCATAGTAGCTGTCTTTAGTGTTCTGATTTCATGGTGGATTGATTCCAGAGTTGGACAGCAGAGTTGGACAGCAGATTTGGTGGATTGATTTCATGCTGGATTGATTTGATAGTATCTGTTTCTGTATCTGGACATCTGTCTTTAGCTGATCAAATTGTATTCGATGTTTTCGATATGATGTTTGTTTTAGAGTAAACTGTTGAACTTGAATACTGCTTTGTTTAAATCCTACTTTGTTTAAATACTTATTGTAAAGTTGTGCATGAACAACCACAGCTGCTATCTTTTTTCGATTCATATGCGAAGTTTGTGGTTCTTGTCTTAAAGGTATGCTTACTTGCCGGTAAATTGTTGTCTCATTTGCTTCTGCTTCAGCATGTTTGATGCTCTCGAGATGTAGCTAATTATCTGTCGTTTCTGCATCAGCTGTTCTACGAGCCTTTGATGAGTCATTTGAGGGGCGGTGGAGGACGACCAGGAGGAGAAGTTCCGCAAGAAGTACGACCAGCTGTCGTCCCTCATGGAGATCCCCGTCCTCAAGCACGGCGAGATCGTGCTGCCACAGAGGAAGAAGGCCGGCGGCAAGGGCAAGGGCAAGGGCAAGAAGTGACCCATCGTCCGTCCGCCTTCCCCAATTCGTGGCCAACAAAGGAGCTGGCTTTCAATTGCTTTTGACCTTGTTCTGGATCAGCTATCATCATACCTATCCATCTCCTCTCTGCTTGTTTGCCAACAAAAGATTTCGCTTCTAATAAACAAATTGTAGCTTGGTATTTGGCATTCGGAGCTTCAATTTCCTCTTCAACGGAACAAATTTTATGGTTCTGAATTGAATGATTAGGGCTGTAAACTAATTTGTTAGCAAATTAATTAAGTGTTGGGATCAGTAAGAACTTGTTTATTTTTTTCAAAATAATTAAGTGTTGTGCTGATAGTGAAAGGAGCTTCATGCCCCGGTTTTTCTTTCAGCTGATAGTGAAAGGAGTTACAACAACCGTTTGCCTCAACAAGAGTAATAGACCGACTCGTGTGCCGTCAAAGTTACTAGTGTTTTTCTCGATGGAATAAGTGTTGCATGTTTTGTTCTTCAGACATAGTACAGTATGCTTATTATGGTGCTCTAGTCCAGGGACTTGGTAGATTCATTTCATCTGATGGTTCGATGTTTGATCTTAATCCACATTTTATTATGAGCAATTCAAATTTAGACCATAAATATTATTTACAATTTATGGGTTTATTATTCTATACAAATGAATCTCACAATTAACCAAAAACCCTTGAAGTGATATCGTTGGCAATACTTCTCGGGTGGTTCTTCGAGCCTTCATGGCTATCTGATTCATAAAAAGATTTTACATGGGGATCAATGACGGCTGCCATCTCAGATATTACCCGATACCATTGCGTCGCTCATAGCTTTGGGGCCGACACAGGTCCTCGATACGGATTCAAACAACTTTTCAATCTCAGGAGAGCATCTTGTGAATGAACAATTCCAAAAGTCATACCTCTGGTTCTGAAGTATTGCATGTAGGCAACAATTAGTATGCTGAGATTGTTACGAGGGTAACCTAACAGAATCGAACATAAAAAACATAATAATAAATACCCTGATCAGTTCGATGAAAGTGATGAGTAAGCCCCAGGGACGGGGACGATTAACAATCATTCGCTCCAACAGCACTCAAGTTATTTGCTCCTGTATGCTGCTGTCCTGCAATTATATGGCAAAACCTATCAAAAGCTCTTCGAAAAGCATTACATCAATAAGGAATATTAAGGTACTTCTCGGTTCATAAAAAGTAGATTGATCTTGTGCGATAGTGGTAAACTGGTAACAGGCTCTAAATCATTTTCAAACATTAAATTGGCCAACTCAAGTTATGTAAAGGATGGGAATTGCATACATGGATGAAAAAAAAGAGACATTTTCAAACATTTCCATTTACTATTAAGATAAAATGAATTCAAAAGTAACAAAATAAGAATATTTCAGAAACAGACTATGCATAAGTCTAGATTGATGCATATCTGTCTTTTGCAACTTGTTGCATCAACATTATTTCCAAAAGCAATTCAATGGAGTAAGAGAAGCATCTCTAGCTTAGTATCAGGCCAGATCAAGTGTCTAGATTCTCTAGCAATTGCCATTAGATTGAACATGAACTGAGGTGATAACACATTGATTCTTGCATCCAATATATGTTTTGTGATGTTAAACTATTAAGGACCAGAGAAATACATTTTTCCAAATATTTTATTAATGATAAGAAATAATAAGCAACACACCTCCAACTAGGAACTTTTAAAGGCTGCAATGCATGGAAAGCATTTGCAAAAGATGTCAACACCTGCAGTTATGGCTCAATATCAGATAAACCAAGATGTGGGAAGACAAACTCAAAATAAAAAGTTAACAGTACATTAACGTAAAAGCATGAACCTGAAAGTTGACACTATCAACTATGTCGGGGGTAATTAGATCCAAAAGCCAATTGATAAACAGTCTGAAATATGGTCTTGGGTTGAAGGAAAGTTTTTTCACTTCTGCATCCTTTTGGATGGTTCTTACAGTAACAGATAAAATCTGTCCACAAAGTAAATATTGACAAAGTAGTTAACATAAACACCTTTTTAAATGTAGATAGACTATATTAAACTAGAAGCAGCAAGAGCGACAAGTTATTGGGTACAAGAAAATTCTTACTATAAGCACAAGGCGTCTTGTCTGGTCTGTAGTCTTCAGTGGATCATCAGGATCAGCAAGCATGGAATTCAAGTTAAAGAAATCAT
This sequence comes from Boesenbergia rotunda, assembly GCA_024364735.1. Classification (NCBI taxonomy): domain Eukaryota; kingdom Viridiplantae; phylum Streptophyta; class Magnoliopsida; order Zingiberales; family Zingiberaceae; genus Boesenbergia; species Boesenbergia rotunda. The sequence continues at coordinate 282,885 of JAGFNQ010004448.1, forward strand.
GGGATTCAAGTTTTAAAAGAAAAAAAAATCAAAAAGATAGTTGATTCCAGTACATTTACAGATGAAAGGAGAAAATTTATTTGTAGCCAAAGACAAAAGAAACATCCAGTTGATCCGAACAAAACACTATTAATGGACATCTCTATGTAAATATGTTCATGTTAAGTAGTTACCTCTGAGAAACTCTATAGCTTCATCTAACACCAAGTTAAGAAGCTGATCGTAGCCTTTTAATGTCCCCATCACTGGATCAAGGCAATTACATGGTTAGAGAATTTATTTTCCTTAAGAATGAATTACTGTGCTCCTCAAGTAACTGAATTTACCATACCAAGGTTTGTATATTGGAGTTGGTAAAATCGGTGTACTACATTATAAAAAATAAAATAATATAAAAAAGATAAATTAGTGCAATACCATTCCGATACATGACATTGATAGCCATACCCATGCTTTGACTGACCACATTGTGCCCTCTTGCAAAGGAGAAATTGCAACAGAAACTCACTTGGTATGAACAAGCTCAAAAACTACTAAAGATGCAGGTATAATTTTAAGATAAGAACTAAAATTCATGTAATGGTTGGAAAGACCAAACTCTGGAATGAATGAAAACTAAATAACCAACCTTGTCTTCCCCCTGTCAGCTTCACTTGGACACCCTTGTCGATGAACTTTGCCAAATCTAGAACTGTTTCCTTCCTGCCTGACTAAACAAGTAAACAGAAAACATTAAACAGAGGCCAACAACATCAATGCATTGCAAAAGATGAGAATTATATTACTCAAAGCCAAGGGAAAAACAATTATCATGCACACGATGGTATAATTAATCTTCCTGTGAAAAATTTTATATATAAAAACAACAGGTAATATTCACAACGCAAGTTAGCTTGGAACCAAAAACACTCCTAGCATACCTTGCTGAAGTATCGTTGAATCAACCATTCCTTGATTATGCCACAACCATGATATCTAACTGCAGAATTCTTATGGATAATGACTCAAACTGTTATGTCAATATTTATTTCAAAGTCTCAAGTGCATAAACTAAATGATTTAGGGCGGAGCTCGCCGGGGAGATAATTAGGGCAAAAAACAGTAGCTTGAAGACAGGGGAAGAAGTAGGGAGCACGATGAAGGTAGGCCGAAGCAGGATAAGCGAAAAATTTACCTTGTGAAGAGGCTCGGCGCAGGCGGCAACGAGGAGGGAGGGCTCGGGGACGCTATCAATGACCAGAGAGATCGGCGCAGGGGAAGCTCAGATGCGGTTGAGAGAGAGAGTGATCGACGCAGGGGAAGCAGGCAACGAGGAGGAACACAGGGGGATTTGCAGTGGCGAAAATGATGCCGCGAGGAGAAACGCCGAGGATCGCCGCGAGGAGGAACGCAGGGGGAGCTGCGGATGCCGAGGATCGCCGCGAGGAGGGTTAATGCTCGCTGCGAGAACGAGGGCTTCGGGCGGGCGCCGACGAGTTTTCTTGCGAAAATGATGCCGCGCGATGAGGTTTTGCCCTAAAACCTCTACGTTGGGCCAGGCGCGAGAGAGGGAGGCGACGCGGGGGATCGCCGAGAGAGGGGTAGGGGCAGGCGCGAGAGAGGGAGTTGCGCGAGGTTCGCGAGAGAGCTTAGGGTTCGCAAGTTCGGGCGGGCGCGAGGAGCTTTTGTGCGAAAATGAAATCACGCGGCTTCCTCCGCGAAGACGTCGCGACGCCACGCTGGCTTCAGGCCACGAAGACACGATGCGCTACGCGTGATGCCACGCAGCGTCGTCCGCAGCCGGTCCGCAGAAGTGATCCGCAGCGGATCACTTCTGTGTATATATATATATATATATATAAGCCGCAACTTCCAATTCCTCTTCTTCCCTCGATCAATACTATCGCCAATCACCGGCGTTGTTCCAGTCCCCGAGAGCCGTCGGACTCCCTCCTATTCTTCGATGGATAGCGAGGCTGTTCGCGATCGCCGGTGTGAAAGAGAGACGGAGCAAGCCTCCTTGTCGTCGCCCACCGTTCTGGAGAGCGACCTAGATCTGGTCGTCGTGGCTCCGTCGGAGGAGAAAGGCCTCACCCACCGCAGGACCTGTTCTTCTTCGAAGCCCCCCCTCTTCGCCTCCGTCTCCCTCTTGATACGACCACGAAGACCTCCCTTTCTGGCAATAGAATTGGTTCCTGTACCTGCTCCTCGTCATGGCCTTATCCTTCTTTGTGCTCGCCGTCTTTCTCTACTTCGGCCTCGAGCAAGACGATATAATGCCTCATGGAAGTTGGAACTATCATAAGATTACAGCATATGAGAACACAAAAATGGTTGCATAGCCATCTGCATGCTTCACCAATAATAGGACATTTGGAGGTGTGTTAATACGACACTTCGGACGGGATCCGAAAAAAACTTCGGAAGTTGTCCGAAAAAGAATTAGGGTTTACATACTTTGGGAGAAATAGGGAGGATTGGATTTACTCTAAACTAAAGTTAGAAGGGTTGAAATGTAGAAAATCCTTAAACTGAGGGTGAAGTTTGTATTGGCTGGATTTGGAGGGGCAAAATGCAAAAAGACCATCCCCTTAAATCTCTCTTCTCCTCATTTTCCCCACCCGATCGAGGCCTTCCTCTCCGCCTGCAGCCGACGCCCTCACTGTTAGTGTGTGCACTTATGTGCCAAGACACTTTTATGTATTTATGGATAATTATTTTAATAAAGACAAGTATTTGAGGTTAATCATTTACTTTTCTGTACGTATATGATTAATGATAAAGTCCCACAGATTAATTGTTATATTATTCTGAAAATCGTCCTTGATCGGATAGATATCTAGAGGGGACATAGATATCTAGATCAACGCTAAGTATGACTAGGTCAAGATAGACCGGAGGGATGGATATCCAAGTTTTACTTGGGGGTGCCTTGAGTTTAGAGGTACACTGGACACGACCCGCTTAAGAGAACACCACATATTAAACATCATTGGTAGTTCGTCTTAATGAACGAGTGTAACTGATCTTTTGACTTGAGACCTTCATATATTCTATGCGTGGAGTTATGTACTTTGATGCCATTAAAAGCAATCTTTAATCGGATTGTGATTAATACAATAATTGGGTGTATGACAAAACGTAGAGAGAATAGTGTAGAGTCAATAGAGGATTCATCGCTCTCTTGGATTTGGGAGTTAACATCCTGGCCGCTTAATAAAGATATTAGTGACTCGAAATCCATGGCCATGGAGGAATGATTATCATTCAAGATGAGTCTATTTTATCTTGGAAATCAAGTAAAATAATTAATTGGTGATGATGCATACTGCACCGAATTAATTGGGATGTAGGATAAAGATGAAGAGATTGAATTACACAGTAATCGGTTCATGGAGGTTTTAGTTTATAACTAATATTCTATCACGTTGGGTGGCTAAAAACTATTGCTAGACGGTTACCTTAGTCTGTGTATGGATTTACACTGCCTTCGTGTATAGAACCTAGAGGGTCGCACGCATAGCACATAGACGCGAACAGTATCTGTAGTTGATTATTTTAGTGGATACTAAAATCAATCAATTTATTATTTCTGAATAAGAATTAATTGGATTATTAATTATTTCTGAAATATTGGAAGCGAGAATGGATCAAGATCAAATATGGATTTATTTGATGAAGAGAAGAGAGAGTAAATTTATCTCTTATTCTCTTTGGAGAATTTGAAAGGCCACAATTATTGTGGCAATAATGGAGAAGATAAAGAGTCTCTATTAATGATTATTAATGGAGAAGATGAAGAGTCTCTATTAATGAATATTAATGGAGAATTTCAAAAGTCGCAATTATGATAAATTAATGTAGAATATGAAGAGTCATGTCTCTTCATCTTCCTTGGAGGCTATATATATCAACCCTTGGAAGAAGAGAAGGATACACTTCTCCTTTGCCTCTCTTGTGCGATTTCTCTCCATCTCTCTCGGGAAGCCTTCGACTACTTCTTCTCTAGTTGGAGACGCATCTTCAGATCCGTAGTACATCCGAAAGAATTTTATCGATCCAAGTGGCTAGCACCTAACGGATCATCTAGTTCGTGATCTTGTGCGCGTGGATACCGCTAGAGGAGTCACACGTGGGGCTCTCATCTATTCGTGATATTATTCACAAATAAGCAAAGGATTACAAGGTATGTTTTCAGTTTATGCTTGTTTTCGCATCATTTTGTTTAGAACTATATGTACCACGAAAGGATTTATGATTTAAGAGCAGATTTTTGCTTTATTATAAATATTCCGCTGTGCTCAGAACCCAACAGTGATATCAGAGCAAATCGTGGTTGGATCATATAGTTCAAAACCTCTTCTTCAAATTTTTGAAGATTAGTGCTTCGAGAGATTTCGAAGAAATTTTTTTTTATCTCATGTGTTATGATTTAACATTTCAAGATAGATATGTAGAAATGAATTTTATCTATCAAACCTGTAGAGAAATACATGTTATGATTTAGATATGAATTCCTTATGGTTGAAGTACATGATTACTTCAAGATTCTTAGAGATAGATCTCGTAATGAGATTGTGTGGATGCACAAGAAGTAAATTAATGGTGAGACATTTTAATAATTGTAAAATCCCTTAAATATTAAGTCAAGATTTGTTGAAAGCCCTCCATTAATAAATGTGATGATAGTTAGAGTTTTTACATGAGTCGGTACAGCTCAGTTGTGGGCTTGTGTCAAAACATCTATAATTTATCATAATTATTAGTGGGCCGACTTAAATCAAATTCGTTGACTTGTTTAGCTCAGCTAAGGTCAATTGATTTGAGGGGCAAGTGTTGAGAATATAAGGCTCGACAAAAGTATATCGAAGGTCACAGAGATTGGTGATTGGCAAGTTAAGGCCTACTTGATGAATATAGTATGTAGGTACAACTCAGCTGTGTGCATACTATATGATTCAGGATTTCGATCCTATTAGAAATTGTTACCAACCAATTCTCGATTCTAACAGTGGGGGCTGTTGGACCTGAATAAAATAATAGGAGTTATAAAGTTCTTTATTAAATATATTCCATAAATACTAAAACTCTGCTTTAAATCTTAGATGGCAAACACAAGTACCCTTTCGTTGCGAAGTATTCTCGAGAAAGAGAATGTCCTCCTCGGTTCAAACTGTTGGGATCGGATGGCTAGAGAGGGGGGGTGAATATAGCCAACCACTTGTTGCTTGAATACTTATAGCGATTTCTGCAACTTAAATATCAGTAGCACAGCGGAAAGAGTAGAAAACAGATTATGCAGAAAACGTAACGGAAACAAAACAAACACAACTAGCAAGATCGCTAACAAGGAGGGTTTACAAGGTTCGGGGATAACTTGCCCCTACTCCTTGGCGTGCCCTTAAGGTGGGCGATCCCTTGATCGTCGGCAGATCAAGCCCCGGTTATCACCGGATAAATCAGCAACCTCCTTCTCGGTGGAGAAACCTCTCCACAGTGTGTTTCAAACAATGATATAGTTTAAGCACAAAGAAACAACAAGAAGGATCTTACTCAAACACTTAGCAAGGACAAAAACACAGCAAGCTTCCCTGAGCTCCACCCAGTGGCGATCTCACGCAAGAACCCTTCTCCGTGTCTTCCCACTGTCGGACTCCAAGCCTCTTGTTTTCTCCTTCAAGCGCTCAAGTAAACGATGGTTGCTTCTCAATTGCTTGCTCAAAAGTGATGAAGATCGCAAGAACACAGCAGGCAAGTTGTGGAGAACTCAAGGCACGACAAGAACAATAGTTCGCAAGACTTGCTTCCACGAAGCCATCCACCGCCCTTTTGATTCTTCACATAGCACCAGGTGACAACATCTTTGTAGCTCCCAGCTACTCATCTGCCAACGCCAGCCTCTACTGAGCTATCTCTGGACTCACTGAGCTCCCCTCAGTCAAGCTCCAGTCTCTGCTCCAGTCTGCAGCTCGCCGTTGCAACCTGAGATGGGAAAATGGACAAACCTGCTCCAAGGAAAGCCTCCATTGACCTCTCCTTAAGTGTTTGAATCCTCCCCTGTCACCTGTAGCTTGATCAGAGTATTAGAACAGCAAATCAACCAGCATATCAAATATCAGAGGAAAGTGGCAGCGAATCGGTTGTGTTCAGACGCGATCAGAGCGTCTGACAATGCAATTTGAATTAAAGTGATCGGTCACCGGACCGATCAGAGAGCCTCCTGATCGGTCACCAGACCGATCAGGCTGGTTCCAGACCGATCAGGCTCCGTCCTGATCGATCCCCAACGCTCAATCAGAAATCGCGATTTCTTTGAGATTCTCCTGGACCGATCACCAGACCGATCCCAGGTCGTGGATCGTTCACCGGACCGATCCACCCTTATATTGGGTGATTTCTGAGTTTCGCAGGCTAAGCCTTCTGATCGGTCACCGGACCGATCAGGCAGCCTTCTGATCGGTCACCAGACCGATCAGAACCTGACCAGACCGATCAGGATCCGTCCTGATCGATCATAGAGAGGAACCTGCGATGCTTGATTGTTCTCTGGAACGATCTGTTAGTGAGAGCCCTAGAGGCAATCATATGATGATTACTTTTTGGACTCATTGTATCATATTCTTGTATATATATTTCTTATATATAAAGGCATTTCTTATGGTTATTGTACTTATGTGTATTGGTGCCAAATAACTTAGTATAATAACGTCCTTGAGTAGAAGGTTCTTATCTATATCAATCGATTAGTTGAATCGATAGTGAGATGATATAGAGAACACTACTCTTAATTATTCCTAGTCAAGTATTAACATTCAAGGACAATGTTAATGCATAGAGACTAGCATGTAGGTCAACATGATGACTTGATCTCACAAGTCATGGATATGAGATATCAAGTTGACACATGGGTATACATTAGAGAATGTATACTGAATGGCCCGCCATGAGAAAGTATCATGGATCGTTATATGAGTGTCATATACTTTCTCATATGACTATTAGTATGACTATTAGTCCTTAGACCTGAAGTCACCATAGTTCCTACATAAGGAGTTATGTACTTTGGTTTCGTCAAACGTCACCCGTAACTGGTGGACTATAAAGGCGATTACTGGGTATGTAACAAATTATGCGGAGGGATGTGAGTGATGTAGATGGGATCTATCCCTCCTATATGACGGGAGAGATATCATTGTCTTGATAGAGTGAGATCACTAAGTGCATGGCCATGCCCAAATAAGGCAATATGAGATATTGAGCTTATTTGATTATAGTGAGTCTACTTGGAGTTCAAGACATATAGATTGATTGGAGGATGACACGGTCTATGCCTCATGAAAGATCAATCTAGATATCAAGATAGAAGGACATTGTCACATATTGTGATGGTCACAATTCTTAGTCACATTGGTGATGTTGGATCTCAACATTCTTGTAACTTGGGTAGCAATGATGTGTTGCTAGATACCGCTCATTGCTTATGTTTCTAAGAGGTTAGAAGCATTGCCAATGTTACAAGAACCTATAGGGTCACACGCAAAGAACAAATAGATGGAGAAAAATTGAAGTCAAGTTTGACTTGGCTAAATATGGAAAGTCCATAAAAGGCAAGTTTGACTTGACCCAAATCCAAATCAAGTTTGACTTGACTTGGTTCCACTTCAAGTTAGACTTGACATGGGAGAAGAAATGGAGTCAAGTTTGACTTGACTAAATATGGAAAGTCCATAAAAGGCAAGTTTGACTTGACCCAAATCCAAATCAAGTTTGACTTGACTTGGTTCCACTTCAAGTTAGACTTGACATGGGAGAAGAAATGGAGTCAAGTTTGACTTGACTAAATATGGAAATTCCATAAAAGGTAAGTTTGACTTGACTAAAAGGCCACCTCACCTTGACTTGACCAAGTGATGACTTGGCTTGGTTTCCCCCCCATTTGAATTTGAATTCAAATTGAAAGGGGGTTAAGGAAGGCCACCTAATGGCCATTAGTGGCCATTATGGCCGGCCACTTAATGGCCATTAATGGCCATTAAGTGGCCGGCCACCATGGAAGAACAAAAATGGGTTTTGTTTCATTTTTCCTCTAAGTGTGTCTTCTCTTCTTCCTCTCCAATTGTTGGAGTTCTTCTTCTTCTTCTCCTCTTGGCCGAATCCTACAAGGTGCTAGCACACCTAAAGGATTTCATCCATCTACTTTTGTTCACGTGGATACTTCTAGAGGGACGGCACTTGACGTCCTAGAGATTCGACATCCAAAAGGAGCGAACGGGATTAAACGGGGCACGCATCAAAGGTAAAATGTTTATCCCTCTTTAGATCTAGGAGTAGATCGGGTTTTGAAGCATGTAAACGAGCACTCGTAATTTTTTGAAATGGCTTTCTTCGCTCGGATCCTTGCTATTGGGGCTTTCGGGGTTTCCGCGACGCGAAAAAGCGATTTTCGTGGCCCGAAAAACCCTACAGTGGTATCAGAGCCACGAGCGAAGCTTGTGCTCGTTTTGTTTTTATTTTTTTTTGTATTAGATACAAAATTTAGATAAATATTTGCTTCTGTAATTTTTCTAAATTTTAGGATTTTTGAGTAATTTTTCTCGTAGAGGCAAAGCGACGAGTGCGAAACACTTGTAGACTTTGCCACCGAGAAAAACTTCTCCGAAACGGCAAGTTTCGCCCAAATGGTTTTTGGGACAGTGGGTTAAAGCGTTGTATAATCACAAGAAGACACTCGTGAAGGTTATTTCACGAGTAGGGGCGCTGCCCCTAACCCCGCAAGGGGCCTTGTCTCGCGATTACGCTCGAAACCCGCTTACCGGGACCGCCGCGGAGTTGTGACTCGGAAAATTCTAAAAATCAGTAGAAAAATTATATAATATTTATAAAATTACATAATTTTGAATTATGTACAGAAGTGTGATGA
>JAGFNQ010004449.1:0-45043 GCA_024364735.1 Boesenbergia rotunda
GAGGAGGTCGAGGCCCTATCACATCGAGCATATGGACGCTCGTAGAGCCGATCGAGAAGTGGCTGATGCAAGATACATTGAGATGATGGCACGATTAGATTCATGGCAACCCGGCCCATCTGACCTCCCTGGGCCTTCTTCATAGCTAGTCTATTTCTGCATTGTACTAAGTAAACCAAAACATGACTTATGTTTGACGCTACTGTACCTCTGTTTGACTAGTTAACCTATTCTGTTTGACTACTTATTTAACTTGAGTATCTGGTCTAGGATTGTGCTCTGTAGAATAGATTAACTCTACTTTTATTTTTTTACTATTTTATTTGATTTAAAAATCAGTTTCTAAAAGAATTTTGAAAAACTGTTGTTTTTAAATCAGTTTTTTTAAATCTTTTCCAACTTAGTTTTATTTCAAAACTACCCCCTTTCAAAACTAGGGCTTTTTCGCAAATGGACTTAGCCTAGGCCCTAACCCTAGAACTGCATGCACCTATAGACTTAGAAGCCAGCATCTCACAAGCACCTTAGGGTACTTTTGATTGATAACTTAGAAAGGGTTGAGATGCTTAGGTCTTTGCCTTAATTCAAGATGCTTTAAGTCAGTGCATCTGCCATAATTGGGGCACTAAATACAACTTACACAGCAATCAAGTTAAGTGTCAAGTTTAAAAAATCTAACTTGAATAGAAACACTTAACTTGACTAACCCTAACAAAAACTACTGCTTATAATAGTTAGTGAGTAGCTAATTGGGTTAGACAGGTCCCTACAAGAGAAAATCAACTGATTTGATTTAAGTCTTATCACGAATTGGTTCAGTACAGCAAAATCATGCAAATATTTTTCCTTTATGAAAGTTATTCCCTTTATGCAATTTAATTTATCTGCTATATTTATCTGTTTTTGATATATGGCAAAGGGGGAGAGATAAGAAAGGAGAGAATTTAAAATTTTCTAGAATTTAAAATTTTCAATTTAAAATAAAATTTTCTAATTTTTGCCTCTCAAAAATTCAAAATCTATCCTTATTCAAAAAGTACTTAATTAAGCTTTTCAAAAATTCTGTAAGTACTTAAGCTTTTCAAAATTTTCTAAGTACTTAAGCTTTTCAAAATTTTCTAAGTACTTAAGCTTTTCAAAATTTACTAAGTACTTAAGTTTTTTTAAATCTTACTAAGTATTTAAGTTAAAGCTTTCAAAGACTTTTGAGTACTTTAAAACTTAAGACTTCAAATTTTTCTAAGTACTCTAAACTCATGCTTCCAAAAACTCTTCTATGTACTTTTAAAAATTAAGTTGTCAAAAGATTTCCAAGTACCTAAACATAAGTTTTCAAAAGTGTAAAAATTATTTTTGAAAATACAAAAGCCTTCTGTTAAAAATAATTCTAAGTATAAATGTTTTTAAACATAGAACCCCACGAATTTTTGAAAAATCTAGGGGGAGAGTCCTTCCAGGGGGAGGGAACAAAATTTAGTGTTTTTACATGCTTTGATTAAACTTAACTTTTTGAACTAGGGTTGCCATAAATCAAAAAGGGGGAGATTGTTAGTGCAGAAAGCACCCAAGTCAAACCTGTGTTTTGATAATGGCAACAGGGTTCAAAAGTTAAGTTTTACTTGTTATCTAACATGCCACTCTAGTGTGCAGGGTAAAAAGCCCTAGCGAAGGACTGCTAGGCACTGGCGAAGGAATGCCAGGGTACAAAGCCCTAGCGAAGGACTGCTAGGCAATGGCGAAGGAATGCCAGGGTGAAAAGCCCTAGCGAAGGACTGCTAGGCGCCAGGCGAAGGACAACTTGGAACTAAAGCCCTAGCGAAGGAATGCTAGGCACCGGGCGAAGGACAGCTCGGTATCCAAGACCTAGTAAAGGACCGCCAGGCAAAAGTCCAACCAGAGGAACGGTTGGCATCAGGTAAATTCTCCCGAGAGGAGTAGGTGAGGATGCGTTCCCCGTCGAGGGAACAGTAGGCGTCGGTTCGACCTAGGGTTCCATTTTGGAGACCCAAAGTCAGAACCAGGACAGCTAAGGTTGTATAAAATATTAATATATTTCTGCTTTTTGGACTAACCCTGGATGCAGGACCGAAGGACTGAGTGTCTGCAGCTCAGAGAGCCTCAAAGGAGTGAGGCAGAAGTTGAGCAGGGCTCCCCGGATGTTCCGGGCGCCCCCAAGGTGAACACAAATCAGCAAGAGCAAAAACGCGCTTCGACAGTTATCTGTCGGGGGGCCCCGGATGTTCCGGGTGCCCCCATTGCTCCGGGCGCCCCGCATGCTGCGGGCGCCCCCAGCACCAACTACCGAAGCAGCTCCCTTCGAAGCCAGCAGATGAACATTTGACCCGGTCAATCCGGGCGCCCCGAGCGCTCCGGGCGCCCCGGTCAAAACTGATCCCGAAGGTAAAGGGATCAGAAGCTGACCGAGCAATTGCCAGATCAACCAACACGTGGGGGGGGGGGGGGGGCGCCCCCGACGTTCCGGGCGCCCCCAGGGCTATATAAAGGGCCCTCGACCCCAAGCTTCAAAGCAACACTTGATTCAACGCTTCTACGCTCTTCTGCTCTCATGCCTCGCTCCGGAAACCTCCCAACTCGAGCCGACGACGTCCCACTGCTTCGAAAAAAGACAACCTACATCGGACGTCGGTAAAAGAAGAGTTTTTTATTTGTTAAGTTTACTGTGCTATATTTGTAACTCAATAACTGTAAACTGATTTGCGAACTTATAGAATTGCCCGCAGAAAACGGTCAACGACCGTGGGCCTTGGAGTAGGAGTCGACCTAGGCTCCGAACCAAGTAAAATCACTGTGTCTGCGTGTTTTGTTTTTATCTTCCGCTGTGCAAATTCTTTATCTTAAATCCGAACGTTTTTCGATATTCACCCCCCTCTATCGGTTCTCTCGATCCAACACTTATTGCCTAGGTTAACTAGGACTTTTCTTCACCTTGATATGGATTTCTTGACTCACCCTTACCTTGTCTAATATATATCACTAACTTAAGCATATTGTTAAACATTGAAACACTAGAGGAGGGCATCACTGATGCATCTTCCACCAACAATCTCCCCCTTTTTGATGTTTGACAATGTCTTAATAAAGATTGGATGTAAGGGTTAAGTTTTGATCCTTGGGAGAAAACAAAAAAAAATTTGATTTAAGTTTTGATCCTTGGGAGAAACCAAAAAAAATTCTAACCTAAACTTCTCTCTCCCCCTTTGTCACACATCAAACAGATGACAAAAAAACTTGCGCCAATAATGAAAATTTCTTAAAAAAATTTTTTCTCCTTTTGAAAGTACTTAGGATAATTCTTTGAGAGCATATAATTTTTGATAAGACATTTTGAAACTCTTCCCCTGAAAAAGACTAAGTACTAGTTTGTAAAGTATTATATAAAAAAAACTAAGTACTTAAATACTTGGAAAAGTATTGTGCATTTGGAAAAATATTTTGTACTTAGAAAAATATTTTGCACTTGAAAAATCTTTTGCACTTTAGAAAAATATTTTGCACTTAGTACTTTGAAAAATATTGTGCACTTAAAAAATTATTTGTACTTTGAAAAATATTGTGCATTTAAAAAAATATTAGTACTTTGAAAAATATTTTGTACTTAGTAGTTTGAAAAATATTGTGCACTTAAAAATATTTTAAAAGTACTTTAAGACTTTTGAAAGAAGATTTGCCCTTAAAACATTTTTGCAAGAAAATGTTTGCACTAGAGAATTTGACTTTACTTTTTTTAAAAAAAATTAAATTTCATTTTGAAAACATAATATTTTTTCTTGACTTGGTTTCTTTTCCCAGTCTGACACAATCCTAGGAAACCTTATTAACTACAAGGAATTTTCCTAAGTGTTCTGGAAATTTTCCAAACTCAAGGAAAATTATTTCAAATCGATTCCAAAAGGATTTTCAAAATAAGTTCTTAATTTGGATTCTTTTCCAATCTGACACAATCCTAGGAAACCTTGTTAACTACAAGAAAATTTTCCTAAGTGTCCTGGAAATTCTCCAAACATAAGTAAAATTATTTTCAAAAGTATTTAAGGACAAAAGGATTTTGAAGATGAGTTTTTTTAATAAAAAAGATAATTTTATGTTTTCAAAATGCTTTTGAAAATATAGTGTATGAAAACATAATATTTTTTTTTGAAATATTTAATAGTTCTTTTAATTTAACCTCCCCCCAAACTTGATCCAGTCCTAGGAAGCTTGTTGACTACAAGTAATCTTCCTCTGAGTCATAGGGTTTGATTCAGACCAAAAGAATTATCTAATAATTTTGAAAAACAATCATCAGAAAATAAAATTAATTTCTTTTGACTTAGACTCCCCCTAAATCTGACACATCCTAAGAGTTCTTGTAGATCATAAAGAAGACTTCCTATGTGTCTTTAGGGTTTATCAAAATCAAAAGAGTAATTTAAAATAATTTTTGAAAGGCATTTTGAAATGATATAATAAGCCAAAACAATACTTTTGACATGCATATGCATTTTGAAATAGTATAATAATTTTCAAAGCAATGCTTTTTGAAAAAGATATATTGAAGTATATCATAAGTTTTTGAGACATTTTTCGAAGACATATTTTGAAATGATAATAATTTTTAAAGCACAATTTTTGAAAAGATATTTTGAGATGATAATAACTTTTAAAGCACAAAATATTTGAAAGATCTGAATTTTCGAAAAGAATAATGAAAAATAACTTTTAAAAGAAAAACACTCTCCCTGAACCTGACATCGTCTGACTCTACCTAAGTGTCTTAAGGGACTTTAGTATTGACCTAAACGGTTTGTGTCTAATTGTATAGGTCAACCAAATTTTTGAAAAGATATAATTTTTGAAAATGTATTATATATAAGCAATCAGGCAAGCATGAAATCCATAAAAACATTATTATATTGAAAATATTATTTTGAAAATAGATTTTTAGAAAAATATCCTAAAGATTTTGAAAACATTTTGAAAAATATTTGTCAATTAGTTAGTCCTTAATATCTCACACATTCTAGATGTCTCAATACAAGCAAGCATGATTGCCTTATGGGTGTTGTTCCGGAAGGAATCGACGACGATGTCCAGTCACCGGGGTTCTGCCCAAGTGGAAGTCGCTGTGACGGGGAGGGACTCAGTGCCCTGCGAGATTAAAACGAGCGTTAGGGGAACACGTCGGAGATTGTCCGGAGGAGCCCACTTCGACGCTCAAGTCAGTGTATTAAGGGAGAGTAAAGGCAGCAAGAAAGGAAATGTGTGTAGAGTTAAGAGAGAGTAACCCCCTTACTGGAGGGGTTGGACTACCTTTTATACTGATGGCGTGGACTTGGCACCTCCTTTCGTTCGGTGCCACATCTCCGTGATTTATGCCATGCCCTCCCCTTCCTTCGACAATTACTGGATAGCCTTTGAAACGGTCTGTGCCGTTACTACGCTTCGACCCGTTGCGACATTTAAGGGTCATGATGACTCCTTATAACGGGGAAGCTATCCATAGATTCGTGAAAGGGGGGAGGACCGTTGCTCGAGGTCGAAGCTAACTCGGGCTCGGCTTCCCCTCGGTGAGCTCGGGGCCTTCTGACCCGGTTAAGTGCAGGCGTTATAATTCCTAAGGCACTCTCGGGACCCAACCCCTCAGGGTGGTCCCGGGAGGGGTCTTTTGGCTATCCTTCCAGGGTGCGTCCCTCGAGGAGGGTCCTGGGGCTCAGGAAGGAGGGTCATTTTGACCCGACGTGTCATGTACCGCAGCTTCTTCATCCCCGTGCCTACCACGGGCTATTCAACCCTATCACAAGTCCCTCCCTTCAAGTCTGATCGAAGGAAGTGTGGCTGACTGATCGGACTAGTGTGAAGATGAAGAAGCTGAGTTCCGGCGGGACCTTATGTCCATTACTGCACTTTTAGTAGTTATGAGAGACCCTCGGATTATAATCTTCGTCCCGAGTTCCGAGAAATCCTCCTTTTGGTTTCATCCTTTCCAAAAAAGTCCCCTATGATTCTTGAGGTATTATAATGGTGCCTATCTCTCCGTCATAAAGGCGCATGACACTTTTTTGATGGAGACAAGGTACCTTCGCGAATGCTTCATCGCCACATGCTTCAACGGTCATCCTCACGAATTCTTACTGGCGTGCGCCATTGTAGCTGGCTCACATCAGGCGACTGTCCCGAGTGCGGCGGTTTCTCACTTTCCACGTGCCTCTTCCCCATTGCGCCTAAACCGGCAGCTTCCTGGGTATAAGAGGGGAGGATGAGGATGTTTAGGCCCACTTCCGACTTTGTGGCTGGGTACGCTTCGGCTTCCTCTTCTCCAATCAGGCTTCTTTTACGCGTGAGTAGTTTGTCTCTTTCTTGTCGCTTCCCTCAGGAACCATGGAAGGATACCAAGCATAATGATATGAGTCTGCCTCTTCAAGAGTGAGGCCAGAGGCTCTACAGGCGGCCACCGAGGCCTATGGCATCCTAGCCGAGATGGCGGTGGTTATTCCTAAGATAGGCTAGACGCCAGTGGAACCTCCTGCAGGCATGTCGACCTTCTTCTTAGGACAGGTGAAGTTAGGACTTCGTTTTCCTGCCCCCCCTTTCTACATGAATATATCCTCCTACTTTGATATCCCTCTCCACCAGATGGCTCCTAACGCCTTCGCTCAAATAGGCGGGGCGTTATTGTCTTCAAGCTTTTTGGCCTCCCCCTGACTCCTCATCTTTTTCACTCATTCTTTGTCTCGATAGGTTCTAGGGGGTCTTCAGCTTCTCGGCCCGACCGGGCCATAAATTTTTAGGAGGGTTTCCCTCTTCGCACAAAGGGTGGAAGGAGAAGTTCTTCTTCATCAAACTACCTGCATTGCCTTTTGGTCCCCTTCGCTGGATAGAGGCTCTCCCCGATCCTCCTTCTTTAGGATATTTTCTTCATAGTTCTGCCTATCGGCGTGCTAGGAACGTACTCTCTGGCATGGAATTCAGATGGATTGGTACAAACCATTGGAATGGTACAAACCATTGGAATGGTTGTAGTGTAATTTGATATTAGTCTATCTTGACTATAGAATTACACTAGTACACTTTGTGTGTATTGAACAGGACCGATCAGAGGTGATTCGATTTGTACTAACTATATAATCAAATCAGACCTCAGTTATTATGACATACATGCTCTTAATCCCAATATAATAATGGACACATGTACATAATATTTATTTCTTTAATTTACCAATGGGCAAGATTTATTCGTTAAATCAATAGGCTTGGTAAATTGGGAAATAATATTATTTACATGGTAAGCCATTGATTATAGAAGAAAATCGTGTCCTATATATTAGGATGATGATGTCCCCTCGAGAAGCTCATAAATTTCATCATGTAAATCCTGCAGATGGACTTGGTCCGACATGATGATAAGGTTGAGTGGTACTACTCATGGAGTTAGATATTAATTAATTAAATTGTCAATAATTTAATTAATTAATGGACATGCGATATCTTAAACATGGGGAGATTATGTACACATAATATGGTGGAGCCCATATTTAATTATGGGATTGGTGCGGTAGTTCAATGATAACCCATTAGTGGAGCGGGTTATCATTAATGGGTCGGGTTTAGGATCCATTAGGAGACCAAAACCAACTCCTCCTCATAGTCCCTATTGTAGCCTATAAATACCTCATGAGTCATGACACCAAGGACATACAACTTAACCTTAAGCCTCTCTATTCTCACCTATTTTCCTCCTCTCTCTCCTAGAGTTTGCTATGCCGGTGGGAATGAAGGAAGAAGGCTGGCGGAAGACGGGAGAAGGAGGCTCTTTCTCTTCTCTTCTCCTTTTGTTCTCCTCTTCCATCACTTGGGCGTTCGCTGCCTTGAAGCAAGGAGGAGTGGCCGGCGGCAACAAGTAGAAGGAGCTCTTCTCCTTTGGTGTTTGGCGCCGCAAGGAAGAAGAAGAGAAGGAGTGTGGTCGGCGGTTAGGTTTTGGTGGAAGGAGAGAATTCTTTCTCTCTTCCTCTTCTCTTCTTCTTCTTCCTTTTGTTCTCTTCTTCTCCATCTTAGGCGTGAGGCTAGGGCAAGCAAAAGAAGATTTCTTTTCCCTTCTTTTGGCTGGCGGCAACAAGAAAGGGGAGAAGGTGGTTGGCGCAAGCAAAGAGGAGAAGAAGGAGGCTTTTGGTGGCTTCGTTTCTTGGAAGACCGTCACCCACACGATGTCCAAGAAGAGGATAGGAATACAATAGAAGATTGATAAGTGCTATTTTGTTGATCATTTCAGATTCTAAAATCCTTGTTTGACCCATATTTTACTTGCTTAATATTGAATTTATCCTAGGTTTTGTGAATTTATTCTATTTGGGGGTTTTATTGTAAATCTTGATACATTGGAAAAATTTTGGCACTAAATTGTGAATCTATCTTTTTAGGCTTGGATGGATCATGGACCTAGGTCATGCCGGGTCAAACTTGAGTCAGAAGTGGACCCGGATCGAGTGATCAAGCATCCGACTAATTTGGGTCGTCCGATTCAAAAACGGCTAGATCTAAGCCATTTGAGAACCTTTGAGGCAATCCGAGCTAGGGTTAAGGCTGATCAAGTACTCAGGTCAAGATCTGAAATTTTCATTCAAATCAGAGATCACTCAACCGTTGGATCAAGTTCAGGAGGATCTAGACCGTCCATTCAAAGATCAGGTAGATCTGAGCCATCCGTTGCAAATATGAAAGATCTGAGCTACTAAAAGGCAGATCCTGACCCTTGATCAACATCATCAAATTTTGGTTCAGATCTGAAGAGATCCAGCCATTGGATGGAGTTAAGACAATCTGGAGCGTCCATTTCTAAACTATATAAACTGCCATCTGCCCCCGATCACAGTGTCGTGTCATCGCTGTTTGCTTCCATTTCTTGCGTTTCTTCACTGTTTTTCTTCAAGTTTTTTTCCATACGATCGCGCGACCGCTTGGATTCCCACTTTGGATCAAGTTCTAGATAGTCAGATCTTCTTCTCCGTGAGATTTTCAGCTCCAATTCGCCCAAGAACAGAGCTGATTGAGGGTTTCATCAGATCTGCAAATCGATTGCTTAGATCTTGGTTGTGTGTCGTTTTCATCCATCTGAGCTATCTGGAGGGTTCTCTGGAGTGCTCTGATCATCCCCAAGTCATCATCGCAATCCAACACAGTGAGATCGAGAAGATCGGATTGGTTTTTCAGCTGGATGCAGAGTTTGAGCTGATTTGATCACTGAGTCAGATTTTTCCAGCGATCTGTGGAGCTAAGGGGTTCTTGGCTTGCTCTTGTGTGACGGCAAGGAGATCTAGAGCTAAGGGAGGGATTCAAAGCTTAATTTCTTAGTGAATTTTCAATTCTAAGTTGTAGTTTCGAATTCTGCAATTCATTTACAGTTTCTGAATTTGAATCAGTTAAACTTAGTTTTATTGAATCGTTCCTACATTCATTAGGTTTCAATTCTGCAAGTTAATTAGCTAGGGAGCTTGTTTAGTGAACAATTGTTTTCAATTTCAGTTTTTTTTCATGTTTCATTGCTTGCGTATCAGTTCTGTAGCTGTGTATCAGTTCTTCCTCCTGCGTATCAATACTTCTCTTGAGTTTCTGAATTGTGTATTAGTGAATATTAGTTGTTCGACATCTTTTCTGAAACATTAGATTTGTGCCCTTGAATCTGAGTTTGCTTGTTTGATCTGCATTTAGTTTGCAGTTGCATTTCTGCATTCGGGTTATGTTTTCTGAATATTACTACTACATTTCTGAATTCGTTTCTTGATTCAGTTGTGTCTGAATTTGTTAGCTTCATTTCTGCAATTCTAAATTCATCACTTCTGAAGCTAGTTTCGAGCACTTGTTCTCAGTTGTTTTGTTTGATTTTGCATCCAATTTGTTGCTGCATTTCATTTCTGCATATAGGTTCTGAATTCCTGCATTTCAATTCTGCATTAAGCTTGTTCTTGCCTTGATCAGTCTTGGGTTTCAAATTTCTTCATTCATCCTTGCAATAACTTCATTGATAGCCTAGCCTTCCAAGATGAATTGATCAGCTATAATTTCTGCATTTAGTTTCAGTGTTTGGCACATCAGCTTTTCTCATTTTGGTATCAAGTTTTTCAATTGCTTGCATTTTGATATCAAGGGCAGCTTAGGTACTGATTGGTATCAAGTTATATGCTACTTTTAGTGTGTTATGGTGCTTGAAATCAGTTAGTATTGCATTCGGTTGTTTCTGAATCTTCTCATCCATGTATGCATTTGTTTGCTTCTAAATTTTGTAGCTAGCTTTCATTGTGCTTGTTTTAAGTTTGATTCCTGGAGCAAGTTTTTACATTAGCTTCAATCGAAAATGTCAGCACTATTGGATCGAGAGAACCGATAGAGGGGGGTGAATATCGGAAAACTTTCGGATTTATGGAAAGAGCAATTTGCACAGCGGAAAGAAACAAAACACGCGAACACAGTACTTTTTTACTTGGTTCGTAGCCTAGGTCGACTCCTACTCCAAGGCCCACGATCGTTGATCGTTTACTTTGGGTAATTCTATATGAGCGCAAAATCAGTTTACAAGAATAGATTTACAAGTATAGCACCATAAACTTTTAATAAAAAAAGACTCTTCTTTTACCGACGTCCGGTTGTAGGTTGACTTTCCGGTGCAGCGGGACGTCATAGGCTCGAGTTGGGCAGTTTCCGAAGCAAGGTGTGAGCACAGAAGAGCGTGGAAGCGTTGGTTCGAAGTTGTTGTTGAAAGCTTGGGCGTTGGGTGCTATTTATAGCACTTCGGGGCGCCCTGGACGTCGGGGGCGCCCTGCCACGTGTCAACCGATCCGGTTTTAGCTCGGTCAAGCGTTATCCCATCCGAATAGGGATAACTCTGACTCTGGGGGCGCCCTGGTCACAGAGGGCGCCTTGCTTGACTTCTTCTGCGCAAAATTCTCGGCTGGATAAGGGTGACGCTTCGCAGGCTTGGGCGCGGGGCGCCTTGGCTGCTGAGGACGCCCTGGCTGCTGAGGGCGCCCTGGCTGCTGAGGGCGCCCGGCCCAGTAAGTAGCCGAAGCCCTTTTTGCTTCATTTGTTTCTGGTTCACCTTGGGGGCGCCCTGCTCAGCTGTTGCCTCACTCCTTTGAGGCTCTCTGAGTTGCAGACACACGTTCCTTCAGTCCTGCATCCAGGGTTAGTCCAAAACACAATAAAACAATTAATTGTTAGTTTATACAGCCTTAGCTGTCTTGGTTCTGACTTTGGTCTCCAAAATGGAGCCCTAGGTCGAACCGACGCCTACTGTTCCCTCGACGGGGAACGCGTCCTCACCTACTCCTCTCGGGAGAATTTACCTGATGCCAACCGCTCCTTTGGTTGGACTTTTGCCTGACGGTCCTTTGTCAGGTCTTGGATGCCGAGTTGTCCTTCGCTCGGTGCCTAGCATTCCTTCGCTAGGGCTTTAGTCCCAAGCTGTCCTTCGCCTGGCGCCTGGCAGTCCTTTGCTAGGGCTTTTTACCCTGGCATTCCTTCGCCAGTGCCTAGCAGTCCTTCCCTAGGGCTTTTTACCCTGGCATTCCTTCGCCAGTGCCTAGCAGTCCTTTGCTAGGGCTTTTCCTGCACACTAGAGTGACTTGTTAGAAAAACAAGTAAAACTTAACTTTTGAACTCTGTTGCCATTATCAAAACACAGGTTTGACTTTGGTGCATTCTGCACCAACAATCTCCCCCTTTTTGATTTATGGCAACCCTAGTTCAAAAAGTTAAGTTTAGGTAAGCATGTAAAAACCTTAAATATTGTTCCCTCCCCCTGGAAGGAAACTCCCCCTAGATTTTTCAAAAATTTATGGGGTTAAAAGCTTTTGCTTGTGCTTTGAAAGACTTAAGTTTTAGGTACTTGGAGATAACTTAAGTTAAAAGTACATATCGATGATCTTAGAGTACTTAAAGGGTTTGAAGCCTTACGTTTTAAGGTACTCAAAAAGTTTTTGAAGGTATTAACTTAAGTACAAAAAACTTAAGTATTTGGTAAATTTTGAAAGACTTTTGTACATTTGAAAAACTTAAGTACTTAATAATTTTGAAAACTTAAGTATTTAACAATTTTGAAAACTTAAGTACTTAATAATTTTGAAAACTTAAGCTTAAAATACTTATAGAAGTTAAAAAATTTGACAAGCTTAAGTAAGGAAGTTTGAAAGGCTTGAGTACTTAGCAAAATTTTGAAAGCTTAAAAACTTAATTACTTAGATAATAATTTGAACCAGATTTGCTTAAGTACTTAGCTAATTTTGAAAAGGTTTTTTTTTTAAAAGGTTTAAGTACTTAGAAAAGCTTAAGTGTTTTTGAAAGCTTTTTGAATAGAGGATAAGAAAATTTTGAAAACTTTTTGAATAAAGGATAGAGAAAAAAATATTTGAGCAAAAAAAATTATTTTACTCTCTCCTTTCCTATCTCTCCCCCTTTGTCATATATCAAAAACAGATAAATGTAACAGAAAAAAAATTACATAAAGGAAATAAGTAAGATTTTGCTGTACTGAACCAATTCATTATTAGATTTAAATCAAATCAGTCAATTTTCTCTGTAGGGACCTGTCTAACCCAATTAGCTACTTACTGACTGTTATAAACAGTAGCTTTTGCTAGGGTTAGTCAAGTTAAGTGTTTCTGTTCAAGTTAGATTTTCTAAACTTGACACTTAACTTGATTGCTGTATAAGTTGTATTTAGTGCCCCAATTACTGCAGATGCACTGACTTAAAGCATCTTGAATTAAGGCAAAGACCTAAGCATCTCAACCCATTCTAGGTTATCAATCAAAAGTACCCTAAGGTGCTTGTGAGATGCTGGCTTCTAAGTCTATAGGTGCATGCTGTTCTAGGGTTAGGGCCTAGGCTAAGTCCATTTTCAAAAAAGCCCTAGTTTTGTAAGAGGATAGTTTTGAAATAAAAATAAAACTAAGTCGAAAGTGAAAACTGATTTTGAAATTAAGTAAAACAGTTTTTCAAATTCTATTTTTAGAAACAATTTTGAAAAACAAGTAGAGCAGTAAGAAAAATAGAGTTAATCTATTCTACTGAGAACAATCCTAACTGCCTTCTTAGTGAACTGAACTCAGATTCAGGTAAGGGTTTTGTGAATATATCAGCTAGGTTGGATTTAGAGTCAATATGCTTAAGTGCTATTTCACCCCTGGCTACATGGTCTCTTACAAAATGATGTTTGACTTCTATATGTTTGGTTCTGGAGTGTTGAATTGGGTTTTTAGTTAAATTAATTGAACTTATGTTGTCAATAAATACTTGAGTTTGGGTGTAGTTGAGCTGGAAGTCCTTAAGTGTATGCATCATCCACAAAAGTTGAGCTACACACTCTCCTAAGGCCACATACTCAGCTTCAGTTGTGGATAGAGCTACACAGTGTTGTTTTCGGCTGCACCAACTAACTAGACTCTGTCCTAACAGTTGGCAGCTTCCACTTGTGCTCTTTCTATCTAATTTACATCCAGCATAGTCAGAATCTGAGTATCCTGTCAAATCAAAAGTTGAGGTCCTAGGATACCAAATCCCTACATTTAGAGTGCCCTTTACATATCTTAGTATTCTTTTTAGGGCTGCTAAGTGCGTTTCCTTAGCACCGGTTTGGTACCTAGCACACATCCCTACAGCAAAAAGAATGTCAGGTCTACTGGCTGTAAGGTACAATAGGCTACCTATCATACTCCTATAGAGTTTAAGGTTCACTGGTTTACCATCAGGGTCACTATCTATTTTTACGTTAGTGGCCATGGGGGTACTTATGCTTTTAGAGTTATCCATTTTAAATTTCTTTATTAACTCTTTAGCATATTTGAATTGATGAACGTAATTACCATCCCTGGTTTGTTTAATTTGTAAGCCTAGGAAAAAGTTAAGCTCACCCACTAAGCTCATTTCAAATTCATTTTCCATTATTTTGACAAACTCTTTTAGGAAGTTTGTGTTGGTGGATCCAAAAATTATGTCATCTACGTAAATTTGGGCAATAAATATATCTTTTCCTAGGGTTTTAATAAATAAGGTTGAGTCAATTTGGCCTTGTTTAAATTCTTTAGAGGTTAGATAGGTTGATAAACGTTCATACCAGGCCCTAGGTGCTTGTTTTAACCCGTATAATGCTTTAGTTAGTTTGTAAACGTGGTTTGGTTTGTCTAAATCCTCAAACCCTGGGGGTTGTCCTACATAAACTTCTTCTTTAATGAATCCATTTAAGAAGGCTGACTTTACATCCATTTGATATAACTTAAATCCTTTATGGGATGCAAAGGCTAACAACATTCTAATGGACTCAAGTCTAGCTACTGGGGCATATGTTTCATCGTAGTCTAATCCCTCTACTTGGCTGAAACCCTTTGCTACTAAGCGGGCTTTATTTCTGACTATTTCTCCTTGATCATTCAACTTATTCCTAAAGACCCACTTAGTGTCAATGACGGATTTGCCCTCAGGTTTAGGTACTAATTCCCAGACTTGGTTTCTCTCAAATTAATCTAGTTCTTCTTGCATTGCTATGATCCAATCAGGATCAGGTAGGGTTTCCTCTATAGTTTTGGGTTCAATTTTTGATATCATAGCTATTTGACTAAGGTTTCTATAGGAGGACCTAGTCCTGACTCCTAAAGTTGGATCACCCACAATTTGATCGGTTGGATGACTCAGTCTGGGTTTCTTTGTTCTTCTAGAGCTTGGTTCAGCCTCAGGTCCAGCTGGTCGGTTTGGTTCACTATTTGATTCGACTCTTTGGGCTGGTTCATTTGTTGGTTCGATACTTGGTTCAGTTGATTCATTAATTGGTTCAATGGTTAGTTCGTTTAAGGGTTCAATTAATGGTTCAATAGTTTGTTCATTATTTTCTTGGTCAGAGTTTGATGAAGTTGGGTCTGGATTATTAGATGTTGAGTTGATTTCTTCATCAAAAATTAAGTTTGTTGTTTCTTCAATTTTCTTAGTTTGTTTGTTGTAAACTCTATAGGCTCTACTTGTGGTTGAGTATCCTAGGAAGATACCTGGGTTTGACTTGGATTGAAATTTTCCTAAATAGTCTTTGGTGTTTAGGATATGAACTTTGTATCCAAAGACCCTTAGATAGTGTAGGTTTGGGGGTCTATGGTAGTACAGTTCATAAGGGGTTTGGTTGTGTCGCTTGTTAATCAAAACCCTATTTTGGATATAACAAGCCGTACTAATCGCCTCTGCCCAAAATTGGTTTGCTAGATTAAATTCGTTGAGTATAGCCCTAGCGGCTTCTTGTAATGTTCTATTCCTTCGCTCGACTATCCCATTTTGTTGGGGGGTTCTAGGACATGAAAATTCATGTAAGTACCCATTTACCTTACAGAATTCCTCGAATAGTTGATTTTCAAACTCTCCCCCGTGATCACTCCTAAGTCTTTTAATTTTAGTGTCGTTTTGATTTTTAATTAGTTTACAGAATTCATTAAATAGGTTTAGGGTTTCATCTTTGGTTTTTAAAAACCTAACCCAGGTAAACCTAGAGTAATCATCAACTATTACTAAGCAGTATCGGTTCTCGCTTAGTGACTTGGCTCCATGTAAATCAAATAGGTCAAGGTGTAGGAGCTCAAGTGTAGTTTGAGTTAAATCGGATTGGGTTAGTTTGTGATTGGATTTGGTTTGTTTACCTTGATTACACGATTCACATATTAGTTTTTCATTATTTTTAATTTTGGGGATACCTTTGATTAAGCCACGTTGGGTAATTTTTGAGATAGTTCTCAGATTGGTATGACGTAATCTCCTATGCCAGAGGTTTGATTGTTCTAACTGTGTTAACATACATTTGGTTACAAGGGGAAGGTTTATAGTGTATACATTGTTTTTCCTAGTGCCCTTAAGTATGATTTCTGAGTCTTGTTCATTTCTAATCAGGCAGTTGGAATTGTTGAAAGTGACTATGTAACCAGAATCACATAACTGACTTATGCTAAGCAAGTTAAAATTAAAGTTTTCAACCAATAGAACTTTCTTAATAATGAAATCGGATTTAAGTTCAATATTACCTGACCCAATTACCTTGAGTGTAGCATTATTGCCAAATGCCACTGAGCCTAGGTTTTGAACTTGAGCTTGGTGAACTTCAATTTGTCTCCAGTCATGTGTCTGGAGCAACCGCTATCCAACATCCATTGGTCCAAATCTTTATGTTCCTACACATAAAGAGTTTTCTTGATTTGGATCCAATTAGAGTTAGGAATAGCTTGAATTGAGTTTCACTGCCTAGTCTGTCTCACCCAAATCTAGGGTTTTCAATCACGTTAGCCTTATAGGTTTCGTGAGACAGTTTTTGAAAGAAGAGTTTTTAACAAAACATGATTTATTTTAAAAATCTTAATTAATTTTGAAGACAATTAAATTTAATTTTGAAAGGATATTTAGATCTACAAATAACTGAAATTTTGTGTTAGATTCGAATTTGACAAAAATAATAATTTGAATTTGAATTTCAAAAATTGGCTTCCAGGTCTTTGCGAGGCACTAGGCCTTCTTTGGCCGTAGCCTTATGGGATCATCCACCCTTTCCTTGACAAAGCCTTTTAATGAAATTTCATTTTCAAAATTATTCTTTGAAAAATTTCTGGTCTAACTAGTTTGGATTTTGGATCGGTGGCTTCGGCTAGTTTCACCAGTCTAAAGAGACCAAGTGAACTTGATCTTATTAGAATTGGTTTCCCTAACGTACTATCATCTCACCTCCATCCAATACTATGTTGTCAAGTTTCAGTTAGGTTTGTTTGGTCCTTATACTAACCATTCCTAAATCTAAGCATGGTAAATTGCAGAAATTAAATAAACAAACAAACAATCATATTGCAAGCAAATATTAATTCTTATCTAACAATAAATATAGTTTTCAGTTTGGCTCCCCCTGGACTAAAGCCATGGTGATGGTTAGGCAAGATGTGAATCTTGTCCTTGGGGATCCAATACTGATTTGATCCAGTTGGTTTGTTTAGGTATAGTTTAGGTACCCATGCCTGAATTTTACCTCTGGACTGATTCAGTACAGCATAGTAAGATCTTTGCCAGGATTTGATTCTGTAGCCAAGTCCGGATCGATTTAGAACTGATTTCTGTTTTCCAAGGATCATGTCAAGACCCTTGAAACCAGATGTAAATCGTTCTAAAGCTGATCTAAGATCCTTAACCTGAGTTTTCAGGGAGGAGTTTTCCTTTTCAAGTTTTTCAACTTGAGTAGGAGTTCCTTCCTGAACCTTCTCGGTTAAGGGTTTAGAGTCAGCTCCCTCTTTCAGGAGTTTTACTTCCTGTCGGAGGGATTCGACTCGGAGTTTGGCTTTTGCCAAATCTCGAGAAAGAAATGAAATTAGTTCACCTAATTGACATCTATTGAAACCAGTTACCTTAATTTCGCCGTCTTCTGTAAAGGTCAGCTCGCCGTCGTCCTGTTCTGATTCTGACTCAGTCTCGACTTTTTCTGAGGTGGTCAGGGCTAGTAGGTTTGATTGGGGTGCTTCCTCTTCTTCTTCTGAGGAAGATTCGTCCCAGGTTGCTTGGAGTGCCTTTTTCCTTCTTGTCTTCTTGGACTCCTTCAGATTTGGACATTCTGTCTTGTAGTGGCCCTTCTTCTTGCACTTGTAGCAGGTTACGTTGGGCTTGTGTTTGTCATTTGCTGGTTCAGCTGGTTCGTCCTTTTTTCGACTTGTCCTCCGTGTGTTGGCTTGGTTTTTCAATTTTTTGTAGTAGCTTCGGGCCAGTCGGACCAGCTCAGATTGATCTCCTTCTTCATCTTCTGCGTCTGAGTCAGAGTTGGGCTCGGGTTCAGGTTGAGGTTTCTTCTTTGTTGATTTTCCAGTTTTTCCTGCAAAAAAGGCAATACTCTTCTCGGCCATATTGCAGTTAGTCTGCTCATGAAGTTCTAGCTCAGAAAATAATTCATCTAATTTAATTTTAGAGAGATCCCTTGAAACCTTGTATGCATCTACCATAGATGCCCACAAGGTATTTCTAGGGAAGGCGTTTAGGGCATACCTTATTAGGTCACGGTTTTCGACCTTGTGACCTATAGTGTGAAGACCGTTCATCAATTCTTGGATGCGTGCGTGGAGTTGGGTTGCTGTTTCGTTGTCTGCCATCTTGATGGTGTAGAGTTTGTTCAGAAGTAGATCCCTCTTGCTGATCCGAGTATCTGATGTTCCTTCATGCAGCTCGATCAATTTTGCACACAGTTCCTTGGCACTGTTGAAGGGGTCCACTCGGTTCAGCTCTTCCTTTGTCAGCCCGCATTGTAGGGTTTGTGTTGCTTTTGCATCGGCTTCTATTTTACGCTTTAGGGTGTTGTCCCACTCCGAGTAGCTTTGAGGTAGTCCTTCGGCATTTTTGGGGATCTCCAGACCGGACTGGATGATGATCCACATGTCCACCTGAGTTTTCAGGTGGACCTTCATTCGACTTTTCCAGTAAGAAAAGTCTTCTCCACTGAAAAGTGGAGGTCTGGCGGTGCTGAATCCCTCTTGCATGGCCATTTAAGCTGAAAAAGAAAACTAACAAAAAATATCCCAAGACTTGGCCTTGGATTAGTAGTGCAGGATAAGGGAAATAAAAAAATTCGAACAGAATAAGATATTTTAAAAAAATTCGAATAAAAAAAATCTGAAAAAGAAAATTTTCAAACTGGTGGTTGCACCAAGTTTGAACTTCCCCGCTCTGATACCACTTGTTGGATCGAGAGAACCGATAGAGGGGGGTGAATATCGGAAAACTTTCGGATTTATAGAAAGAGCAATTTGCACAGCGGAAAGAAACAAAACACGCGAACACAGTACTTTTTTACTTGGTTCGGAGCCTAGGTCGACTCCTACTCCAAGGCCCACGATCGTTGATCGTTTACTTTGGGCAATTCTATATGAGCGCAAAATCAATTTACAATAATAGATTTACAAGTATAGCACCATAAACTTTTAATAAAAAAAAGACTCTTCTTTTACCGACGTCCGGTTGTAGGTTGACTTTCCGGAGCAGCGGGACGTCGTAGGCTCGAGTTGGGCAGTTTCCGGAGCAAGGCGTGAGCACAGAAGAGCGTGGAAGCGTTGGTTCGAAGTTGTTGTTGAAAGCTTGGGCGTTGGGTGCTATTTATAGCACCTCGGGGCGCCCTGGACGTCGGGGGCGCCCTACCACGTGTCAACCGATCCGGTTTTAGCTCGATCAAGCGTTATCCCATCCGAATAGGGATAACTCTGACTCTGGGGGCGCCCTGGTCGCAGAGGGCGCCCTTCTTGACTTCTTCTGTGCAAAATTCTCGGCTGGATAAGGGTGACGCTTCGCAGGCTTGGGCGTGGGGCGCCTTGGCTGCTGAGGGCGCCGGGCCCAGTAAGCAGCCGAAGCCCTTTTTGCTTCATTTGTTTCTGGTTCACCTTGGGGGCGCCCTGGAAACTCAGGGCGCCCTGCTCAGCTGTTGCCTCACTCCTTTGAGGCTCTCTGAGTTGCAGACACACGTTCCTTCGGTCCTGCATCCAGGGTTAGTCCAAAACACAATAAAATAATTAATTGTTAGTTTATACAGCCTTAGCTGTCTTGGTTTTGACTTTGGTCTCCAAAATGGAGCCCTAGGTCGAACCGACGCCTACTGTTCCCTCGACGGGGAATGCGTCCTCACCTACTCCTCTCGGGAGAATTTACCTGATGCCAACCGCTCCTTTGGTTGGACTTTTGCCTGACGGTCCTTTGTCAGGTCTTGGATGTCGTGCTGTCCTTCGCTCGGGGCCTAGCATTCCTTCGCTAGGGCTTTAGTCCCAAGCTGTCCTTCGCCTAGCGCCTAGCAGTCCTTTGCTAGGGCTTTTTACCCTGGCATTCCTTCGCCAGTGCCTAGCAGTCCTTCGCTAAGGCTTTTTACCCTGGCATTCCTTCGCCAGTGCCTAGCAGTCCTTCGCTAGGGCTTTTCCTGCACACTAGAGTGACTTGTTAGAAAAACAAGTAAGACTTAACTTTTGAACTCTGTTGCCATTATCAAAACACAGGTTTGACTTTGGTGCATTCTGCACCAACAAGCACTGTTTTGACTCACTTTGCTTAGCATCTGGTTTGCATTTGATATCAAATTTGTCTTCCAAGTTTGGTTACTTTGCATTGGACGAATTAAATTCCCAATTGTTTGAATTCATTAGTTGAAATTACTTAGCTTAAGTTCCATAGTTGATTTTTCTTTCCTTTTCATTGTGTTTTCATTTCTGATTGCAACCCAAACCCAAATCTTATTTGAAACCCAAAAATATTTGACGACACATAAACTCGAGCTTGAATCAAACAACCTTAACTAGCTCTAGGAAAAATACGACCTGTGACCCCTTTCCTACCTTTTTATCTTTGTTAGCAAAAAGGGTTTCCAGCTTTTCAAATATCTAAATTTGAGACCTGCATTCGTGACAGCCTCTTTTGGGTCCATCAAATTTTTGGCGCCGTTGCCGGGAAACACACTAGTTGAGTTTGTTTATTTAAGCTTGTGTGCTTATTTCATATTTTTCTTGATCCATTTTTGCGCTTATCTCTATATCTTGTGATTTACTTTATTTGTTATATTTTTCCATACACATTTGCTATGATTTGTTTATTTTATGACCAGGTCAGCCGGTGGTGGTCTAGAGGACTTTGACCCTGAAATTGAGAGAACTTTCAGAGCAAGGAGAAACCAAGGCATATTTTCAGAGGCTATTGATATTCCTCCTCTTCAGACTATTCCTACTCATTCAGGCATTATCATGGCAGACCACTAGAAGACCATGAAAGAACTTGCAGCACCAGATGACACATTTCAATACTCCAGTATTGCTTATCCAGAGCTGACTGGTGATTTTGAGCTTAGATCTGGACTCATCCACTTGTTGCCCAAATTTTAAGGACAGACTGGGGAGGACCCCAACAGACACTTGCATGAGTTTCACGTTGTTTGCTCCACTATGAAGCCTCAGGGTATTTCAGAGGAAGATATCAAGCTGAGGGCTTTTCTATTTTCCCTGACTGGAGCAGCAAAAGATTGGTTCTACTATTTACCTACTGGGCACGTGTCTAACTGGATTTCCATGAAGAAGGCATTTCTAGTAAAATACTTCCCAGCCTCCAGAACTGCAATTATCAGAAAGAGCATATGTGGTATTCAACAAGTGGTAGGAGAAACATTGTATGATTATTGGGAAAGGTTTAACAAACTGTGTTCTAGCTGCCCACAGCATCAGATTAGTGAGTAGTTACTCATCCAGTATTTTTATGAGGGTTTATTACAGATGGATAGGATCATGATAGATGCTACAGCTAGAGGAGCCCTAGTTAACAAAACACCAGAACAAGCTAGGGAGCTTATTTCAAACATGGCAGAGAACTCACAACAGTTTGGGAGTAGAGCTTTGTCTACTAGAGGAGTTAATGAAGTTTAGATGGTATCAAATGGGCAGAAAGAAATCAAGAATTCTCTGGTAGAGCTCACATCATTGATAAAGCAAATGTCTCTTAGTAATGCAAGTCAAAATCCCAACTCTTCGATACCTCCACAATTAAGTCAAGTGATGAGGGTATGTGGTATTTGCTCTAGTCAGGAACATAATTCAGATGCATGTCCTAACCTCCAACAAGATGAGACAATAGCGGCATTGGTTAGGGGACAATTTCAAGCCCGGAATAACCCCTACTCTTCTACTTATAACCCTGGTTGGAGGGATCATCCAAATCTGAGATATGGAAATTCTTTCTACCAAGAAAACCCACAACAATAACAATTTCAGCAACCTCAACAAAATTTCCAGCAACCGCAGCAATCTCAGCAGCAGAATCAGCAATTCCAGCAACAAAATCAGCAATTCCAGCCAACATTCCAACAACCGCAGCAATTTCAGCAGCAATTCCAGCAACTCCAACCTCAATTCCAGCCAATTCAGCAGGGGCAACAAGGTTTTCAAACATTTCAGACGTTCCAACCTCAAAACCAGCAAGTTTTCCAACCCTCACAGCTTTACAACCAGAACATTCAGCCACAAAATCAAGGATTTCAGCCCACTCAGTTTCAATCTTCACCACAACCATTCCCATTTCAAAATCAGAATTTTCAAGGCTATAATTATCAGCAAAATCTACCATCATTCCAGCCCAATTTTCAACCTTTCCAACAGCCATTTCAGCCCTCTTATCAGCCCCAACAACCCCAATTCCAACAATCACAGCAGGGTAATATTTTTGGCGCATTACAAAACCTCGAAAGGCAAATGGGACAATTGGCTAGTGGGATAAATCAAATTGAAGCTCAAGGATCAAGCCAACTACCTTCTCAAGCTACTCCCAATCCAAAGGGAAACGTTAGCGCTATTACTTTGAGGAGTGGGAAGGTTACTTCAACTCAAAAGGGTCCAAGAGCAAATTTTTCTAAAAATAGGGCAGCATCTACATTTTCAGCACCAATCAGCCCTAGAATTACTTCAAAATCAGTTGGTTCCATCCCTAGTCCGTGCTCAACTCCTTCATCAAGTAATCCTGTGATTTTAGTGGAAAATGAGAGAGAAATCAGCCCCGGAACCAACATCACAGCAGCTACATCGAGTGGGACAGCAGCTCAAAATTCAGCCCCTCCAATTTCAGTTCAAGAGGAAGAAATGAGGGTTCCCTTGCCTTTTCCACAGCGGAAAACTCAAGCCAAAAGACAAGCGGAGGAGGAGAAAACTAAAGAATACAATGAGCTTGTTAAATTGTTCAGGAAAGTGGAGATTAATGTACCCCTGTTGACCATGATTAAACAGATTCCTATGTATGCAAAATTCCTGAAAGATTTATGTGTTCACAAGAAGAAGCTTAAGGAGAATGAGTTGGTCAGCTTGGGGAAAAATGTTTCAGCACTCATCTATGCCATACCTCAAAAGTGTGAAGACCCTAGAGTTTTTACTGTATCATGTGAGATAGGGAGGACTATGTTTCATGACGCTATGCTAGACTTGGGAGCCTCCATCAATGTAATGCCCAGATCGGTCTTTCAGATGCTTGGCATTGGCCCTCTACAGCCCACTGGAGTGGTGATTCAGTTAGCTGACAGAAGCCAGACATATCCAGCCGGAGTTATTGAAGATGTTTTGGTAAAAGTTAAGGAGTTGATTTTCCCTGCAGACTTATACATTCTGGACATGGAAGGAGATTATCATGCACATAGATCCCCACTCATCCTTGGGAGGCCTTTTCTGAAGACTGCCAGGACAAAGATTGATGTTTATGCTGTCACACTTTCAATGGAAGTGGGAGATACATTAGTCCAGTTTAGTATTTTCGATGCTATGAAGTATCCTAGGGAAGATCATTCTATTATGAGTATTGGCATTCTGGATGGACTGGTTGATACAGATTCAGTGGTTGAGGGAGTTTCACATGATTTTTCTGGAGGAGATATTTCTACAGAGGAGGCTGAGGGACTACTTGCAGTTGAGACTGAGGATATTTCAGAGTTTATTTCAGATTCACTTCCAGCTGGTGAGGACTCTCTATGTGTAGGGGATTGCACAGAGCCCCAAGGATCACCTATTTCTATCGAGATTTTAGAGAACTCAGAGCATAGGTATGGTAGTGTAGGGGATTGCACAGAGCCCCAAGGATCACTCATACCCACTGAGCAGGGACAGATTGAACTTAAGCCATTACCAGGTCACTTGAAATATGTGTACTTAGGAGAGGAGCAGACTTTGCCCGTTATTATTGCACAGCACTTGGAATTAGAGCAGGAAGAGAAATTATTGCAAGTCCAGAGGCATTACAAGAAGGCGATTGAGTGGACTTTATCAGATTTATCAGGTATCAGCCCAGCTCTCTGTATGCACAGGATATTCTTAGAAGAAAATGTTAAACCCGTGAGGCAGCCACAAAGGAGACTTAATCCACTCATTTTGGACGTTGTAAAGAAAGAGGTGACTCGACTTCTACAGACAGGTATTATTTACCCTATTTCTGATAGTCAGTGGGTTAGTCTCATACACGTGGTGCCCAAGAAATTTGGGGTGACAGTGGTGGAAGATGGAAATAACAAACTAGTGCCCATCAGAGTAAAGAATTCCTGGAGAGTCTGCATTGATTATAGGAAGCTCAACAAGGTCACAAGGAAAGATCACTTCCCTTTACCCTTTATTGATCAGATGCTTGAAAGACTGGCAGGGAAGTCCCATTATTGTTTCTTGGATGGATATTCAGGCTACTTCTAGATTTGTATAGATCTAGAGGACCAGGAGAAGACTATCTTCACTTGCCCCTTTGGAACTTTTGCCTACAGACGGATGTCTTTTGGACTCTGCAACGCACCAGGAACATTTCAGCGATTCATGGTAAGCATATTGGTGAGTTGATAGAGCATTGTATGGAGGTATTTATGGATGACTTTTCAGTTTTTGGCACGTCTTTTGATTCATGTTTAGAAAATTTATCTAGGGTTTTACACCATTGCATTGAGACTAACCTTGTGCTAAATTTTGAAAAATGTCATTTCATGGTGGAGCATGGTATTGTACTTGGACACATAGTCTCTAGGAGAGGTATAGAGGTAGATCCTGCAAAAATAAATGTTATTTCTTCTTTATCTTACCCCGTATGCGTATGGGACATGCGTGCTTTCCTTGGACATGCAGGGTTCTACCATAGATTTATTAGAGACTTTAGCGATATTGCTCGGCCCTTGACAAAACTTTTGCAGAAAGATGTTGAGTTTTGCTTTGATGATAAGTGTAAAGAAGCTTTTCATAGACTCAGGGAGGCTCTTACCTCTGCTCCTATTATTAAGTCACCTGATTGGAATTTGCCATTTGAATTAATGTGTGATGCATCTAACTTTGCAGTGAGAGCTGTTCTAGCACAGAGGGTAGAGGGAGCACCTCATGTCATATGCTATGCCTCCAAGACCTTGGATGCCGCCCAAGCAAATTACACTACCACTGAAAAGGAGCTTCTTGCCATAGTTTTTGCTTTAGACCGTTTCATATCTTACTTATTGTGCTCACATGTGATTATTTTTTCTGATCATGCAGCTTTAAAATACTTGTTGAAAAAGCCCGATGCTAAACCTAGACTGATTAGATGGATGCTCCTGCTCCAAGAATTTGACCTGGAGATCAAAGACAGAAGTGGCAAAGAAAACCTAGTTGCAGATCACCTAAGCAGAATTGAAGGAGATGAATCACCTGCCACCATTGACGATGATTTTAGAGATGAGCACCTTCTTGCAGTACATGGTGAGACACCTTGGTATGCATACCTAATTAATTTCTTAGCTGCACATGTTTTCCCTATACACTTTTCTAAAGCTCAAAAAGATAAATTTAAAAGTGATGCAAAATTTTATGTATGGGATGATCCTTATTTATGGAAATTTTGTAATGATCAAATAATTACGAGATGTGTACCAGACCATGAGTTTTCTTCTGTCCTTACATTTTGTCATTCATCAGCTTGTGGGGGCATTTTGGACCCCAAAGAACTGCTAGGAAGGTGTTAGAGTGTGGATTGTACTGGCTCACCCTATTTCATGATTCATATATATTTTATAAAAATTATGATAGATGTTAGCAAACTGGAAACATAGGAGCGAGAAATGAGATGCCCCAAAACACTATATTTTTCTGTGAGATTTTTGATGTTTGGAGAATAGATTTTATGGGACCTTTTCCTGCATCTTGTGGATATTTGTACATTTTACTTGCTGTAGATTATGTTTCTAAATGGGCGGAGGCCATTCACTCCAAGACTGACGATTCTTTTGTTGTTGTTAGTTTTGTTAGGTCACACATTTTCTACAGGTTTGGAATTCCGAGAGCAATAATAAGTGACAAAGGATCTCATTTTTGTAATAAACACATGAAGGCCTTGCTTAGTAAATATGGGGTTGTACATAAGGTTTCTACATCCTACCATCCATAAATAAATGGGCAGGCTGAAATTTCTAATAGAGAGATCAAATCAATTTTGGAAAAGACCATTGGGCCCACTAGAAAAGATTGGAGCAAAAGGCTAGATGATGCACTTTGGGCCTATAGAACGGCATTCAAGACACCGATTGGCATGTCCCCCTACCATTTGGTTTATGGTAAAGCTTGTCATCTCCCCGTGGAAATTGAGCACAAGGTATATTGGGCAGTAAAAGCCTGTAATTTTGATGCTACCAAAGGGGGAGAAGAAAGAAAACTTCAACTTCAAGAACATGAAGAGATTCGGCTAGAAGCATTTGAAAATTCAATGATCTACAAGGAAAAGACCAAAAACTTCCATGACAAGCACATTTTGAAGAAGGACTTCCAAATTGGTGACAAGGTATTATTGTACAAATTAAGGCTCAAATTGATAAGAGGTAAGTTAAGGTCAAGGTGGGATGGTCAATTTATTGTAACTAACATTTTTCCCTATGGAGTTATTGAAATTAAAGATGAATCTAACGGTTTTGTTTGGAGAGTCAATGGCCACCGGCTCAAAAAGTACTTTGAAGAATTAAAGGAGCTAAAGGTGGATGGTTTGGACATCAAAGATGCTATCTACCCAAATTAAGGGGAGTTTACTTTTTCATGCACCTACATTTCATTGTATATATCATTTTAATGCTTTTAGAAGTAAATGTTTCTTTTTGAAGTGAGTTGTTGATAATAAATTCTTAGGTAAAATAGAATGAATAAATAGACATTGTAAATACCATGTTATTTCTTTTGACAATTTTTCTTAATGAATAGGAATAAATGTATCCCTATAGGTTATCTTCATGTCATTTTAGAGTCTCTTGAAAATGAATTAAATTTAGTTGTTAAAACTTAAGGTTTGAGCTAATGGATGAATTCTTGGATGCTTGAGTACTACTTGGCTATGGATTCTTAATTGATAACTTGAGATGAATTATTTATACCTAGTGAGAATTAACCTTATTTTTGTGACACACATATGTGATTATACTCTAGAACTTGCTTAGGTTCTTTCAAAACCATATTTCTATGATTGGATCACATCTATAGAGGCTAATCAATTTGTTTTCCTTTCCTTATCAATTTTTGGCAATAATCAAGTTTGTTCTATTTTCCTTTCCATACTTCCTACTCTTAACCATACTTTTCTATGGACTTATTTGTTTGGGATGTTTCTTGATGTTACTTTGCCCGAGACGGACAAAAGATCAAGTGTGGGGGAGGTGGCTAGTGTTTTGGAATCATTTTGTATCAAGGATGCATTTCATTTCAAAAAAAAAAGAGAAAAAAAATTTGCGGTTGAATCAAAAAGGTGCCAAGTTGAATTGAGTTTGGTATCAAGAACAAGTGGGAAGAAGTAGTTAAGGAGGAAAACAATTGAGCCATCTAGATTCCTTATTATACTTTGAAGATCCAAGTGGCACGCAATGAAAAAAAAATCTGCAAGGAAAAAAAATGGCACGCAAAAGCAAAAATCTGTGCCAAAGTGAAGGAAAAAAAAATTCTGTGAAGCTATCTTGGGTCAGAAATGGTTTGGATCAAGAATTGGGAAGTTGGAATTATGGAAGTTAAGATCAGCAACACTTTGCTAAAGTCTGAATTGAAGTTGTACAAATCTGAAACAAATGCAGAAAATCTGTGCCAAAACAGAGGAAAAAAAAAATTTTCTGTGCCGATCAGTAATTTACTTGTAGCTGTACTAATCTGAAACTAATGCAAGGGCTATCAGAAATTCTGGAGAGAAGCAAGGTTGAGAATGTAAGCTGAAAATGCAGCTAGAAAAGAAAAAAAAATCAGTTGGAATGCTAGTAAGGCAGTTTTGTATCAACTTGAAACTGAAATTGGGTTTTCTAGGCTATGAATCAGGGAACTAAGTTCATAAATGTATCAAAAAGTATTGAGTATATCCACTGCTGATCAAAACAGAAAAGAATGTGGCTGCTTGGATGTTTTAGATCAGAACAGAGAAAGAAAAAAATGCAGTGAAGCTGGAATCCAAAACAGCTTGGATCAAATTCTCCATTACTAGTTGATGTTAATTGCTTTGAGAAATCAAAGAATTGCAAGGTCTGAAAGTAATGCCATGGAGCTGGAATTTGAAACAGAAAAAAAAGAGAGAATAAAAGTAGAAGTGTGCCAACTTGAAGGTGGTGTGTATCAAAAATGAGTTGCAAGAGTGAGTTAGTGAAGGTTATATGTGGAGCATCTAATTCCCTAATTGTTATTTGATGTCTCAAGTTTCTATGACACAAATCTTGATCGGAAGTGTTTCCAAATGAAGATTGACTCCATTAGAAGAATTGAGAGCAGAACATGAAAAAAAAACAGAAATAGATTAGAAGCCGAATTGCAGAAAAAAAACTGAACAAGAAAGAAAGAAGGGAACTTCACAGGGAAGTAGTTTGGTCAGCAAGTCTCCAAATAAACAAGACTTAGCTGCCAACACAAACAGGAATCAGCAGCTGATAATAAAAAAAAAAGATGAAAGCAGAAAAAAAAAGAAAGAAACAAGGTTGGTACACAATTGAAGTTTTGGCACCATGAAACTAGTGAAGATATTCTCATCCGAATCAAAGCCTTGCTCCACTACAATTCTGACTTTGCTAGAGGGTTATAAAAAAAAAGAGAAAAAGAAAGAAAGAGAGAAAAAAAGAAGGAGACAAGTGGCACGCAAAAGCAAATAGGCACATTGAAACCAATAAGGTTTTCTTCATCCGAATCAAGGGCAGTGCCAAAGTCTTACTTCACCACACTTTTTACTTCAATAGAGGACTATAAAGAGGGAAAAGTGCATTAGAAATATTCTTGAGCAACCAAGTTTCCCACTTCATCAATTTTTTCTATTTTCTTAATTTTTACTTCATTCTTACCATTCTATATGTCTTTAACTTGTGAATAAACTTTTGTAGATGTGCATCCGAATCATGAATAATGGTGGAGAGTAGATAATAAGCAAGCCTTTGGTAGTGCAAAAAGCATGTGTGTTTGAGTGAGCTCCACTTTCATCATGAACTTAGAACTCAAAAAGAGAGCCACCAAAGCTTCCCTTGAAAGGCTTAGTGAGTTAAATTCATCTCAATGAATCATGAAGGATGAAAATGCTAAGTTGTTGATTTAAGGACGAGATACTAATCCATAGAGTTTAGATTTTTGAGAATTGACAACCTTAGGTAATTCCTTTTCAATTGCTTCTAAAGATGTTTGGAAAGAATCTAAGGGGTACATATTTAGTAGTTTTTGCGATACGCTCAAGCTTAAGTGTGGGGCAGTTGATAAGTGTTATTTTGTTGATCATTTCAGATTCTAAAATCCTTTTTTGACCCATATTTTACTTGCTTAATATTGAATTTATCCTAGGTTTTGTGAATTTATTCTATTTTGGATTTTATTATAAATCTTGATACATTGGAAATATTTTGGCACTAAATTGTGAATCTATCTTTTTAGGCTTGGAAGGATCATGGACCTAGGTCATGCTGGGTCAAACTTGAGTCAGAAGTGGACCCGGATCAAGTGATCAAGCATCCGACTAATTTGGGTCGTCCGATTCAAAAACGGCTAGATCTGAGCCATCTCAGAACCTTTGAGGCAATCCGAGCTGGGGTTAAGGCTGATCAAGTACTCAGGTCAAGATCTGAAATTTTCATTCAAATTAGAGATCACTCAGCCGTTAGATCAAGTTCAGGAGGATCTAGACCGTCCATTCAAAGATCAGGTAGATCTGAGCCATCCGTTGCAAATCGGGAAGATCCGAGCTACTGAAAGGCAGATCCTGACCCTTGATCAACATCATCAAATTTTGGTTCAGATCTGAAGAGATCCAACCGTTGGATGGAGTTAAGACAATCTGGAGCGTCCATTTCTAAACTATATAAACTGTCATCTGCCCCCGATCACAGTGTCGTGTCTTCGCCGCTTGCTTCCAGTTCTTGCGTTTCTTCACTATTTTTCTTCAAGTTTTTTTCCATACGATCGCGCGACCGCTTGGATTCCCACTTTGGATCAAGTTCTAGATCGTCGGATCTTCTTCTCCGTGAGATTTTCAGCTCCAATTCGCCCAAGAACAGAGCTGATTGAGGGCTTCATCAGATCTGCAAATCGATTGCTTAGATCTCGGTTGTGTACCATTTTCATCCATCTGAGCTATCTAGAGGGTTCTTTGGAGTGCTCTGTTTATCCCCAAGTCATCATCGCAATCCAACACAGTGAGATCGAGGAGATCGGATTGGTTTTTCAGCTGGATGCAGAGTTTGGGCTGATTTGATCACTGAGTCAGATTTTTCCAGTGATCTGTGGAGCTAAGGGGTTCTTGGCTTGCTCTTATGTGACGGCAAGGAGATCTTGAGCTAAGGGAGGGATTCAAAGCTTAATTTCTTAGTGAATTTTCAATTCTAAGTTGTAGTTTTGAATTCTACAATTCATTTACAGTTTCTAAATTTGAATCAGTTAAACTTAGTTTTATTGAATCGTTCCTGCATTCATTAGGTTTCAATTCTGCAAGTTAATTAGCTAGGGAGCTTGTTTAGTGAACAATTGTTTTCAATTTCAGTTTATTTCATGTTTCATTGCTTGCGTATCAGTTCTGTAGCTGTGAATCAGTTCTTCCTCCTGCATATCAATTCTTCTCTTGAGTTTCTGAATTGTGTATTAGTGAATATTAGTTCTTCGACATCTTTTCTGAAACATTAGATTTGTGCCCTTGAATCTGAGTTTGCTTGTTTGATCTGCATTTAGTTTGCAGTTGCATTTCTGCATTCGGGTTCTGTTTTTTGAATATTAGTACTGCATTTCTGAATTCGTTTCTTCATTCAGTTGTGTCAGAATTTGTTAGCTTCATTTCTGCAATTCTAAGTTCATCACTTCTGATGCTAGTTTCGAGCACTTGTTCTCAGTTGTTTTGTTTGATTTTGCATACAATTTGATGCTGCATTTCATTTCTGCATATAGGTTCTGAATTCCTGCATTTCAATTCTGCATTAAGCTTGTTCCTGCCTTGATCAGTCTTGGGTTTCAAATTTCTTCATTCATCCTTGCAGATAACTTCATTGATAGCCTAGCCTTCCAAGCTGAATTGATCAGCTATAATTTCTGCAATTAGTTTCAGTGTTTGGCACATCAGCTTTTCGCATTTTGGTATCAAGTTTGTTCAATTGCATGCATTTTGATATCAAGGGTAGCTTAGGTACTGATTGGTATCATGTTATATGCTACTTTTAGTGTGCTATGGTGCTTGAAATCAGTTAGTATTGCATTCGGTTGTTTCTGAATCTTCTCATCCATGTATGCATTTGTTTGCTTCTAAATTTTGTAGCTAGCTTTCATTGTGCTTGTTTTAAGTTTGATTCCTGAAGCAAGTTTTTGCATTAGCTTCAATCGAATATGTCAGCACTATTTTGACTCACTTTGCTTAGCATCTGGTTTGCATTTGATATCAAATTTGTCCTCCAAGTTTGGTGACTTTGCATTGGAAGAATTAAATTCCCAATTGTTTGAATTCATTAGTTGAAATTACTTAGCTTAAGTTCCATAGTTGATTTTTCTTTCCTTTTCATTGTGTTTTCATTTCTGATTGCAACCCAAACCCAAATCTTATTTGAAACCCAAAAATATTTGACGACACATAAACTCGAGCTTGAATCAAACAACCTTAACTAGCCCTAGGAAAAATACGACCTGTGGCCCCTTTACTACCTTTTTATCTTTGTTAGCATAAAGGGTTTCCAGCTTTTCAAATATCTAAATTTGAGACCTGCATTCGTGACAGCCTCTTTTGGGTCCATCAAAGATCAAGAGGTAAATAAGAGGTATAAATCTTGTTTTGTTTCATTCTTGTATCTTGTTTAATTGTATGTTGCTTATTCAATTGGACCCCAATGATACACACAAAAACCGGTGATCAAAACTCATCATCTATTCCGAGGCTAATCGATGAAGGAGTTTGATTGCTGGAACAACAAATTTGTTCAAGCGATCACTCAGTTGAATAGTATGATGATGAAAATGGTCGTTCGGAAAGATTTGTTTCCATCCGGATATTTTCTAATTAATAGAAAATTTTAATCTGGGGAAATAGAGAGGAATCACAACTGAACGGGAAACCAACAAATCGAGCCATATTCAGCCTTGGATTAGTATCCTCCCTGATTCAAACCAAGTAAAATTCGGTTACCTCTTTATTTACTGTTTGCTTCATTTGTTTATGTTATTTTTTATCTAACTAATTTCTTTGTCAAAGATAGACAAAAGAATTGAGTTTTCATTTTCAAGGCAATTCACCCCTCTCTTACCGACCTTCGATCACCCTCACGTACGCCCCCTTATAAGGGTATTCGATCAGTGCACTCACAACAATTATCATTTACTCTATGCACTTGTGTCTTGTGCCCAAAGCTATTGAACAACGTCAAAACGCTGCACCGATGACAAAGCACGCTTCTCTTCATCTTGTTAACGTTGTTGGTATTACTGTTATCATTATTTTGTACATAACATGCATTTGTAATCATCTTTTTGTGCTGATAGTGATTGCCTAAAGTAAACGGTCAAGGACCGTAAGCCTTGGAGTAGGGGACATCACAAGACTCTGAAACAAGTAAAAATAAATGTTTTAGCATTGTGTTTTTGCTATGTTTTACCGCTATGTAGTTGTAATTTTTAGCATAAAATGAAATATTTAAAGTGATATTCTCCCCCCCCCCCTCTCTCCATCACTCTCTACGATCCTACAAAGAATCCCCTCAAAGCTAAGGCTCCAAGTTGAGTTTTAAGAAAGGGTCAAGCTAATAACCTAAAGCAAGTGTTTCTTGCGAGACATCCTAAGCTTATCATTTCTTAGATTTTTTACTCTTTTGCTTTGCTGATTTTTGTTTTGAGGTATTTTTAATCAAGTAGTTTTATCTTGCAGATCATCAACCAAAAATTTAGATTTGGAACCGATGTTTGGCGGTTGACACGGGCAACCATGCTCTCCAACATGACCCATGTTCGGTTCGGCCAATGCAGCACGGGTGCATGTGT
Source organism: Boesenbergia rotunda (assembly GCA_024364735.1). Lineage (NCBI taxonomy): Eukaryota > Viridiplantae > Streptophyta > Magnoliopsida > Zingiberales > Zingiberaceae > Boesenbergia > Boesenbergia rotunda. The sequence goes on from JAGFNQ010004449.1 coordinate 32,958, forward strand.
TCTCTCACATGGGTCGTGTTGAACCAGTCGAACATAACACTGGCAACCATGCCCTCAAGCACGCCCCAATCCCCCAAAAATCTAGCAAGTCAGGGAAGTTCATTTGTACGATGATTCTTAACATGAATGACTTGTTTTACCGACACTACATGTAGGATCGGCGGCGTCAATATAGGAGGGGTGAATATCGACTCCTACTTCGTTTCATTTTTAAGTCATTTGTTCGATCAACTTTGTAACAAATAGTTAGTAGCACAGTGGAATAATAAAAAGTAAAAGCAACAAAACAGTAGACACACGGGATTTATTTACTTGGTTACCAACCCCCAGGGTTAGTACGTCCAATACCTATGCACTCACCATGAGTCCACTAATGGTCTCCTATTCGGAGTTTCTGGAGGTGGAGAAAACCCTTCTTTCAGTTTATTTTTACACGCACAAATTGATAAACTGAAATACAACTTGTAAATGAAAACAAACCAAACAAGTCGATGATCTCGACCAACCTGGAACTCCAAAGCGTCATGCACTTCCTCCTAAGCCTCCTTGGTCACAGAGCTTCACCTCGATCACTTTTTCTTTGCACGGAATGACTAAGAAGATCTGAAACTTGATTCATCAACTTTGAGGTTGGCACCCCAATTTATATATAGTATTAGGGCGCCCTAGAGCCCATTGAGGCGCCTAATAACTGGTCCAAGCTAATCCAAACAGCGATCTTAGCACAAGGATAAACTTCCCATCCCAGGCACCTGAATTGGATTCAGGCAACTAGGAAGCTTTTTCCCAGGCTCTTGTTTATTTTGTGTTGGTTCTCCTATCTTGCCTCTAACTCTAGGTACATACAAGACAACAAAACACACAACAACCAGACAAACAATCTTATGCCTTAGTTGATAGACAGCTAGAGTTGTCTGGTTCTGACTTTTGGATTTCACCTGAAACCCTAGGTCGAACCGACGCCTACTGTTCCATTTTCCGAGGAACGTGCCTTTCACCTACTCCAATCTGGGGAAGTTACCTTTTGACAACTAGGACCTCCGGTTAGACTTTTGCTCAGACTTCAAGAACCCAGATCTCGAGACGTCCGACCTTGACCCATCTCTACTTCTGTCTACGATCCTCGCTCGGCAAAGTCTTTTGTTTGGTTCCTCGGACCAAGACTTCGTGCTCGGCCTCCGAGACTCCCGGATCTTGAGACGTCTGATCCTCGACCCGTCTCTATTTCTGTCTGTAGTCCTTGCTTAGCAAAGTCTTTGTTGCCCAATCCCTGACCAGGACTTCGTGCTCAACCCCCTAGACCAAGACTTCAGTGCCCAACCCTCAGCCTAGACTTCGTGCCCAATTCCTCGAACCAGGACTTCGTGCTCAACCCTGCAGGTCAAGACTTCTTGCCCAGCTTCACTCACTAGGACTTCTTCCACCTATCTTCACTCACTAGGACTTCTTCCACCTTGCTTCACTCACTAGGACTCAGCTTCACTCACCAGGATTTCTTTGCTAGTCATCTTAATCCTGACTAGACTTCTTTCTTCCAAACTTCAGGTAAGTATACTCTCTCTCCACCAAACCTCATGTCCAGTTTGGTTTAATTCCTTGGTCAACTGACCAACCTTGGATTCTCATAACTCTGCCAAATATCAGGTCTTGTTTGGCTGACCCTTTGGTCAAACTTATCAAACTTGGGTTTACCCTACAAAACATCAGGTCCTGTTTGGTTTAACTCTTGATCACTTTGACCAGACCTTGGTATATTATCAAACATCGAAATACTAGAGGTTGACTATTCATCTCTGATGCTATTTGCACCAACAATCTCCCTCTTTTTAATGTTTGATAATAATCTTAAGTTAGTTTTTGGTCTAAGGGTTTTAGGTCAAAACTTGTGTGAAATCGAAAAAATCTAACTTAAGGTACGCTCTCCCCCTTTGACAAGCATCAAAAAGAAATACAATGATTTAAAATTTTGCACCAACAAAATATGAATGTGAAAGGAATTTTAGAAAATACTTAAGATTAAAAAAATTGATTTTCAAAAAACTATCTTTTTAAAAAAACTACGTACTTTTTTAAAAAAAAATATTCTAATAGGCACTGAGTACTTGAAAAGAATTTGGAAAGATAAGATTTACTTTGAACTTCCCTAAATCTAACACAATCTTAGGAATCTTATTGACCACAAGAAAATTCCTATGTGTTTTAGGGATTTTCCAATCAAAATTAAGTATTTTCAATATACTTTTTGATTTTTTTGATGAAATAAATTTCTTGATTTTGTTTCCTCCCCAATTTGACACAATCCTAGGAAATCTTGTTAACTATAAGAAAATTTTCCTATGTGTCTTGGAGATTTTTCCTAACTCAAGTTATTTTTCAAGGGTTTTCAACAATGTTCAAAATGATGAAAAAGTTTTTCAAAACATGTTTTGGAAAATGATAATATTGAATTTTGAATTTTCAAAAGTAGAGAGTTTTTGAAATGATAGTGGGTTTTGAAGGTATAGTATGTTTGAAACTTTTAATAGTTCTTTTAATTTGAACTCTCCCTAAACATGACACAGTCCTAGGAAACTTGTTGACCACAAGTTGATCTTCCTCTGTGTCTTAGGGTTTGAATTAAATTAAAAGAATTACATGAAAATTTATCTTTAGAGAAAGAAGTATACAAGTTTCTTTTGATTGGGACTCCCCCTAAGCCTGGAACAATCTTAGGAATTCTTGTAGATCATAAGGAAAAACTTCCTATGTCTCTTTAGAGTTTATCCAAATCATAAGAGCACCTAAAGTATTTTTTAAAAAAAATCAAAAAGTGAATGAGTAATTTTAATGCATTTTTAAACTTTCTTTGAAAAATGTGACAATTTTTTAAGAAGTATTTTTTGAAATATTTTGAAAGACATAATGCATTTTGGAAAAACATTTTTCGAAAAGCATTTTAAAAGAGATGATAAATTTTTAAGCAAAAATCATTTATCAAGGGAAAAAACCTTCGCAAAAAGATAGACTCCTCCTGAACCTGACACCATTGGCTATCCTTGTTAACTGCAAGGAACTATACCTAAGTGTCTTAAGGGATTTTAGTGTTGACCTAGAGGATTTGTGTCTAAGTGCAGGTCAAAAACCTTTCGAAAAAATATATAATTTTTGAAATGTATTTATAGTAAACACCCAATCAAGCATAAAATTCTTTAAAACATTTTTATGTTTAATCATTATTTTGAAAATAGATTTTTAAGAAAATATTCCAAGGATTTTTGAAAACATTATGAAAATATTTATCAATTGATTAGTCATTATCATCTCACCCATTCTGAATGTCGCAATACAAACAAGTATGGTTGCCTTATGGGTGTTGTGAGATGTTTGAATAATTTTTCTCAATTTAATTTTATAGATTGCTTGACCTTGAGTTAGATTTAAGTTTAACAATTAGTAATTTGAATGTAAATTTCAATAATTGGCTTTCAAGTCTTGGCGAGGCATAGGGAGCTTCTTTGGCCTAAGCCTTATTGGATCAACAACCCGTTTCTTAGATAAAGCCTTTTAAAGAAATAACACTTTTAATTTACTGCTTGAGAAACTCTGGGCTAACTAATCTAGGATGTGGCGAGATAGATTTGGCTAGTTCCACTTAACTAGGTCGACCAGGTCAGCCCTTCCTGACTTCTTAAACCAAGCTTCCTAACGTACTATCATCTCGCCCCACCTTGGTACTATATTAGGCAAGAATCAATCAATCTTTTTCCTATCTAGCCATTCTAAATTAAGCAAAAAATAAGCTAGCATCAATGACATGGCAGATATATATAAAGAAAATAAACAGATGCATGTTCATGACAGTTATACATGTATCAATCAAGTCAAATCGTTTTAATTTGATTTCTAATAAAGTATCAAATTCTCGATTTGATACAGAACGTGTGAACCAATGAATATGTCAACCCACTTTAACATATTTATCATTATTAAGTTGAATGTTTCAGTTTGGTAGGATTTTATTTAGCTTCATAACTGAAGGTAATTAATTTGAATTTTAGTTCATAGATTTTATATAGATTTTAAATTTTGAATTAAGGATTGAGTTTGCTATTAATGTTGAATTGTTAATTAATATTTAATATTTATTCAGTTATCTTTAAATATTTTAAGGAATAAAAGATTTGATTATTAATTAAGATTTATGTTTAAGAATTAAAAGATTTGATTATTAATTGAGATTTATGTTGTTAAGAATTACTAAAGATTTAAGTTGTTAAGTGTTAATTAAGATTTAAATTGTTAAGAGTTAATTAAGATTTAGTTGTTAAGTGTTAATTAAAATTTAAGTTGTTAAGAGTTAATTAAAATTTAAGTTGTTAAGAATTAAATTAAGGTTTATGTTGTTTAAGAGTTAATTAAGATTTAAGTTGTTAGAATTAAATAAAGATTTTAAGTTATTAAGCATTAATTAAAATTTAAGTTGTTAATTTGTGATTAATTTTGGGTCTAATTGCATCATTTCCATTAATTCAAAAATGTCAGATTCATTTATTATTTCTTTGGGTTTTTAGTTTTTAATTTTATTTAGTATTTCTATTTTATTTGAATTCTTGTAAGCCTTTTTAATTATAGCTTTAATTTTAATAAATTCATCTTCATCTTCATCTTTAGAGTTATATTCAGAATTATTAATTAAAATTGTATTATTATCTTCAAAATGAGTAGAATAATTTTCAGGATTATTACTTAAAGTTGTAGCATTATATTCAAAATCAATAGAATTATAAATTTAAGGTTGAGTATTATCATCTGAATTAATATATAAGATTACCTTCAGAAATATTAACGAAGGGTTAAGTATTATCATCAGTATTATCAACATTAACTTCAGAAATATTAATTAAAGTTTCATCATTATCCTCAGAGTTATTAGAATTGTCAAAAAAATTATTAATTAAAGTTTCATCATTATCCTCAGAGTTATTAGAGTTATTAGAAAAATTATTAATTAAAGTTTCATCATCATCCTCAAAGTTGTTAGAATTATCAAAAAAATTATTAATTAAAGTATTAGAACTAATTCCAAAAAATGTAGCATTAATATTAAAGATTATGAAATTAATATTTAGTATTTTCATATTATCAATATTTGATTTGGATCCATTACTAGCTAATTTATCATACAATACATTATGTTTGCTATACAAAAAAATCTAATTTATTAGAAAATTTAACATTGTTATCTAAATTACCAGAAGGATTGTGTAACTGTGCTGAAATTTAAAAAATATTATTACAAAAATTAATTTTTTTTCACCTCCTTTACCGTGGTCCCATTTCTTGTCATTGTTGACCTGTTGATCTTCCAGTCTGGACACTGGTTCTTGTAGTGTCCCTGCTTTTGGCAGTTGAAGCATCGAATATTGCTTTTGTCCCTCCGGACTCCTAGTGTCAATTCCTTCGTTGCCGCCGGTGGTGACGTACGAGTCTTACAAATAGGACATTGGTTATTGTAGCATCCTCTCTCCCTACACCTGAAACAAATTATATGAAATTTAAAAATAGACATAATTAAAATATACCTTATTCACCCTTGGCTCCCCCACAATTTCTGACCTTCTTGCTCCTTCGGCGGTGAGTCCGATCAGAGCCACCTGCTCTGATACCAATTGTAGGATCGATGGTGTCGATAGTGGAGGGGGGTGAATATTGACTCCTACTTCATTTTGTTTTTATGTCATTTGTTCGATCAACTTTGTAACAAATAGTTAGTACCACAATGGAATAATAAAAAGTAAAAGCAACAAAACAGTAGACATGCGAGATTTATTTACTTCGTTCGCAACCCCACAGGGTTAGTACACCCAAGGCCTATGTACTTGGCATGAGTCTACTATTGGTCTCCTTTCCGAAATTTTCGGAGGCGGAGAAAACCCGTCTTACGGTTTATTTTTACAAGCACAAATAGATAAACTGAAATACAACTTGTAAATGAAATCAAACCAAATAAGTCAACGATCTCGACTAATTTGGAACCCCGAAGCGTCGCGCACTTCCTCCTGGAGCCTCCTTAGCCGTAGAGCTTCGCCTTGAGCACTTTTTCATTGCACGGAATGAGTAAGCAGATTTGAAACTTGATTCTTCACCCAAGGGATTAGCACCCCTATTTATATACAGTATTAGGGCGGCCTAGAGCCCATTGAGGCGCCTAATAACTGGTCCAAGCTAATCCAAATGGCAATCTCGACATAGGGATAAACTTCCCATCCCAGGCTCCTGAATTGGATTCAAGCGCCTAGGTTCCAGGTGCTTGAGTCCCTACTCAGGCACCTGGGAAGCTTTTTCCCAAGCTCTTGTTTGTTTTCCATTTGTTCTCCTATCTTGACTCCAACTCCAGGTACCTGCAAGACAACAAAACACACAACAAATAGACAAACAATCTTATGCCTTAGTTGATTGATAGCTAGAGTTGTCTGGTTCTGACTTTTGGATTTCACCTAAAACCCTAGGTCGAACCGACGCCTACTGTTCCATTTTTCGAGGAACGTGTCTTTCACCTACTCCAATCTGGAGAAGCTACCATTTGCCAACCGGGACCTCCGGTTGGACTTTTGCTCAGCCTCCGAGAACCTGGATCTCGATACGTCCGACCTCGACCTGTCTCTACTTCTGTTCGCGATCCCCACTCAGCAAAGTCTTCTGCTCGGTCCCCCGGACCAAGACTTCGTGCTCGGCCTCCGAGACTCCCAGATCTCGAGACGTCCGATCCTCGACCTATCTCTACTTTTGTCCGTAGTCATCTCTTGGCAAAGTCTTTGTTGCCTGATCCCTGACCAGGACTTCGTGCTTAGTCCCCTGGACCAAGACTTCGGTGCCCAACCCTCGGCCAGGACTTCGTGCCTAATTTCCCGAACTAGGACTTCGTACTCAACCCTACAGGTCAAGACTTCTTGCCCAGCTTCACTCACTAGGACTTCTTCCACCTTGCTTCATTCACTAGGACTTCTTCCACCTAGCTTCACTCACCAGGACCTGACTTCACTCACCAGGATTTCTTTACTAGTCATCTTAATCCTTACTAGACTTCTTTCTTCCAAACATTAGGTAAGTATACTCTCTCTCTCTACCAATCCTCAAGTCCAGTTTGATTTAATCCCTTGGTCAACTAGCCAACCCTGGGTTCTCATGACTCTGCCAAACATCAAGTCATGTTTGGTTTAACCCTTGATCACTTTGACCAGACCTTGGTATATTGTAAAACATTGAAACACTAGAGGTTGACTGTTCAAGTTTGATGCTCTTTGCTCCAACACTGCAATGAAATATTCCTTGATTTTCTCCACAGCTTCATAATATTTATGACATTATTATATTTGATTTCAAACGCTTCTTTGACTTGTTGCATGACTAGTTGGGAATTCATATGAATCAATACCCACTCGAGTCTGACATTTCGAGCGGTATATAGTGTTGGATCGAGAGAATACGATAGAACTATCTATACAACCTCATATTTGCCTCGTTGTTTGAGGCATTGAAAGTATGTTGCACAACTAACTTAATTTCCTCACCTTAGGGAGAAATCAACACCATGCCTACTCCGCTGCCTTCATTATTTGTCGAACCATCTATATAGTGTAACGACCCACCTTCTGGTACTAAGCTGTAAGGTGGATCGCTACTAACTAACTGGCTAACTGACTAATTAATGATTTCTAATAATGCTAAACCAAATTGACTAATAAGAATTTTGAAAATTCTTATTTCGCTATTTACTGAACTAACAATTCATAAACATGTTGAAAGTACTAACTAGCCTAAAATAAAGCAAAACTTTTATTTTTTTTTCTTGGCAGGATTCGATCCCCCAACCTCTGGGTTGCATGGCTAAAGCACTAACCAGCTGCTCTACACCAGTTTTGTTTTACACAGTACCAGTCGACTGCTATATGCCAGTCGACTGGTCGGGCCACAGAATGTTTCTGTGCCCGATACCAGTCGACTGGTATTTTCCCAGTCGACTGGTAGTTCTGAAAACCCAGATTTCAGAGTTTCAGAATGTGCCAAAGTCGACCTATTCCGTACCAAATGTTCCATAAATTCATATCTAAGCTTCCTAACAGGTCTACAATGATTCTAGGGCATTTGATACATGTTTTTAGGGGGTTTCTAGCATGTATAGCAACTTAGAAATCATAAAAGCGACATGTAGAGACATAAACATGAATGTGCCAAGTTTGTATCAACTTCTTATTGTAACCATTCGTTATTCATATCTAAGAGCATTCTTAGCTACTATATGTCATTCTATATGGTGCATGCATCTTAGAACAAGCATATCCTATATATTTAGCATGTAAATCAAAAGTATCAAGCTCTTATCTCTAAAGCTTAAGCATGGATCTAAATTACCATATTACAAGTAAATGACTCATGACATTCAAGCATTCACAAAACCAGTATTAAGTTAGGTAAGTAAACTACTTCAAGCATACTAGGCACCACGAATACAAGTCTAATTAAATTCATACATGGTTCACATAACATATTGCGGAATAACTAAAGAAGCATAATAAAGACTATTTCTAAGCTTTGCAAGTTCCGAAGACTTTTATTCCAACTCCACCATCACACACACTTTGCATCAAGCCCGCCGCCTCCGCTACTAGTGCTTTTCTTTACCTGTATCTGCAGTATAAGGAAATGCAAACTAATAAGCATAAAGCTTAGTAAGTACCATCTAGCCTCACAAAACTATGAAAACTCGAATTATGCTTTTGTAAAATATGCTATGCACATACATGCTCATATCCATAAGAAATCATGCTAGGCTCATGCTAAAATACATATTATAGAATGTCATGGCATATAACTGAGACATGGAACATACTGAACTAAAACTGAAAAGTAAGCTGTAGCATGACATACATATCTGAACTGGAACTGAAACTAACTAACATAAAACTAATTATTAAATTCACCACATGCTAATATGAATTTCTGAAAACTAAATACATATAGTAGGTGAAAATAATAATCAACTGCTGTGGGCCCGGCAATGTACCAACTGTGCGCGCATCCCTAATAGACCCGAGGTAGCAAATCCCGAATCCATTAGGGTTCTACTAGGTTATCTAAACCTAGGGGCAACTAGGAGCCCATCCCATACTAGGTTATCTGAACCTAGGGGCAACTTGGAGCCCATCCCTGGATCGAAGTCCGGTACAATGCCAACTGAAAATAAAATAGTTCTTTTATACTTTTCTTTTTCTCTTCTGATTCTTGCTTTTACTAGGTTATCTAAACCTAGGGGCAACTAGGAGCCCATCCCGTTGGACCTTGGTCCCAATCATAACTGAAGCAAGAATTTCTATTCTTTAATGCTTTCTATAGCATTAACTGACTAACAATTTAACAAACACCTTGCGACTTAACCCTTTCTTTTCTTTTAAAGTCGCTCCCTAGTCACTCGAACGTGCTCCTTAACCCGAAACTGAAGGGTAAGTGCACTCAAGCCCATCCAGGGATACCTTCATACTCTAAAACTAATCTGAAGGGTTAATACAACGTGCTTGTTCATAATCCACGATTTCTAATCGTAGGACATACATATAAGGAAATAAAGCATACGAAACATCAACCGAAACTACTTATACTGCAGGTGAGAGATACTTACATCCTGCGCTAGGTTTCCTTACGAATATAATATGAAATCACCGAGGGAACGTCGAACTTCGACGTTCTTCTTGCTCCTTGGCGTTCTCCTCGCGTCTACGAGAATTCTCGTAGAGAATAGGGCCTCTTGGGACCTTCCCTTCGCTTTCCCCTTGTCTTGGGCGGCAAGAGAAGAGGAGGAGAGGAAGAGGCGCAAGAGAGGGAGAGAGAAGAGAGTCTCGGGAGAGGGAGAGGAAGAAAATCATGGAGAGAGAGGGAGGTGTCGGCGCTGAGAGAAGGTGAGGAAAAGAGTGAATCTAAAAACCCTAAGTTCCCCTTTTATACTCATGGGAAAATTTAACTAACTTTGTCTTATTTATCTTTTTCTCTATTCTATCTCAATGAAAATAGTCTATCCCACTTGGTAAGTCTCTTCCCCTTTCAATTGTAGGTCTAGGGATCAAATTCTACATACGTGATTTTTGCTTTTTATCCCTTTTTGCCACTTTCGTTTATGGAAAAATTCTATAAAATATCCATAAATTCGGAATAAATTCTAAGATATTTCTAAAATTAGTTTCGAGAATTTTCGGGCGTTACAATCCCTCATACCTTATAAAAAGTTCGTCCTCGAACTTAAAACAATTCTGGGTATTTCTGCCTCATGCTGTCCTCTGATTCCCATGTTGCCTCTTCTACTCTGTGATTTTGCCATATGACTTTCACTAATGGTACTTCCTTGTTTTGTAATTTCTTAGCTGCTCGGTCTATTATCTGAATAGGCCGACTATCATAACTGAGATCTTCGCGAATTTGTACCGTCTGTGGCTCTATCACCTGGGTGGCATCTGGGATATGCTTCTTCAGCATGGAAACATGAAATACATTGTGGATAGCTGACATCTCCTGAGGTAGCTCCAACTCATAAGCTACTTTGCCAACTCTTCTAGTGATGGGGTATGGTCCTACATATCTGGGACTCAGCTTGCCCTTCTTCCCAAAACGCATTACTCCCTTCATGGGAGCCACTTTAAGGAATATTGAATCCCCAACTTCAAACTCCAATGGTCTGCGCCATGTATCAGCATAGCTCTTCTGGCGGCTCTGAGCTGTTTCTATTCTCTGGCGGATCTGCTGTATGGCTACGGTGGTATCATCTATAAGATCTGTCTGTAGGCCTAACTCTTGCCTCTCACCACCCTCGTACCAGCAGATAGGAGATCTACACCTCCGCCCATATAAAGCCTCATAGGGTGCCATGCCGATAGTGGCCTGATAACTATTGTTGTAGGCGAATTCTGCTAAGCACAGGTATCTGCATCAACTGCCCTTGAAATCTAAAGCACAAGCTCTGAGCATATCTTCTAGTACTTGATTAACTCTCTCTGTCTGACCATCTGTCTGAGGATGGAAAGTTGTGCTAAACTTCAGTTTGGTGCCTAGAGCTGCCTGTACGCACTCCCAGAAGTGCGAAGTGAACCTACTGTCCCTATCTGAAATGATAGTCTTAGGGACTCCATGTAGTCTGACGATCTCCTTGAGGTATAACTGAGCTAGTTGTTCCATGGAATAGGAGATCCTGATAGCTAGGAAGTGGGCAGACTTAGTCAATCTGTCTACTATTACCCAGATTGCATCATATCCATTCGTTGTTCTGGGTAGTCCCACTATGAAATCCATAGAAATATCTTCCCATTTCCATTCTAGAATCTGAATAGGCTGCAGAACTCCACCTGGTCTCTGATGTTCTGCCTTGACTCTTTGGCATGTCAGACAGGTACTGACATATCTGGCGATGTCTCTCTTCATCCCAGGCCACCAAAAACGTCCCCTGAAGTCTTGGTACATTTTGGTGGAACCAGGATGCATCGCATAAGGAGATCTATGTGCGTCCTCTAGGATCTTCCTTCGGAGCTCTTCTTGGTTCGGAACACATAAGCGGTCACCGTAGTACAGTGTCCCATTATCTGATAGGCGAAATTCTCCATTTCCGGCTTCTGTCATCCCCTGCTTGATTTTCTGAAGGTCAGGATCTTGATCCTGTGCTGTCTGGATGTCTTCAATCAGGGTGGACACTAATGTCAAAGTGGAGAGCTGCCCAACTAAAATTTCCAGTCCAAACTCTGATAACTCTTTCCGAAGGGGCTGTGACATCGTGGACAAAGCTAGTAGGGTGGCACTAGATTTTCTGCTAAGTGCATCTGCCACCTTATTAGCTTTACCTGGATGGTAGAGGATGTCAATGTCATAATCCTTGACTAGCTCAAGCCACCTGCGTTGTCTCATGTTCAGATCCTTCTGAGTAAAGAAATACTTTAGACTCTGATGATCCGTGAAATCCTACACTGGGCTCCGTATAAGTAATGCCTCCAAATCTTGAGAGCGAACACTACTGCAGCTAGCTCAAGGTCATGGGTAGGGTAATTCTTCTCATAATCCTTGAGTTGTCTAGA
>JAGFNQ010004449.1:45229-118478 GCA_024364735.1 Boesenbergia rotunda
GAGATGCTCAGCATGTTCCTCCTGAGTTCCTGAGTAGATAAGAATGTCATCAATGAAGACGATGACAAACTTATCTAAGTACTCCCTGAATACTCTGTTCATGAGGTCCATAAATGTCGCTGGAGCATTTGTGACCCCAAAAGGCATGACTACAAACTCGTAGTGCCCATATCTGGTTTTGAAAGCTGTCTTGGGAATATCACCCTCTCTGACTTTGACCTGGTGATAGCCGGATCTCAAATCTATCTTTGAGAAGACTGTGGATCCCTTTAGCTGATCGAACAAATCATCGATCCTGGGTAGAGGGTACCGGTTCTTAATGGTGACTTGATTCAAAGCTCGGTAATCTATACACAGGCGCATGGACCCGTCTTTCTTCTTCACGAACAACACTGGAGCTCCCCATGGTGAATAACTAGGGCGGATGAAGCCCTTGTCGAGTAACTCCAGTAGTTGCTCCTGAAGTTCTCTTAATTCTGCTGGGGCCATATCGTATGGTGCTTTTGAAATTGGGTTGGTACCTGGAATGAGATCTATCTCAAACTCTATCTCCCTGTTTGGCGCTAAGCCTGGTAACTCTTCAGGGAAGACTGCTGGGTAGTCACATACCACTGGGACCTCTTCTAGCTTTTGGTCCTTGACTTGTTCGGTATGACTACATGTGCTAGAAATCCAGCACATCCTGTACTCAGTAGTTTCGTGCTTTCATGGCGGAGAGAAATTTCTTGGCCTTCTTCTTCGGTTCTCCGATGTATTCAAACTGCTCTCCTGCCTCTGGTTGGAATACGACTTTCCTTTTTCGGCACTCTAGAAGCGCCGTATTTGCTCAGGAAGTCCATCCCAAAAATGACATCATAGTCGGACATATTCAGTATTACCAGATCACAGTAAAGCTCTCTGTCTGAAATGCTGACTGGTATGGCACGGAGCCAGTGCGTAGATGCCATGATGTCTCCGGAGGGCAGAGTAGTCAGGAACTGACCACTAAGTACATCTGGAGGTACTGCTAGTTTTTCGGCGAATGTCCTGGATACATATGAATGGGTTGCCCCAGTATCGAAAAGTACAGATGCATGCAGGTTTAAAATACTAATCTGACCTGTAACAACTGTAGAGGCGGTGGCTACATCCTCTCTGGTCAGTGAGAAAACCCGTGCATTGGTAGTAGCTGGTGGAGCTTCTAATCTGCCTTGACTGATCTGAGGACCCTCTAGTGCAGTCTGCATCAGGTGAAGCTGGGCCGGCTTACCTCCATACTGAATAGGCTGTGGGGGAGGTAAGTTGGCCTTGTTAGGGCATTGCTTGGCCATATGCCCTTCCTGACCACAGGTGTAGCACCCTCGTGTGCCCAGGCGGCAGACTCCTGAGTGTTGTCTCCCACAGTGGAACAAGTGGGATACTTGGTTTGCTTATTGGCTGGCTCCCCTTTGGATTGTTCCACTGCTTTCTTTTGCCTTGATTCTTTCCTTTCCAGTTAGAGTTGGAGCCCTGGGGTTTCTGAGTTCCTGTGCTACTGCCTTGGCCCTTATTCTCTGTCACGACTGTCTTCTGCTGTCGCATGCTGTTCAGGTAATGCTCGGTGATCAGAGCACTGCTAACTAGTTCTCTGAGGTTTGCGGCCTATGGACGCCGCTGGCCACATTCAGTGCTATCTCTGGCCTTAGCATTTGAGCATTAGCCTGACTCGCTCTCGTTCAGTACTGACAGCTCAGGGCACAGCGAGCCAGTCTGTTGAATCTCTTCACGGCTTCCTCTACTGATAGGTTGCCCTGCCGAAATTCAGTGAACTCGTCGTAGTGGCGGTTTGTGACCCACATGTGGAAGAATTCTTCAAAGAACTCTTCCGCAAAACTAGCCCAGGTCATCTGATTGACTGGGCGTTTCATCTTGATGGGCTCCCACCACATACGCGCGTCTCCGGCTAGGCAGAAGGAGGCACACTTCACTTTCTCGTGCTCTGGCTAGTCTAGGAGCTCCATAGTACTCTCTAGTATCTTGAACCAAGCTTGGGCATCCCATGGTTCACTGGTTCCTGAGAAGGTCTCTGGCTTGATCTTCTGCCACTGGATCAGATAAGCTTCCCTCTTTGCCCCTGCTGATAGGGCTACTGGCATGACTGGTGGGACTGGTGCCACAGGTGGAACCTCCGTCACTATCGGCGTCTCCACCTGGGGCTCTGGGGTAACAGTGGGAGTAGCCTGCTGATTAGCGGTTAGAGCAGCAATTACTTGCTGCTGTTCCGCTACCTGTCTCTGCAGTCGTGCTACTACCTCTGCCAGGTCCGCTGGAGGCACTGAGTGGTCTGCCTCCTGCTGAGGCTCAGTAACTGGTGCTCTTCTAACTGAGCGTCCTCTTGCCATTATCTAGAATAGAGGAGGATCATACAATTCATATTTTAACTCTAAGACATGCTATCAGATATGAACTAAGGTATTAAACATGCTTCCGTTAACTGTAAACAAGAACTGGCTAGAAAACAGATAGCATGAATAACATGAAAATACTATAAATCTGAAAGCAAGAAAATATAGTAATGTGAGAGATACTCTTACTTAGAAGCTGCAGGTCTGATGCTAATGTGTGTGAGGAGGAAAGATGGAACTTGCTCTGATACCACTCTGCAACGACCCGCCTTCTGGTGCTAAGCTGTAAGGCGGATCGCTACTAACTACTAACTGACTAATTAATGATTTCTTATAATGCTAAACCAACTGGGAGAATTTTAAAAATTCTTATTTTAATATTTACTGAACTAACAATTCATAAACATGTTGAGAGTACTAACTAGCCCAAAATAAAGCAAAACTTTTATTTTATTACCTTGGCAGGATTTGATCCCCCAACCTCTGTGTTGCATGGCTAAAGTACTAACCAGCTGCTCTACACCACCTTTGTTTTACATAGTACCAGTCGACTGCTTATATGCCAGTCGACTGGTCGAGTCACAGAATGATTCTGTGCCCGATACCAGTCAACTGGTATTTTCCCAGTTGACTGGTAATTCTGAAATCCCAGTTTTCAGATTTGCTAGAATTTACCAAACTTGAGCCACAATATACCAAAATCATATCTAACAAACATAATGGCATAAATAATGTTCCACGACTATTCTAAGGCATTCATTACATGTTTTTGAAGGGTTTCTAGCATGTATAGCAACTTAGAAATCATAAAACGACATGAAGAAGCATAAACATGAATGTGCCAAGTGCGTATCAACTTCTTATTGAAACTATTCATTTCTCATATCTAAAAGCATCCTTAGCTACTACATGTCATTCTAAATGGTGCATTAATCTTAGAACAAGCATATCTCAAGTATTTAGCATATAAATCAAAAGTATCAAGTTCTTATCTCTAAAGCTTAAGCATGGATCTAAATTACCATATTACAAGTAAATGACTCATATCATTCAACATTCGCTAAGCAAGTATTAACACAGGTAAATAAACTACTTTAATATACTAGGCACCACAAATAACGAATCTAATTAAGTTCATACATGGTTCACATAACCTATTGCGGAAAAACTAAAAGAAACATAATAAAGACTATTTCTATGCTTTGCAAGTTCCGAAGACTTTTATTCCAACTCCACCATCACACACACTTTGCATCAAGCCCGCCGCCTCCGCTACTAGTGCTTTCCTTTACCTGTATCTGCAGTATAAGGAAATGCAAACTAATAAGCATAAAGCTTAGTAAGTACCATCTAGTCTCACAAAACTATGAAAACTCGAATTATGCTTTTGTAAAACATGCTATGCACATACATGCTCATATCCATAAGAAATCATGCTAGGCTCATGCTAACTTACATATCATAGAATGTCATAGCATATAACTGAGACATGACACATACTGAACTAAAACTGAAAAGTAAGCTATAGTATGACATACATATCTGAACTGGAACTGAAACTGAAACTAACTAACATAAAACTAACTATTAGATTCACCACATGCTAATATGAATTTCTGAAAACTAAATACATATAGTAGGTGAAAATAATAATCAACTGCTGTGGGCCCGGCAATGTACCAATTGTGCGCGCATCCCTAATAAACCCGAGGTAGCAAATCCCGAATCCATTAGGGTTCTACTAGGTTATCTAAACCTAGGGGCAACTAGGAGTCCATCCCATACTAGGTTATCTAAACCTAGAGGCAACTTGGAGCCTATCCCTGGACTGAAGTCCGGTACAATGCCAACTGAAAATAAAATAGTTCTTTTATACTTTTCTTTTTCTCTTCTGATTCTTGCTTTTACTAGGTTATCTAAACCTAGGGGCAACTAGGAGCCCATCCCACTGGACCTTGGTCCCAATCATAACTGAAGCAAGAATTTCTATTCTTTAATGCTTTCTATAGCATTAGCTAACTAACAATTTAACAAACACCTTGCGACTTAACCTTTTCTTTTCTTTTAAAGTCGCTCCCTGGGCACTCGAACGTGCTCCTTAACCCGAAACTAAAAGGTAAGTGCACTCAAGCCCATCCAGGGATACCTTTAGACTCTAAAACTAATCCGAAGGGTTAATACAACGTGCTTGTTCATAATCCACGATTTCTAATCGTAGGACATACATATAAGGAAATAAAACATACAAAACGTCAATCGAAACTACTTATACTGCAGGTGAGGGATACTTACATCCTACGCTAGGTTTTCTTACAAATAAAAGTCTGAAATTTCTGAGGGAACGTCGAACTACAACGTTCTTCTTGCTTCTTGGCGTTCTCCTCGCGTCTACGAGGGTCCCCGTAGAGAATAGGGCCTCTTGAGACCTTCCCTTTGTTCCCCTTTGTCTTGGGCGGCAAGAGAAGAGGAGAAGATGAAGAAAAAATCGCGAGAGGTAGAGAGGGAGTCGGCGGTGAGAGGATGTGAGGGAAAGAATGAATATAAAAACCCTAAGTTTCCCTTTTATACTTATGGAAAAATTTAACTAATTTTACCTTATCTATTGTTTCCCTTAATCTATTTCAACAAAAGTAAACTATCCCACTTGGTCCGCCCATCCTCCTCTCATACTGTAGGTGAAGGGATCAATTCCCACTTACGTGATTTTTTGTTTTTATCCCTTTTTGCCACTTTCGTTTACGGAAAAATTCTATAAAAATATCCATAAATTTGAAATAAATTCTAAGATATTTCTAAAATTTGTTTCGAGAATTTTCGGGCGTTACAGAGAGATCTTTTGCAGGACCACCTCGGTGAAAGAGGATCTCAACTACTCATAGATGACCACATACCTCTGGAGATTGTTGGGTCAATCTATGGTCCGGAGTGACCATGTGTTTTGATGTTTGGGCAAAGGGTTTAAGTTAGGTTTACCCTTGCGTATTTGATATGTGTATGTGAGTTTGCAGGTTTACACATCTTGATTTAGCTGGACGGCTTCGGTACGGTGAAGGGTGGCATGGAGACAAGCCGCGGGCTTGTGTGCGCACCCGAGGGACCATGGATAGCAGGGATGATGAGCCGAGGGGCGCGGACTTTGAGGCATGCGTGAAGGATGACATGGAGGCAAGCTGGAGGCTTGTGTACATCCGAGGGACGAGAGCCAAAGACGAAGAAGGCGCGAAGGCATCAGTTAAGGCTGCTGGTGAAGAGTCAGCTAAGTCATGAAAGGACGAGAGCCGAGGGAAGAGGACTCCAAGGGCAAGCCGGGAAGTGGACTTCAAAAGGGCTCACATGAAGGGTGGCATGGAGGCAAGCCAAGGGAAGGCTTGCGTGCGCATCCGAGGGACGATAGCCAGTGGAAGAGGACTTAAAGGGGCAAGCCAAGAGAGTATGCTTGAAGGCACACGTGGATGAGGGTCTTCGGAGTGAGGAGGAGTGTTTGTATAAGCTGGGCAGTCAAATGGTAATATAACAGTCGACTGTCAGCACGAACAGAAACTCACAGAAGGTAGTCGACCCTGGACCAGTCGACTGCTCTGGGAGCAGTTGACTGGTAGGTGGCTGGTAAGTAACTGGAAATTCGAACGTTGGGCTTGCAACGATCGATTTTCAGTGGGACCAGTCGACTGCCCTCGGAGCAGTCGTCTGGTAGAGTGTTTTTCATCTTTGAGTTCTATTTAAGAGAACTCGGTTTGGGCTGAGAACCTCTGGCAAAACTTGCTTGGATAGAATGAGTTAGTAGCATGTTGTGCTCAGGTAGTGTCCAAGGATTGTGGAGAGGTTTCTCCACCCACAAGGAGCTACGCGATCTAGCCGGAGGTGCTCCGGGGAATCATCCACCGACGGATAAGGGATCGCCCACCTTACGGGCAGCCGTGGAGTAGGGGTATCATCTCCGAACCACGTACATCGGTGAGTTTCTTCCTTGTTTTAGTTTAGTTTAGTTTTATTTTAGTTTATTTCGCTTGCGCAACTAACAATTGTAGGGAAGAAATCGAAAATTGCTATTCACCCCCCCTAGCAAGACGTAAACGATCTAACAGGTGGTATCAGAGCGAAGGTCCGCACTTGTTGGAATAACCGCTGAAGGAGCACAAGCTAGAGGAGAAAAATTGATGGAGGACAACTTGGGGGATGATATCAACATTCCACCATCCTACGATCATAAAGACTTTGATTATTGGAAAACAAGGATGAAGACTTGCCATGGAATGGATTGGGAGTGCATGGTGGTGCTAGAGGAACCTTTTGAAATTCCAAGAGACAAGCATGGAAAGAAGCTCCAGCCTAGATATTGGACTAAGGAGCAACAAGCACATTCTAGGACAAATGAGAAGGTAATTGGTATATTAGTTAATATTTTGCCGAATGGTATTTTGAGTGGTGTAGGGGAATATAAGAGTGCACATGAGTTGTGGAACAAGTTGGAAGAATGACATAAGAACCCTACACAAGTTCAAATAGTGGAAAAGTCTAAAGAAATAAGTTCAATGGTCCAAGAAGACCAAGAAGAAAATGAATTGTCAACCTCTTCAATTGAAGTGGTACAATCAAGTGAAAGATCCTCCACCTCATCAAGAGAAGAAGAAGAGGTGTCAAGTTTAAGAATTGAGGGGGAGGAGAGACCCTCATCAATACCAGAGCAAGAAGAAGCTCTTACCTCCACCAAAGCAAGAACCAAAGACCACATTATATGCTTCGGATGCAACGAAAAGGGGCACTACAAGGACAAGTGTCCAAAGGGTAAGAAAAAGGAGGTAAACCCTAAACCTATTTCAATTTCTTTTAAATCTAACATGGGTTGTAGGAATAGAGAAGCCCAAGAGAAAAGAAAGAAAATTAGATGCTTCACATTTGAAAAGCTAGGGCACTATCACACAAAATGTCCAAGAAAAGGAGAGCTCAAGAAATTGGTGCATTTGAGAAGATGGGAGAAAGAGGAAAAGAAGATCACATCAAGGGGGAGCTACAAGGGTAAGGGAGGTAATCCCTAACTTTAAATTGAAATACAATTCAAATTTAAGTTCCTCCATGCATGCTAGAATCAATAAAAAATACTTGCTTGTGCATAGTCATGGATTTAAGTAGAATGATAGGAATAGGGTTAACAAGGTAGATCAAAACCCTAAGAAGGTCATGCATCATGATAAATCTAAGACCATTAGACCTAAGGATCAAGGCAAAAATCCCAAGAATGGGAGACATATGCCTAGAAAGATGGGTAGGTCTAGGAATGTCCAAGGTAAACATGTGGATTCTAGGGTTAAAAGGCTAGAAAGGAAAAATCAAGTCTTGAAGGCAAGGCTGGATAAATTGGAAAAGACCCTATAAAGATTCACGGTTGGATCTAAGGGTTTAGATATGGTGTTGGGAAGTCTAAAACCCAACAATGATAAATCGGGGTTGGGATACCGATCTAAGGGCTCCAATGTCAATAAAAGACATATGTTATGGTAGCATATGATTATGGCAAGGAGGGAAAGTCCAAAAATGGCAAAGGGGGTATCATTTAAAGGGAAAAAGAAGGAATTAACCAAAGACAAGGTGTCTAAGGTTAAGAAGGTTAATTTTGTAGGCCAAGAATCACCGGGGGCACACCGGTGTGGTCTAGTGTGGATTGAGTCACCTAAGGAGGTGGCTAGGGCTAAGAGCTCAAGGGGAAGTTCTAGGAGTCTTTGGGATCCATGGTAAATGGACCTCAGGAGGCTTTCTCCTAGGAGATTAGATGAATTATGAAATGTGTCAAAGGGGCTGGAAGACTAAGGTGAGTCTTAATCCTAAGAAATTGACACATTAAAAGGAGTTTCATGGTGAAGAAGATGAAAATGAGATTATATTTGATAAAATTAGGGTTTAATGTGTAAATGTCATATGATTCAGTGCTAGAAATGTATTATGGTCAGGTATGAGAAGATACATCAAGGAGAGGCCAAAATTAAGACTTTTGGATATGTTTCAATGATACAAGTTAGGAAGGGTTGAATTTCGTGCCAATCTTGGGATCCAGAGTAGTTTTGTTTGAAAACATATTTTTTCCAAGAAGACATAGGTTGCACAAATCTCTCTACCAAATTTCAGATTTTTTGTAGATTTGTAAAATTAATTAGGCATTTATGAAATTAGGTTGAAAAACTGAAATTCAGATACCAATCGACTGGTTCAGAACCAGCCGACTGGCCAGGTGAATTCGACACTGGGAATCTTCTGTTCGTTTTATCAGTCGACTGCCCTTGGGGCAGTCGACTGATCCGTAGGGTTAAATCGAAAAGGCATATTGGATAATAAGAACTTGCAAAATTGAAAGCATAAGAAATGTTCATGTTACTTTATGAGAGTTTAGGTCATGGCTTGATATTGCTTATATGGTTTGAAATTCATAAATTGCTATTGGATGATAAGATATGGCTTTGAGTTAATATCCTTGTTTATGCTTTCATATTCCTTGAATAAAGTTTTACTTCATGATTTGATGTTGATTGTATAAAATGAGGTTCTGTTGATATCATGGAATTCAAGGAAGAGTGATAAGTGCATATGTATCTAGGGTAAAGAGATAAGAAGAAGGGGGGTTTATCTTATTAAGAATACATAAGAAAAGGGGGAGAATTGAAGACAGTTATATGTGTGAAATATTAATGAATGGAGGTGGCAAACACATGAATTATGTTTAGGTTTCAAAGTTGATACAAAATGACCATGTGTGAGGAAATTAGTGTTTGTACCAAAAGTCATGCACATTTGATATTCTTCATGGAACCATATTTTTCTAGGATAGAGTATATCCTAACAAATGTGCTTGCAAATTTTTAGATTTTTCTGGATTTTCTAAAATTTTCTAGAAGTTTCTGAAATTAAGCTGGAATTTCAGAAGTCGACTGATGTCTCTGTGTCGAGAATAACATAGGGCAGTCGACTGGTAATTCTGTATGTTGATTTCTGAGGGGTTTTTTCAGAAATAAAGTGAGTTCTTGTTGGCACTCGGGGTAGGATTGCTTGGGGCAATCTTTTTGATGGTGTCAAAGGGGAGAACTTGGGGTGTTAAGTTAGGTTTAACTTGACGAAAGAATGGATGATATTAAGTTGGGCAGAACTTAACTTGGTGTTATGATATTAAGTTGGGTAGAACTTAACTTGGTGAAATGGTGTTAAGTTGGGTAGAACTTAACTTGGTGTTGGTGTGAGAATTGAAAATTGGGAGAGAGCATAGGTCAATGGGGAGGTTGTCTCTTGTTTGCTATGCTTTAATTTTCATAGGAAGTTTTGGGTTTTGTGTCAAACTTGGGAATTGTGATAGATACATTGTTGAATATATTTTTCACAAGTTGGTATGGGTGTCACAAACTTCTCCACAAAATTTGAGAATTTTTAGAGATTTGTAGAATTTCTGGCACATTTCTGAATTTGGATTCAAAAAGTTGAAATTAAGTTTGTTAGCGTGCCAGTCGACTGCCCTTGGGGGCAGTCGACTGATCTGGGCTAGTTTGGGTGTTCAGCAGCTGAAAAGTGTCAAATTGATGTAAAACAAGTGTGGAACCTTATGGGGGGTTGGTACACTGTATTTATAATCATTTAGGGGGTACAGAGTCCAATAAGGGGAAAATTGTTGGATCTTTTTGATGTATGACAAAGGGGGAGAAGTGTTAGGTTTAATTTGGTAAACCAAACACCCATTTGCAAGTCCAATATAGTGGGATGCCTTGGGATAGGATCCATGATTGTTTGCATTGCATATGCATTGGCTGTGCAAGTCCAAGGTGGAGCCTTGGCAACGTAAGTCCAAATGGTTGTTTAGCATTGTTATTGCTATTTATTGCTATTTGTTTTCCCTAACTTAAACGGATTGCCAAACATCAAAAAGAGGGAGATTGTTGGGTCAATCTATGGTCCGGAGTGACCATGTGTTTTGATTTTGGGAAAAGGGTTTAAATTAGGTTTACCCTTGCGTATTTGATATGTGTATGTGAGTGTGCAGGTTTACACATATTGATTTAGCTGGACGACTTCGGTACGGTGAAGGGCGGCATGGAGACAAGCCACGGGCTTGTGTGCGCACCCGAGGGACCATGGATAGCAGGGATGATGAGCCGAGGGGTGCGGACTTTGAGGTATGCATGAAGGATGGCATGGAGGTAAGCTGGAGGCTTGTGTGCATCCGAGGGAAGGGAGCCGAAGACGAAGAGGGCACGTAGGCAACAGTCAAGGCTGCTGGTGAAGAGTCAGCTAAGTCATGAAGGGACGAGAGCTGAGGGAAGAGGACTCCAAGGGCAAGCTGGGAAATGGACTTCAAAACGGCACATGTGAAGGGTGGTATGGAGGCAATCCAAGGGAAGGTTTGTGTGTGCATTCGAGGGACGATAGCCGGTGGAAGAGGACTTCAAGGGGCAAGCCAAGGGAGTATGCTTGAAGGCACACGTGGAGGAGGGTCTTCGGAGTGAGGAGGAGTGTTTGTATAAGCTGGGCAGTCGACTGGTAATATAACAGTCGACTGCCAGCACGAACAGAAACTCACAGAAGGTAGTCGACCCTGGACCAGTCGACTGCTCTGGGAGCAGTCGACCCTGGACCAGTCGACTGTTCTGGGAGCAGTCGACTGGTAGGTGGCTGGTAAGTAGCTAGAAATTCGAACGTTGGGCTTGCAACGGTCGATTTTCAGTGGGACCAGTCGACTGCCCTGGGAGCAATCGACTGGTAGAGTGTTTTTCAGCTTTGAGTTCTATTTAAGAGAATTCGATTTGGGCTGAGAACCTCTAGTGAAACTTGCTTGGATAGGAGTTAGTAGCCTGTTGTGCTTTGATTGTGTCCAGGGATTGTGGAGAGGTTTCTCCACCCACAAGGAGTTATGCGATCTAGCCGGAGGTGCTCCGGGGAATCATCCACCGACGGATTATGGATCGCCCACCTTACGGGCAGCCGTAGAGTAGGAGTATCATCTCTGAACCACGTACATCGGTGAGTTTCTTCCTTGTTTTAGTTTAGTTTAGTTTTATTTTAGTTTATTCCGCTTGCGCAACTAACAATTGTAGGGAAGAAATAAAAAATTGCTATTCACCCCCTCTAGCAAGGCGTAAACGATCTAACAGAGATACTCATTCTTTATTTTAAATTCATCCTTTATTTGTTGGGAGACTAGCTGAAAATCAAAGCGCAGTATGACCTGAGCAGCTCCCACTTGCTTGGCTGCATGTAATCCAAGAGAATCGCCTCATACTTGGCTTCGTTGTTTATGGCTCAGAAGTGGAGTCGGATGCATAAATGTAATGTATCTCCCCTGGGGGAATTATTAGCACTTCGATCCCGCTGTGCTAGCTGTTGGAGGAACCATAGACATAGATCTTCCACACTCCATCAACTTCGTACCCTGGAACAACTTCGAGCATGAAATCAGCAAGGGCTTGTGCCTTGATGGCAGTGTGGGGATGGTACTCAATCCCATACTCGCTCAACTCTGCCATCCACTTGATCAGCCGACCCGAAGCTTCAGGATTGGTGAGGACGGCCCAAGCGGGCTGTTGGTGAGTACCACAATGGGATGCGCTAAGAAGTATGACCTGAGCCTCCAGGTCATTAGTACCATAGCATAGGCCAACTTCTCAGTGCCTTCTTCCCGAATGAGCGCAGAGCCAACCACTTGTTCAGTCGCGGGCAGGTAGACGAACAATGTTTTTCCCTCCAATAGCTTGTAAAGGATGGGGAGCTTGACGAGATATGCTTTCAGATCTGTGAATGTTTTCTCACACTGGTCATCCCAATCGAACTTGACGACCTTCCTCAGAATCTTGAACGGCAGAGTCCTATCAACAGATTTGGAGATGAACCTGGACAGGACTATAATTCTGTCATTCAGTCACTGTACGTCCTTGAAGTTGTTAGGAGAAGACATGTCGAGGATTGCTTTCACTTTTTCTGAATTAGCTTCAATCCCCCTTTTTGTCACCGTGTACCCAAAGAACCGACCACTCTTCACCCCGAACAGACACTTAGCGGGGTTCAGCTTCAGTTTGTTGGTCCTCAGGGTGGCGAACGTCTCTTCCAGGTTGGCTATCATGTCATTCCCCTTGTCTGTCTTGACTAGGATGTCATCCACATATACTTCAATGTTCCTCCCTATCTGGTGTCGGAAGACCTTGTCCATCATCTGCTGATAGGTTGCCCCTGCGTTGCGCAACCCAAACGGCATGACGTTGTAGCATTAGGTACCATCTGCCATCACAAAACTGAGTTTTTCTTGGTACTCACGAGCGAGAGGAACTTGGTGGTATCACTGGTAAGCATCCAACATCGAAATAAAATCATAGCCAGAGGTAGAATCCACCAGCCGATCAATCCGAGGCAAGGGGTAGCAGTTTTTAGGACAGACTTTATTTAAATCTCTAAAATCAATACAGCCCCACCATTTACCCCCGGTCTTAGGGACAAGTACTATATTGGCCAACCAAATCAGGAACTGAACTTCTCTTATGTGTCCGACCTTTATCAACTTGGCGACTTCTTCCCTAATGATCTTGTCCTGCTCAGGGACGAAATGTCTCCGCCTTTGCTCCACTAGCCTGGCTCCCGGGGTTATGTGTAGGCGGTGTGTGGCCAAGGCAGGAGGCTCCTTTGATTTCTTCGATAGCCCACGCGAACACGTCCCGATGGTCCTTCAGGCAACTGATAAGACGACTTTTCAGCTCCGGGGTGAGGTTGGCCGCTATCTTGTGATTCCTCCCACTTATTGGTAATGAATCTGGACCTCTTCGCTTTCGACCTCCCTGCATTCTTCTTTGGGTCCTTCTTCTTCGTGAGGGTTGACAAGGTTGATTTGTAGTGCATCATGCGTCCTTGGGTTCTTGCGGGCTTCTGTCTTGACCTCCCCGATGTAGCACAGCCGGGAAGCTAGCTGGCCCCCTTTGACCTCGGCCACCTGCTCACCTACCGAAAACTTGATCTTCTGGTGGTATACTGAGACCACCGCCAGGAATAGGCTGAGGGTTGGACGCCCAGGATGGCGTTGTAGGACGAAGTGGCATCCATGACCATGAAGGGCGCCCTCCTCGTTCTCTCTAGTGTATCATCTCCGAGCGATAGGGAGAGGGAGATCTGCCCTATCGGCTGCACTCGGTACCCAGTGAAGCCGAAGGGAGGGGTGGAGATCGGATGCAGTTCACCTTCATCGATTTGTATCTGGTCTAGAACCGCCTTATACAGGATATTCACTGAACTACCAGTATCCAGAAAGACACGCTTAACCTCGTAATTAGCTATGCATGTGAGGATTACCAGTACATCTTCCTGGGGAGCTTCCACATCCTCCAGATCATCGGGGTCGAATGAAATAATCGGGCCCTGGCGCTTGTCACTGCTGGTCCCTATGGTATAGTTCCCCAGCAAACGGGTATAGGCCTTCTTTGCCCGATGAGAGTCTCGCCCGATAAATCCTCCGGAGATCACTCCCACATGGCCTGATGGAGGCCCGCGCATCGGAGCCTTGCCCTTCTTGGGATCTCTCTTGGGGGAGATAGATTGACGGAGCATTATCTCCCGACTCCTTGCTCTTAAACGCGATCGGGATCACCGCCTGGCTCTATCATCCCCTAATTATCGTCAACGAGGGGAAAGGCTTTGTCGAGGGGATCGCCGTTGGGGCCCCACTTTGTTCCATCATTTGCAAGGCCTGACATCCGCTTCCTGAGCTCTCCTCTTCTTCAAGGCGAAACACTCCTCCGTGGAGTGCGTTGTACTACCGTGGAAGTCGCAGTACTCCTTCTGCGGCTCAAGATCCTGGGTGTCGATCGTCTCCACCAGCTTTTTCTTACCAGCCCAGTGGTCTCTTCCGGGGCGAGGATCCTTTGTCGGGGTCGGTGCGGGTGGTTATATTCTCTCGGATCGTACCGAGATCTGCACAGGGGCTCTGGCTGGGTCCTTACGGTGAGCGTGCTGCACCTCTTCGACATTGACGTGCTTGACAGAGCCCCCCAG
The DNA here is from genome assembly GCA_024364735.1 of Boesenbergia rotunda. Lineage (NCBI taxonomy): Eukaryota > Viridiplantae > Streptophyta > Magnoliopsida > Zingiberales > Zingiberaceae > Boesenbergia > Boesenbergia rotunda. The sequence goes on from JAGFNQ010004449.1 coordinate 59,593, forward strand.
TAAATCGTCGAAACTGGTTGACGACTTCTTCACCAGTGATTGAAAAAAGTCGCCTTCGGAGGGCCCTTGCATGAAGGCACCGATGAGGATCTCCGATGTATCGATTGACACATCTTGTGTCACCTGATTGAACCGTTGGATATAATCCTTCAGTGGTTCTTTCGCCTTCTGGTTGAGTGCAAACAGGTTCAACGTCATATTCTGGTATCGATGGCTGCTGGCGAAGTGGTGCAGGAAAGCAGTTCTAAACTCCACGAAAGAACTTATAGAACCTTGGGACAGCCTCTGGAACCATCTCTATGCGCCCCATGACAAAGTGTTCAAGAACACCGGGCACTTCACACCATCTGTGTACTGATGTAGGAGGGTCGCACTCTCAAACCTGGAGATATGGTCCTCTGGTTCTGTCTTCCCATCGTAGTCAGCAATTCCTGGACCACAGAATTGCTTAGGCATGGGATCTGCCACGATATTAAGCGAGAAGGGGGTGGAGGGTGCTTTTAGGAGGCCCTTGGGTCCCTCGATCTTCCTCGGTCCTTACTGCTGTCTTAGAGCGCTGGAGGCGACGGAATATGCTCTCTCCAATGTTGGTGCAATCTTTGTTAGGTCAGGGTTGACCTAGTTTGACTAGGCTTGGGTGAGCTTATGTCTGGTAATCTTGGTAAGTTTAACATTGGATGTTTCGATATTTGGTAATGATGTTTGAATATCACTTGATGTTTGAATATCATGTGAGTCAAGTGGGTTATGGTTGACTGGAGATTTGACTGGGAAAAGACCTAGTGGGACAAGGTGAAGTCCAGGTGGATCGGGGAGATCGCACGCTGACATGAGAAAAAACCTAGGGGGACTAGACACACCTAGTGGGACTAGATGAAGTCCAGGTTGATCGGGGAGATCGCACACTAGCATGGGAAAAGAAGTCCAGGTGGATCGGGGAGATCGCACGCTGGCAAGGTGGAAGTCTACCGAGAGACTAGACCTAACTCAAGGGTTAGGCAAACCTAGTTGGGAATCAGGTTAAGTCCTAGCTGGGAGCTAGGCAGGAGAAATCCAGGTTGGTCAAAGGGGTTGACCGGATACTTGGTAAGGAAGTCCTAACAGGTCAAGGTTGACAAAGGTTAGGCAAGGGATCAATCGATTGGGAAAATGATTGGGGTTGGCTTCTCGCGAACAGAAGCTTTCTTGATCGATTGGGTCATCGATTAAGGAAGGTATAAATCGATTAGGTGATCGATTGGGAGAAATGAGTTGCGATAACAGAAGGTGGTTGAATCGATTGGGTAATCGATTCAGCCTTCCCTTAATTGATTGGTCAATCGATTAAGGGGTTCGGTAGTTGATCGGGCGATCGATTACCGCAGTATTATGCGAAAGCACAGAAAAGTGCTGAATCGATTCAACAATCGATTAAGGATATTCTTAATCGATTGGCTAATCGATTACCATTGCACGACTAAGTCTGACGTGGTAATCGATTTGACAATCGATTAGGGAACCCTAGGCGTTGGGTATATAGTGTTTTCACGCAGGTTTGAAGCAGATTTTTGCTCGGCATCACTCGCGCAGCTTCCTCCTCCTTCATCGCCGTTTCATGTGAGTCCTTGGAGCTTAGTGCTAGTGTATTTCCAAGGATCAAGAGGCGATTTCAAGTTTGAAGATAGCAAGGAAAGCAAAGAGAGCTAAGTTGTGTAAATCTTGTAAGATTTCTTTTGTGTTTGCTTGGATTCTTGTTGTATCTTCTTGAAAGCTTGTAAGAAGTTTCTCCACCTCAAGAAAGAGATCTTTCATAGTGTATGAGATAGTGAGGAGAGTGAACCCTTGGATTAGTCACCTCATGGAGGTGGATACCAAGTAAAATAGAGGTGTTAGCATTTCTCAAGTCTTCCGTCGAAATAAATCTACAATGAGCAAAGATTCGAGCTAATCACCCGTCCTCTAGCTCTCCTACCGGTCCTAACAAGTGGTATTAGAGTGAGGTTGCTCTTCTTTGGACTCATCGCCAAGAGAGCAAGAGCTAGAGGAAGAAGAAGGAGTTTTGAAGAAACCCTAATTTCAAGTAGTCATCATCAAGAGGGTTCAACTTCAAAAATGAAGTTTGGCTACGACACCCGAACACCTCCACCATTCGACAAGGCAAATTTCGATCTTTGGAAGTCGAAGATTGAAAATTTATTCATGATGGTGATAGAGCAATGGTTTGCTCTAATGGAGGGTTTTGAAGCTCCAATAAGCACCAAAGGGAAGCTCCTCAAGAAAAGCAAATGGAATGAGGATCAAATCAAGAGATGCAAGGCCAACGAAAATGTGACCAAGTTATTGTTCAATCTATTGTCAAGCACCATCTTGGACAAGATTAGAGAATTTAAAGATGTCAAAGAGCTTTAGAGCAAATTGGCAAAGCTTCATGAAGATCTCTCCACTGTACCAGATCAAGACAAATCCAAAGAGGGAGGTTCATCCGAAGAAGAAGATACAGAAGTTGAGAGATGCTCAACATCCGAAGATGAAATTCAAGAAGCCTGTACTTCAAGGATTGAGGGGGAGCAAACTTTGACATAGAAACCGGAACAAGAAAAAGCTTCAACATCATTTTCCGATGTCAATAAGGAAGAATAAGAGTCAAGTGCCACATCTGCAAGCAAAGGTATAAAAGTCTCAATTTGTAAAGATAAAGATCATATTATTTGCTTTGAGTGTAGGGAAAAAAGACACTATAAGAGTAAGTGTCCTAATTTAGTCAAAAGGAAGGTGCAAGTTGTTGGTGCTTGGATGGCTAAAGAGGGGGGGTGAATGTAGCCAGACACTTGAAACTTAGCAGTTTTTAGATTTTCTCTGCACTTCAAAGGTTAGACAGCGGAAGCAAAACAAATGCAGAAACTAAGTGCAGAAACTAAGTAACAAGCAAAAACTCTAACGCAAGGATATACAAGGTTCGGGGATAACTTGCCCCTACTCCTTGGCGTGTTCGTGAGGTGGGCGATACCTTGATCGTCGGCAGATCAAGCCCCGGAAATCCGGATATCAAATGTAACCTCCTTTTCGGTGGAGTAACCTCTCCACAGTGGGTTCAAACGAATAATGGAAATAAGCACAAGAACCACAAGAGAAGCTTACAGAGCACTTAGGACAGTAAGAACACAAGCGAACTTCTCACCGAGCTCCACTCAGCACAGATCTCACGCAAGAACTCCCTCTTCGTGTCTTCTTGCTGATAGACTCACCAAGCTCCTTGTTTCTTCTTCCAAGCGCTCAAGATTCACAGTTGCTTGCACAAGAGATGGATCAGAGTTGTCGCACAAGCACAAGTGTTGAGAAGAGTTCAGATAGAGTTCTGTTTCTGTAACGACCCGCCTTCTGTTACTAAGCTTTAAGGCGGATTGCTACTACTAACTGACTGATTACTGATCATTATGTTCTTTTAATGCTAAACCTACTGAGATAATTTTAAAAAAAAATTCTTATTTTGCTATGTACCGAACTAATAATTCATAACTCAAGCATGCTGCGGCAAATCATAATCCAAAATAAAACAAAAACTTTAATTTTCATAGCTTGGCTAGGATTTAATCCCCCAACCTTAGCGTTGCATGACTAAAGCACTAACCAGCAGCTCTACATCACATTCTGTTTTAAACTGGCACCAGTCGACTGATATCTTGCCAGTCGACTGGTGCAGCCGACGAAAGTTTCTGTGTCATTTTTCTGCTAGTCCCAGTCGACTGGTAACTGTCGCAGTCGACTGATAGCTCTGAAATCTGAAGTTTCAGATTCCAAAAACGTGCCAAGGTCAACCTACTTTGTACCAAAAACACCACAAACTTATATTTGAGCCTACTAACAAGTATACAAGGATTCTAGGCCATATTCTACATGTTTTCATGACATTAAAGCATACTTCAACTACTTCTAAGCATAAATTTAGAAACATAAACTTTGTATCAACTTGCTATTAAAACTAAATATTGTTTCTGCCTAGATGCATCAATAGTAGCGTTATAATATCAGAAATGATTCTATGGCCTTAGACCATGCATTTTACTACTAGTTAACATGCATTTGAAAAGTATCACTCAACATATCACATGTAAAAACTAGGCATGGCATCACAGCACGATATCAACTCATACTAGCATAATGCTAATAACATAACAAGGGTACTTAAGATGCAGAAAATGTTAAACATGATAAAGAACTAATTCATTTAACATTCTTAATAACATGTCCTCTTAATGCAAGTTCCCAAGGTTCTTTCATTCCAAGTTTCCACCATCACACACTCCACCATCATCCCTGCCGCTTTCGCTACTCCATTTTTCCTTTGCCCTTATCTGCAATATAAGGAAAAATGAAACTATAAGCATAAAGCTTAGTAAGTACCATCCTACTCACAAAACAATGCATATCTCAAAACTCATGCTTTTGAAAACACATGTAGGAAAAACATATCTTGCTTGTCATTTATTCTTACTGAAACATATAATCTAAACAAATATCATGGCATACTCATCATCCTAAGCACATGAACTAAATCATATTCTTCTAACTAAATTCACATAGCATTCTGACTGAACTAAGCATGATCTTAAAACTGTTTTCACTTAAAGCTATTACTGAACTTTTGAAACTTATATATATAATAAGTGAAAATAATAATCATGCTGCTGTGGGCCTGGCAATGTACTGCTAATGCGCGCATCCCTAAATAGATCCGAGGTAGCTAATCCCGAACCCATTAGGGTACTACTACTAGGCAAACTAGGAGCCTAGAGGCAACTAGGAGCCCACCCATGGACGAACTAGATGTTGGATCGAGAGAACCGATAGAGGGGGTGAATATCGAAAATCATTTTTCGGAAAAACATTGAGGAAGTACGCAGCGGAAATTAAGAAAACAAAATCACACAGAGACACGATCGATTTTACTTGGTTCGGAGCCTGGGTCGACTCCTACTCCAAGGCCCACGGTCGTTGACCGTTTACTTTGGGCAATTCTATATGAGGCGCAATAATAGTTTACAAGGATTGATTTACAAATTCAACACAGTAAACTAAATAATTAAAAAGGCTCTTCTTTTACCGACGTCCGATTGTGGGTTGACCTTTTCTGGAGCAGCGGGACGTCGTCGGCTCGAGTTGGGTAGTTTCCGGAGCAAGGCGCGAGAGCAGAAGAGCGTAGAAGCATTGTGTTGGAGTTGTTGTCGGAAGCCTGGGCGTTGGGTGCTATTTATAGCACCTCGGGGCGCCCTGGACGTCGGCCCCCCCCCACGTGTCACGTGATCCGAGATTCGCTCGGTCAACCTCTATCCCACTCGAATAGGGATGAGGTTTGACACTGGGGGCGCCCTGGACGCTGGGGGCGCCCTGCTTGACTCCTTCCGCGCGGGGGTCTCGGCTGGATAAGGGTGATTGGCTTCGCTGGCTTAGGCGCGGGGCGCTTTGGCTGCTGGGGCGCCCTGGGCGCTGAGGGCGCCCTGGCTGCTGGGGGCGCCCCAACCAGTATTCAGCCGAGGCTCCTTTTTGCTTCATTTGTTTCATCTTCACCTTGGGGGCGCCCTGGACACTCAGGGCGCCCTACTCAGCTGCTGCCTCACTCCATTGAGGCTCTCTGAATTGCAGACACTCGTTCCTTTGGTCCTGCATCCAGGGTTAGTCCGAAAACAACATAAAGCAGTAAGTTGTTAGTTTTATACAGCCTTAGCTGTCTTGGTTCTGACTTTGGATTTCCAAAATGGAACCCTAGGTCGAACCGACGCCTACTGTTCCCTCGACGGGGAACGCGTCCTCACCTACTCCTCTCGGGAGAATGTACCTGATGCCAACCGTTTCTCTGGTTGGACTTTTGCCTGACGGTCCTTTGCCAGGTCTTGGATGCCGAGCTGTCCTTCGCCCGGTGCCTAGCATTCCTTCGCTAGGGCTTCAGTCCCAAGATATCCTTCGCCTGGCGCCTAGCAGTCCTTCGCTAGGGCTTTGTATCCCGGCAGTCCTTCGCCAGTTGCCTAGCAGTCCTTCGCTAGTGCCTAGCAGTCCTTCGCTAGGACTTTGTATCCTGGCATTCCTTCGCCAGGTGCCTAGCAGTCCTTCGCTAGGACTTTGTATCCTGCACACTCAGTGACTATTGTTAGATCACAAACAAACTTAACTTTGAATCCTTTGCCAATATCAAAACAAGGTTCGATATGGTGCTTCCTGCACCAACACTAGAGCCCAAGCACATGCCATAAAAAGTAAAATACTTTCATAAATATTATTTTCTTTAACCTTGCATCTACTAGGCGATCTAGAGCCTAGGGGCGATCTAGGAGCCCACCCAATCGACGAACTAGGGTCCATAAACATAAAGCAAGGGTAGCTAATTTCATAACATGCTAAAACTCATATTAGAGCTTCTTAACATTTTCTCGAGCACCTTGCGTGCCTAAAAACTCTCCTTTTTCATTTAAGGGCACTTCCTACGCACTCGACGGTGCATCTAAACCCCAAACTAAAGGGGGAAGCACGTTCAGCCCATCTAGTGGTGCCCTTAAAATCGGTAGAGGAAGTTAATCTGTACATATGGGCATAAACTTGCAATTAGATAAACTAGGACAATCAATAATACAATCGAAGCTACTTATACCGCAGGTGAGGGGTACTTACATCCTGCGCTTGTTCTTACAACTCTAGGGCGTAGGGTTTAGGGAGAGGGAAGGTCCTTGGAGTCTCGGAGAGGTTCCAACGAAGAATAAGATCCCCTAGCGTGCCCTCCTTCTTGAATCCACCTACCACAAGCCTTGGACTCCTCCTTGCTTTGCCGTGAGTGAGGGAGGAAGAAGCCTCGGGAGAGGGAGGAAGAAAAATCGCACAAGAGAGGGAGAGGGTCGGCGGTGAGAAGGTGAGGAAAAGAATGAATTAAAAAAACCCTTAAGTTCCCTTTATATTTATGGGAAAAATTTAATTAACTTCACCTTATCTATCTTTCCCTCTAATACATTTCAATGAAAACAAACTCATCCCACTTGGTAAGTCTATTCTTCTTTCATTCTTAAAGTCTAGGGGTCAAACCCCACTTAAGTATTTTTTACCGCGCATTCTATTTTTATTCATTTTTGCCTTATTTATTCATGAAAAAATTTTATAAAAATATCCATAAATTCATAATTAATTCTAGGATATTTCTAAAATTAGTTTTGAAAATTTTCGGGCGTTACAGTTTCAGCTCCTCCACTTCGCAGCTTAACCTCCTTTGCATCGCCGGCATCGCTAGGTCACAGACGCTCCTCTGGAGCTCATCAGCTGCTCACCTGCAACAGTCCAGCTATCCCTGACCTCCTTTGAACTCACTGAATCCCCTCCAGTCGAGCTCCAGGTCATCAGCTTCTCAGCCGTTGCAGTTTGCGCCAGAAGCCGTTATTTCCTGCGAAGAAGAAATGGACAAACCTGCTTCAAGGAAAGACTCCCATTGACCCTCCTTGAGTGTTTGAATCCACCCTTGTCATCTGTACACTTAGCAGGTCATTAGCACAGCAAATAAATAGAGAATCACATATCAGAACAAAATCAGTAGCGAATCAGCAGGCAATCAGACGTCTGACAGTGCTTTTGAATTAAAGTTGTCAGCTACTGATCGGTCACCGGACCGATCAGAGTGACTCCTGATCGGTCACCAGACCGATCAGGATGAGCTCAGACCGATCAGGCTCCAGCATGATCGGTCCCTAGTGGGAAATCAAAAATCGCGACTTCTCCGGGATCGATCACCAGACCAATCGAAGTCTTTCCAGCTTCGCAGCCCAACCCTCCTGATCGGTCCCCAGACCGATCAGGGTGTGGCCTGATCGGACTGGTGACCGATCAGGCCACTCTCCGACCGATCAGGCTCCAGCCTGATCGGTTATAGTGAGAAGCTCGCGACAATTGATCGTTCACAAGAACGATCTGAATAGTATCCCTGATCGGTCACCAGACCGATCAGGAGTCTATCAGTAAGGTTCCCAAACTCACTGTATGCTCCCTGATCGGTCACCAGACTGATCAGGAGCCGATCAGTAGGTTTGCCAAAGTCACCGTATGTTCCTTGATCGGTCACCAGACCGATCAGACATCGCTGGATCGGTCACCAGACCGATCCACGAGGGAACTCCGTGCCAACTTCCCTGATCGGTCACCAGACCAATCCTGGCAAGGCCAAGCCCACTCTAAGTCAAGAGAACTGGCTCTCAGCCTCCCCTGATTCGTGCTCAGTCCCCCGGACCAAGACTCCATGCCCAGTCTCACTCACCGGGACTTCAACCTAGCCCTCCAAGCTAGGACCTGGCCCTCCATGCCAGGGTTTCAACCAACCTAGCCATCCAAGCTAGGACCTGGCCCTCCAAGCCAGGATTTCATCCAAACTAGCCCTCCAAGCTAGGACCTGACCCTCCAAGCTAGGGTTTCAATCACCTAACCCTCCGAGTTAGGAATTTTCACACCTAGCCCTCCAAGCTGGGACTTTTCCACACCTAACCCTCCAAGTTAAGACTGTTCACACCTAGCCCTCCAAGCTAGGACTTTTCCACATCACCTAGTCCCACTAGGTGTGTCTAGTCCCATTAGGTCTTTTCCACTGCCAGCATGCGATCTCCCGATCCAGCTGGACTTAATTCGAATTCAACCAGACTTAAATCAAACTTAAATCGGTGTCAACACCAAAACAACAATCAGGGTCAGACTGCATCAACACAAGTGGCACCAAAGACCAAGGAGAAGCCAAAGGAGGTTGGCCTTGTTGTACGGAAGGATAAGAAGAACATTGTGTGCTTCTCATGCTAACAAAAGGGACATTATCGAAACCAATGTCCAAAGGGGAAGGATCCGACCAAAGCAAAAAGGAGGAGCTCAATTCAAGGGGGAGTGTCCATGAACAAAACCAAGGTACCATTAGGTAATGGTACTTATTTTCATCATGATAATATGCATGCTAGAAATAATTATTATCATTTTAATGTTATTTATCATGAAAATAGGAGGCATGAAAAATCTAAGGAGATATATAGAGTCTTCCATGCTAGGACTACCACATCTAAGAATAGGGAACATGTTAGAATATTTCATGGTAGACCTACCCAACCGAAGGCCAAGAAGAATAATCACCAAGGTAATCTTTGTGAACCAAGCCTTGAGGAAGTAATGATAGAAAATCAAGTTTTTAGGTTAAAACTTGATAAATTAGAAAAATCTCTTAAGAGATAGAAAATCTATTTAAGGGATCAAAATTCAAACCCTAGATTTAGAAAATCAAGGATCCTCTAGGAGCAAGAAAGGTTTGGGGTACAAACTTAAAACCAAGAATGATGGTCCATCTTATCATAGAATACCATATAGGTATGGAACTCAATCTAGGTCTAGGGGTCAAGTCAAGGTCACAAGGGAAGTCATCCCTAGAGTTGATCAAGATAAGACCAACATGACTAAGGCTTCGGAGAAGCCTAGAAAAGTCATTAGGAAGGTATCAAGGGAAGTTATCCCTAATGAATACCTAGAACACCCAAGGAGCACTAATAGATTTTGGGTTCCTAAAAGTGTGTTTACCACACCCTAGATAGGTATAGGGAGTGCCAACTCAAATTGGACGGGTAATTAACCCAACCTTGATGAAGTTGACACTTTGGGGCATTTTCAAGAAGTTACTACCCTTGAAAATGAGGGTGTCATTTGTTTACCCTAGGAGGAGTAAATTTGTGTCAAACTATATATTTGAAAGATTGAACTAAATAAAGTTGGCACAACTAGGTTAGAATCCAATGATATGCTAAGTTGGGGTGTTTTGGCACTATCTTGGAAATTAGGGGCAAAATTAGGATTATCAATGGCTTAGCGATGAGTTATTGATACTTAGATAGGAAATCTAGGTATTTTCTTTTATGCTATTATGTCATGATTTATATGACCTATTACATGCCATGACATCATAATTCATCATTCATATTTTATTATGAAAATATTATATGTCATGTCATACATGCATCATTCATCACATGCTATAATATTAATTTTTAAAAATTCTCATATGATGCACGTTATAGTCATTATTATGTATTAATTTAATTTTTATTGAAATTAAGGATATTGACATTAATTAACATCCTAGGTGGATGATTAAAGTTTATTAATGCCTAGGTAGAAATGAATGAACCCTTAGCTTAGGGAGAACATGACTTTCACATCTCACTAAGACCATAAGTTAACTTGTGTGTGTTTTTGAGACACATTAGAAACAAGTGAGATGTTAGGGTGATGAACAAAACTCAAGGTGTTGATTTATGTGCATCCTATTGAGTTTTATGTTTATCAAAACATGAATATAAATAAACTCCTATCATTGGGAAAGCTAATGTACAAGTCATGTGCATTTAGCCCAAAGAACATGGTTGGAAATTATTTTTGAAACCTATTTCAAAGCTATCTTAGGAAACCTTGGTGAAGACTATCTTTTGATAGATCTCATCATTGATGAATTGGATACAAAATAGAGTGAAACATTGAAGTATTTTAATGGTTTTCATTTTTGTTTCAATCTTTGAAAAAAGGAGGTATTTTCGTATAATTTTTTTTCCTTGATAGTATTTGTCATAAATAATGTCTACATAAAATTTTTGGATTTTTTGAATTTTGTAAAATTATTTAGGAGTTTCTGAAATTCGATCTGAAATTGTCTTCAGAAATCGGAAACTCCCAATCGATCAGATGATCGATTAGGACAGTACCCAATAGATTGGGAGATCCTATCTGCAGGCACAGAAGCTCGCATAATCGATCCATTGATCGATTAAGGGAAGCTATAATCGATCAGCTGATCGATTAAGGCATAGCTTAATCGATTGGGACCCAACATCAATCGATTTGCATGATTGAAACTATCTGTTTTCAGTCAGTTAACCCAATTTTGAGTAACCTAACAATCTCTAGTCCCTTGAAATACTTTTATAAGTATATTTGGGTAAATTTCATTGTGAAATCAAAAATGGAGTTTGTTTGGTGAAACTTATAGGGTTAGAGAGAGGTTTTGATTCAAGTTTTGAACCTCAAAATCTGATAACCTCGAGATGAGATTTTCTAAAGTTTTAGGAACTCAAAAATCATTGTTGATATAATGATGGAAGGTTAGAGCATGTTTTAAGGGGGAGGTCTTCTTTAAAAGTATGTGTTTGAATTTTTATTTTTAGGATAAGTGGTAGAATAAAGATTGAGAATCTTCATTATGATAACGCTCAAGATTGAGCATAGGCTCAAATGGGGACTTTCATTGCGCATGCCTTTGACCATATAGACTCTCGGGGAGAGTTTTTGATGTGTGTTAAAGGGGGAGAAGATTGAAAGGCTAATAGGGATTAATCTTTCTCAAACATAAAAAATAGGGAGATTGTTGGTGCAATCTTTGTTAGGTCAGGGTTGACTAGGCTCGGGCGAGCTTGTGTCTAGTAAGCTTGGTAAGCTTAAGATTAGATATTTCGATGTTTGGTAATAATGTTTGAATATCACATGATGTTTGAATATCGTGTGAGTCATGTGGGTCAAGGTTGACTGGAGATTTAACTGGGAAAAGACCTAGTGAGACTAGGTGAAGTCCAGGTGGATCGAGGAGATTGCATGCTGACATGGGAAAAAACCTAGGGGGACTAGGCACACCTAGTGGGACTAGGTGACGTCCAGGTGGATCGGGGAGATCACACACTAGCATTGGAAAAGAAATCCAGGTGGATCGGGGAGATCGCACGCTGGCAAGGTGGAAGTCTACCGAGAGACTAGACCTAACTCGAGGGTTAGGCAAACCTGGTTGGGAATCAGGTTAAGTCCTAGCTGGGAGCTAGGCAGGAGAAATCCAGGTTGGTCAAAGGGGTTGACCGGATACTTGGTAGGGAAGTCCTAACAGGTCAAGGATGACAAAGGTTAGGCAAGGGATCAATCGATTGGGGTTGGTTTCTCGTGAACAGAAGCTTTCTTAATCGATTGGGTGATCGATTAAGGAAGGTATGAATCGATTAGGTGATCGATTGGGAGAAATGTGTTGTGAGAACAGAAGGTGGTTGAATCGATTTGACAATCGATTCAGCGTTCCCTTAATCGATTGGTCAATCGATTAAGGGGTCCGATAGTCGATTGGGCGATCGATTACTGCAGTATTATGCGAGAACACAGAAAGGTGCTGAATCGATTCAGTAATCGATTAAGGTTATTCTTAATCGATTGGCTAATTGATTACCGTTGCACGGCTAAGTCTGACGTGATAATCGATTGGGCAATCGATTAGGGAACTCTAGGCGTCGGGTATATAGGGTTTTCACGCAGGTTTGAACCGAATTTTTGCTCGGCATTGCTCGCGCAGCTTCCTCCTCCTTCATTGCCATTTCATGTGAGTCCTTGGAGCTTAGTGCTGGTGCATTTCCAATGATCAAGAGGCGATTCCAAGCTTGAAGATAACAAGGAAAGCAAAGAGAGCTAAGTTGTGAAAATCTTGTAAGATTTCTTTTGTGTTTGGTTGGATTCTTGTTGTATCCTCTTGAAAGCTTGTAAGAGGTTTTTCCACCTCAAGAAGGAGATCTTTCATAGTGTATGAGAGAGTGAGGAGATTGGACCCTTGGATTAGTCACCTCAAGGAGGTGGATACCATGTAAAATAGAGGTGTTAGCATTGCTCAAGTCTTTTGCCGAAACAAATCTATAATGAGCAAAGATTCGAGCTAAGCACCCCCCCTTTAGCTCTCCTACCGGTCCTAACATCCAAATCTCCCAAGGAATCTCGCCGGGGCGCTGGAGTTGTCATTGCTAGTCGTCCCGACGGCGAGATTGACCTTCGGTTACTGTGGTGCGAGGCAGACATTCTTGAGATCTCGCCTTGCACCGAAGCCGCTCGTCGTGAGGTGGCATGCTCGATTTGGTGTTGTTCCAACTCTCCTTTGATGGCGTTGGCTACTAGGCAATCCAACTCCTCTTTCGTCTAGATGATGGGTTGTCCCTCTAGATCTGCCATCACGGTGCTCCTTCTAGTGCTTTGATTTAGGTCCAAACTTGTTCCGGAAGGGAATCGACGCGGATGGCAAGTGACCGAGGCGCGACCCACGGGGATGGCGAGGAGTAGGAGACAATTGCGCCTTGCGAGATTAACACAAGCGTTAATGGGAACATACCGGATGGTTTTTCGACAGAGCCCACTCCGACACTCAAGTCAGGAACGAGAATTCTTTCAGGAGGGCAACAAGAAAGCAGGATTTTGTTAAGTGCCAAAAGCATCCCCCTTAGATGGACGCCGAAACACCTATATACCTAAGGGTTTTGTCACACGTGTCTCCATGTTCCCTAATCGTCGATTACGTGATAACTTTTAGGTAACTACCACTGCGATCATTAATGCTTTAATTGCCGCGTGTAGAGGACAATAATTATCCGCCGACTTCCTGATATGAAAAGAAGAACAACTACTTGAAATTGGGCTATCTGATGTATTGATCTTTGGGCTCCGCTCTCCCGAATTGGTCTTGGAGTCTTCTCTCCCGGGCTGACCTCAGGGCCTTCCTTTGGTGTACCAAGAGAGTCTCGAGAACCTGTCGCTCGGCCTGATGTCGGGCGTCTGTCCTCCCGAGGTAATCTCGGGAGCATGCAGCTTAGCCCGATCTCGGGCGTCTGTCCTCCCGAGGTGGTCTTGGGAGCCTGCCGTCGAGCCTGACCTCAGGCGTCTCTCCTCCCGAGGTGATCTCGGGAGCCTGCAGCACGGTTTGATTTCGGGCGTCTGTCCTTCCGAGATAGTCCCGGGAGCTCGACCTTGACCTTCAGGTTCAGGGGACCCTATCACGTAGCTTCCCCGTGCCACGTGTCAACCTTGGGATGCTCAACCTTAACACATTCGTCGTAGTTAGGGATCGAATCGTGAATGTCTGGATTAGCGACTAATCGCCCTACCGCTGCACCATAACTCGGGGGCAACTACTCAATAAATTGAGCTTTGATAGAAAATGACATTATTTTTTCTAATTTCTATTAGTTGAAAATAATGTTTCTTTGTTTTATTAATGTATTTTCTAATATATATATATATATATATATATATATATATATTAAATTAGTCTGTACAATTTGGATGGACGGCCTAATATGTTGCGACATAACAAAACCCAATATTCTGACTTGCTGTTGCGGGCCCATGAAAAGCCCAAGCTCGTCAGGAGCAATTACACGTGGAAACCACACTACGGTTGTTGCCGGTCCTCGTCGGGAGCTCCGCTTGTACCACTGCTACCTCCGCCGCCGTCGCTCCGCTGCAGTCCTCCTCTCCATACAAATAGTAAACGACCCCCATCATGCACAGCGCCAAGGCCACCGCCTTGTGCCTACCGAACGAAGCTCCGAACACCACCACCCTCTCCCACCATGTTCACCGCCAACACCGCCGTCGTGCATATCCCGTTGTTCGTCGACGATGTCAAGAACACCAAGGCCCCGCCTTCTGCGTCGACGTTGTTCGTCACACAGAACCACACCGCCCCTTTGTCGAGCACCCTCGTCGTCTCCCTCCTCATCGGCACCCCCCCCCCCCCCCCCGGCGCAAACCGTCGCCTCCGCCTCCATCACCATGCTGAACGTATGGCTCCGCCACTGGCGGCCAGAGGTACGTCCACTGCGCCAGATGAAGGTAGATGTCGAAGAGCACGGAGGCGCCGAGCGTGGCCATGGGTTGGCGGACGAGAAAGGCGGAGAGGAGGAGCGTGAAGGCGAGCTGCGAGGAGAGAAGGAGGTGGAAACATGGTGGTAGGAGGCGCCCGACGCGATGAAGGAATTGATGACGCCGAGGAGGAGGCAGAGCACGAGGAGGCGGGGAGTGAAGACAGAAAGATTTGATTTCTTCCCCTTCCTATTTTTAATGGAAAAGGGGAGAAAACGAAAGGGGTAATATCTATTTGCTTGGTCAAATTGGCACGCCTGATCTCGTCGGAGGGGATCCACCAACGATGCTCCACCTCCCGGTTACCGTTTTCACTCTCCTCCTCCTGCTCCTCTCCTTTCACTCTCCTTCCGTCGGCGCCGCCTCCTTCAGCGAGAAGGAGGAGGAGCAGATTGAGCGCTTCCAGCGTTACCTCCGTATCCAAACCGCCCACCCTAACCCTGACTACTCCGCTGCCGCCGCCTTTCTCCTCGCCGAGGCCCGCTCTATCGGCCTCCGAGACGTTTCCCTCGAATTCGCTGCTGGGAAGTCCCTCGTCCTCCTGTCTTGGATCGGTTCTGACCCCTCTCTCCCTTCCCTAATCCTGAACTCCCACATGGACAGCGTCCCCGCCGAGCCCTCCCGCTGGCTCCACCCGCCCTTCGCCGCCGTCCGTGACGCGGAAGGCCGCATCTTCGCCCGAGGCGCTCAGGACGATAAGTGCATCGCTGTACAATATCTCGAGGCCATCCGCAACCTCAAGGCCTCCGGCTTCGCCCCGCTCCGGTCCGTCCATGTTTCGCTGGTTCCCGATGAGGAGATCGGAGGCGACGATGGTGCCGCCAAGTTCGCCGCTTCGGAGCAGTTCCGGGAGCTCAACGTCGGCTTCATGCTGGACGAGGGACAGGCCTCTGCCACGGACGAATTTAGGGTGTTCTACGCCGACCGGTCGCCGTTGTCTTTGATCGTGACAGCCGTCGGGGCTCCGGGGCACGGATCGAGGATGTATGACGGCGGGGCGATGGAAAATCTGATGGACTGCGTGGAAGCTGCTGCAAAATTCAGGGCAAGTCAGTTCGATCAAGTGAAGTATGGATCTAAAGCCAATTCGGAGGTCATCTCGGTGAATCCCGTCTACATGAAGGCCGGCACTCCAAGCTCCACGGTAAGCCACTCCGTATACATTTTTCCTCTTGAATTTTGCATGATCCTTGTTCTGAAAGCCACAGCTCTTTCCTTTTGGTCGCACCTCGTTCAAATGAGAAAAGAAGATGATGGCGCTCTCTCTGAAACCCTTCTCTTTGAACGTTTTGTTTTCTCCTCCATATTTTGTTCTTGATCGGTTATGTTATTTGTCCTTACAAAATCTAGGACTGAAATCCTTTTTGTGGTCATATATGGAGAACTTTCTTCTTGTTTTCTTACCTTCATGATGATCATGAAAATTTCAGCCGT
Source organism: Boesenbergia rotunda (assembly GCA_024364735.1). Lineage (NCBI taxonomy): Eukaryota > Viridiplantae > Streptophyta > Magnoliopsida > Zingiberales > Zingiberaceae > Boesenbergia > Boesenbergia rotunda. The sequence continues at coordinate 75,700 of JAGFNQ010004449.1, forward strand.
CTCTGAATTCTTAAACCTCCTTGCAAAACAAGCCATGTTTTATGATCAATATTGCCTTGGGTATCAGATACTTTTGTAATTGATGTGGACACTGTCAATTTAGCCACAGTAATGTCACGAGTTCAGCTTTAGTTCAAAGATGCATAGCTCGATCGCCACCTGAAGCATTCCAACTTGAGATTGGCACTCCTTGCACTACTTCTAGTAGGTCAGGTTGTCATTGGTGAACACTTTTGTTAGCTCCATTTGACATTCTCAGAGGCTTTTTCCTGAATCATCAGTTTCTTTAGAATATTAAAGTCGGGTATGGATTCATGCTTTATGTTGTTCATTGTGTTCTAGTGAGATAATGCCGTGCTGTGGCTATCTCTGTAATGATCCTCTTGCCCTTAATATATTTGCCATTAAATATAAGGTTATAGAAATTAATATAAGTCTATAACAATTAAAAATGTAATTAAATTAAAATTTTAAGACAATAAGTTATAAACATATAATGAGCATCTTTGTTGATAATTAGTCGTGAATGTCATGCATTACATGAGAACAATAGTTCTTTTGCATAGAATGAACCTAATGATTTTTCAACGTCCAAATTAAATTAGAGTTTCTCAAGATATTTAGTAGTGGAATTGATTTCTCCACGCACCATAAATATACAGGATTTGGATTTGAACTGGCACTACAAAAATTAGAATAGGCATCAGGAATTGGTACAAAATACAAACTATGTACATATCTTGGCGTATTCAACTCCGACATTACTCTGTATTATAATTTGGTGCTTCACTTGGTACTTCCCTCTTACAGGAAGATAAAGTTCTTGGCGGCCGGTTCCTAATGATACCAACTGAGACAAAGCCTATCTTGGTTGGTGCCACCAAAACTTTGTTCGCATGAGTGGCTTATTTACCTGTCATCGATACCAATATCAGTTGGCGGTTGATTGACACCTGAAACTATGGTTCCGTACTTAAACATAAATGTCAATCGTCAGCTTTTTCAATTTTGTTGCAATTCAAGTCGACAAAATTTAAAAATGTTGCTGTTTGAGAATACACACAAACAGACACATTTTCTCAATTCGTGATGCTTTTGTTAATAACTCTACTTTAGGGACCTTATTGTTTTGCTTTATGGTTATGCTTTGTGGACTCAGGTAGAGTATTTGATGCCGATATGAATCTGTGACATAGATGTTCCCAAATCTCCTATATGTGAACAATCGGTTTCAGTGTTGAAAGCTCATGTGCTTTACACTGACTTGGAGTGTTGAAATTCCATGAGTTTTGCATATTTCTTAATGCGGTTTGAGTAACTATTTACCGAAAACAATTTTGTATGTTTCCTTTTCTGTTTCTTGTATTCTACCTTGGAAGTCTCCTATCGAAGGGTGGCAGGTGTGTAAACTATACATATGTTTCTCATCTTGTTGATGTATTCATCAAACTGTTGGCACTTTGAATTTACCACGAGAATCTACTTCATACTTGATCATGCAACATGTGGTGTAACAATATATAGAAAATAATTGCTGCAGGGTTTTGTAATGAATATGCAGCCTTCAGAAGCAGAGGTGGGTTTTGATCTTCGTTTGCCGCCCACGGCCGATATAGATCTACTGAAGAAAAGGATCGAGGAGGAATGGGCACCCTCTATAAAGAATTTGACATACAAGGTTAGAAAATGCTCGACTATTCGAGAAGTCATTTGGTGCAAATTCATTATAATTGAGTATTTTGTGTGCCTAAGGAACTATAGTTTTGGTGCAATGCTTTAACGGGAATATTGAGATGGATGTGTGAGGCTAGAGGCCCCCTATTAATGATTAGTTAGGTTATTCAATGATCATAGATACAGTTTGTATTTACAATAAAGGTCTATCGAAAACTCATGGCCAATAAGATCTTTGCAACTAGCAGTTTGCTGTAGTAGTCAAGGCTTCATGTTTTAGAACACGATTTTTGTCGTGATAGAATAAGGAAAACCAACCTTACTTTCCAACACCTATATTGCTTTATATATATATAAGCATGTAGATGTATATATGTAAGATCGTCATTGATCTCTAATTCAAATGAAAGTTTCTTCACCTTTGTTGACTTGACAATCCTGAATAACAATATCTTCAGGATGACAAACCATACAACTTTGGCCAGTTTTTCTTCAAGAACATGTATCTACATGTTCGACTACATTTGAAAATGATCAGATGTGTTTTTATCTTCCATATTCTTATAGCTGATACAAAAAGGACCGGTAAGGGATAATAAAGGGCGGCCCCTAGCAACACCAACCGACGAGTCCAACCCATGGTGGCCTGCATTCAAACAAGCTGTTTTGGCGTCTGGAGGGAAACTTGCTAGACCAGAAATTTTGTCTTCGACGACTGATGCTAGATTCATGAGACAGATGGGAATTCCCACCCTGGGCTTTTCGCCGATGAAGAATACTCCAATACTACTTCATGATCACAACGAGGTCCAGATTTCATTGTCCATTTTCAATTTCCTTACTCATTCTGTTGCCCCTTCTGATGATTCATCGACTTTACATACAGTTTTTGATGGATTCTGTGTTTCTCAACGGGATCAAGGTGTATGAGCAAGTCATCAGTGCTTTGAGCTCCTTACCAGAAACTTCAGTATGAGTTAGATGGTTATGTTCAAATATCTTGAAAAGGGTTGTTCAATCCACTTTGACTTTTCTCACTAGTCGTTACGTTTTTGGATTTGATCTAAGATATCTGAAAAGATTTGGTCAACTCTAAGATGGATCCTGCGTGCTTTTTTTTAATAGATTACTCTAATCATTACACTATCTTTCTCGTTTACACTTAACAAAGGCGCGCATGCGACGCTGCAGATTTCCACGGTGATCTTTGCCGTCATCAGAATCCACGTTCGTGCACGCAACGAACAGTGCATTTACATCGCAGAGGAAAGGAAAGAGCTTTCGACTTAAAGAGGGGAAGAAAAGAAAGGGTACAAGAGCTTTATCCATATCTGTCCTCGGATTCATGGCTGTTGATTGTTCTCCCTCGCAGCGGCAACAAATATTGTTCACCCTGCTGCAACACATGCAGCGCAGGGGATAGCCCTGTAGCTAGCTGTCGTTTCTTGTCATCTCCTGTGGACCAGCGCGAGCAGAGAGGGCAGCAGCGAAAGGACGGCGAATCTCTGAGAACTTTCACGTTCCGGCGAGTTGGAGATCATGGAAGCGCCCCTTGATTAGGCTTGGAGATCGATTAGGTGGAGTGTTTAATTTACATCAGTCACTAAAATGCAAATGATAGGGAAAAACTGAAGACATGACAAGAACAAAACAGAGCTTGAGATTGAGGTCAATGGAAGAATATCTCCTACGGGATCGGAGATTAATGGTCGTGGTGCTCAACGAGAAGATGTGGACGTCAGGTTGAGGCTTAAGTCGACCGATCGCGGTCTCGTGGAGGGCGACGTTGACGGCGGTGGATCATGGAGATGGAACGTTCTCTTGTTAGTAGAATGTGGTCCACCGAGCTTGACTCCGAAGAGTTTGGGCTCCCCGGCGCAGTGCTCCTCGAGTTGGAAGGGCGGCAGCGGCGGGGGAGGAGAGTGCTCCTCCGCGATGGTGAGGGAGCTGCTCGACGTGGGGCTCCCGCATCCGTGGAGAGGGACGGCCGTCGGTCGTCGGGCGAAGCTGGGCGCGACGGGGCGCACGTGGTTCTGCAGGAAGTAGATGATGTCGTTGTAGCGCTTCTGCATGTGCGCTAGCTCCGACAGCAGCGTGGCGTTGCTCCGCCGTAATCTTCGTTCTCCTCCGCCAACACGACCGCCGCCTGCTGCCCGCCGCTGGCGCTGACGCCGAAGTCGTTGCCTCCGAGGAGGACACGCGACGGCGGAGCGGGGACGTCCTGCTGCCAGGCCGGCGAGCCGGCGAGGCCATAGTCGTCGAAATGGTGGCCGTAGAGCGGGGGGAACAGAGAAGGCGAAGCAGAGGACTTGCGGCGGTGGATTTCGCAGAGCAAGTGCTTCTCTCCCTTCCTAAAGAACTCGTTCGCAAACTCCCATCTCTCCGGCACCACCTTACGAAATCCCTGCCATATAAACAATCCCACCGCCGATCAAACGCATAAAATTTAACATCAGCCGAGCAATGCGATCACATACGTAAGTATTGAGCTGGCGGACGAAGCTGGAAAAGTTATTGTGCTTGAAATAGTTCGGCAGAACGTCACGAGCGAACTCCGGCGGCCGCCACACCACGAAAGTAGAAACCCGGTCATCGCCCCACGAAACGATGTGATCCGTCGCCGAGTCGTCCACCAGCTGATACGTCTTCGTCAAGAACGGCGCCGGCACAGGCTTGTGCGCCTCCGCCACTTCCCCTCCCAACTCACCTTCCCAACCCCTCTCCATGACGGTGGCGGACACAACAGATCACTGCACAATGGCTCCGCCGTCTAATTATTAATAATGCGGCTTCGAGGCGCCTCGAAATTCGAGACGGGAAGGAAGAAGACGGGAGGAATATGTGTCGGTCGGCGTCAGGAAAAGTGGAGAAGGGGAAAGTTGAGGAAGGGGGGCGGGGTTTTCATGGAGGTTTTAGCTCCAGCTTTCGAGATGATCCCGTGACATGCGCTTCCTTCTTCTTTCCTCTCCACCCAAACACACACGAACCTTATAATTCATGACAGCTGCTGCAGTAGCCCGAGCTCTGGTTTTGCTCACCCAACCTCATAAATTTGTACCACCGTTATCATTGGTCTTTAGATTGACTGCATGCTTAAAGGCAGTGATGAGGTAGAGACACGTCAGCCATAGAATCTAATGTGCTGACCTACTTTTCCGTCTCCTTTCGTATTTTCTCCCGTACCTGCAGCGCAGTGGTTACGTATTCTGTCGACCCTGCAAAGCTACTGCCTTTTTCTCCATTTGACTCGACTCTCCCCTTTGAAATGGAGCTCAAATCCCACGATCCTTTTGCTTCATCCATGGCCACCATGGCGAGCAAACAGAAGCACGGATTTTGATAGAGCTCTGCCTCTGCATGCCTTTTTTAAACGCCGGTTTCAATTTCTTAACCCTCTCTTTGGATGATAGCGAATGGAAGCTGATTGAGAAATTAATGAGCAAGATGGTCGCAGAGCATGTCATAGAGCTACAGTTCCGAGGGATGCTTGCTATTGATTCCACTTCGTACCCTATCGATGAGATGTTTGTTTATATTCTGAAGATTTGAGAGAGAGATACAAAGAAGAGTTGCTTTTCCGAGGCCTACTTTCTTCTTCTTCCGTCCAGCTTCCTCCTCCTCCATTGTGACAGTGGCAGCAGCAGAGCTCACGCATTTAAGAATCTGACACCCCTGTCACAGCATTTGACTAACCAGAATCATACGGTGAACATCATATAAAAAAATCTTTTGATCTTTTGTTCTGATATGAATTGGGCATTTCTTTTTTTAATGCAAGGGATCGATTTCAAGTGAAATCGAAAAAAAATATATATTTCATGTGATTTAACTTTTGCGTTGTCTCTATGAATGATTATGAGATCAGAGACCTCTTATAGAAACGTTCATGATCAAAGGGCATGGAAGTTGAATCCTAAGAAGGAATCTCGTGTCGAATGGCAGGTAGCAGAGCGATGGATGGTGCAATTGGCAGCATGCGGATGGAGTGAATAATTTCGCCTTGTCTCCAGTGCGTAGAAGACGAACAACGCAGTGGTAAAGAAAGAGCAGCGAGAGAACGGAAGAAGGGCCCCACGTGAACCATGTTCCCAGAGCCGGCGTCCGTAGCGTTGTCGTCCACGTGAGGCGAGAAGAAGATTTGATTCTAAATTGCAGAAATCCCACATCATCTCTTTATTAAATTATATAATTATTATAATAATTTATATTTTAATCTCTTCATTAAATTATATAATTATGATATTAATATATATTTTAAAATTATATTTATACGAGTAAAATTGTTGAGTGAGTTACCTTCAAGTTAACTATAAGAATCACCATCAGGGGGAAAAGGCGGTAAGAAAGATGGGAGGGCATGGATCGGTATCCGAGGAGAGGGGCAAAGTCTGTTGCCACCACATGCTCATCACTGGTCATTTAATTTATTCTGCTACGCATCTGCACTCAAGACAACAGTAGAAATGTTCAAGGTGTTCACCATTATGCATGGGCAAACCGGACACCCAACCCTATATCCAAATCCTAAACCCGCAATTAAACCTGACCTAGATTGGAGGAGGCCACTAAACTCGGGCCCATTAAGACTAGGATCAGACCCGGCCCAGTTCAACTTTTTAAGGTCGATAGTCATTTGTGTAGTTCAGTTCTTCTGGGTAGACAACATAACTTAGTTTGTAGCGCTGTTCTGGAAGAAACTTAAATCAGCACTGGTGTTGCGAAACGAATCTGTTATCAAAAAAGCATTCAAAGACAATATAATTCGGACTTAGTAAAGAACTATTTGTACATATATCTTTAATTTCAGATAAATACATAATTTTAATTGTAAGAGTTTCAACTTCAAATTGCAGCAAGATAAGAACATTTAATTTCAGAAAAAATTTCATTATTTCATTTGTAGGGTTTTTCCCTTTGTTAGAGAGAGCCCTTCCAGAAATTCTCGATGGCTCCGAGTCAAACCCAGGCCAAGGAGGGGGTTTGGAAATAGTTTTCAACCAGCAATTGTCGCGCCTCGGTTACAACCTCATTAGCTGCGACATTGCCCCAAGCGCAAAGATGTTTTCCGTTGACAACCCAGCTTGGGTTTTATAGATGCAAGGCTCGGTGCTAAATTAAATCTATCAATGTGGGACTAAACTTCAAACAAATAGGAAAAACCGTTAACATTTTTCACGTGGGAGGAGGCGACGGCTAAAATAAAATGGGCGGGGGGCGGGGGCGGAGGCCGAGAAGACGGCCTTAAAGAAGCTCTGAACTGCATCCAGACCTCGATCTCTGCGCCATTGGCGGAGACATCCACCTTTCCCATCAATATCATGAAGACCGCCAGAAACTCCCTCCGTCCCCGCCGAGATCTGGAGGATGGGCGACTGCCTTGTGTTTCTGCAGCGTCCTCCCCTCGACCCTCCTCCGCCGCCTCTTCTACACCCCGCTGCTGATCGTCGGGCACGAGCACCTCCATTAGAACTCCAAGAAAATGGGAATGGAGTAAAAAAAGGTGGACACGAAGCTTCTGAGGAGCCAACCAACGTGGGTCCCGACAGCACAGTGTGACGCAGGACGGGCGCGGGCAACTCGGGCACCAGCAATGGTTTAGAACATTAAAAAAAAATCAGTCTCTTTTTAGCTTCGATTCTTCTATTTCCATAAAAAAAATACGCCGTCTGAAGAAATCTGTCACTTTAATTGCTTAATCAGTAGTTACAGGAGAAACTTCTATAAACACAGAGAATTTATCTGATTCACGATTGATCGTATTGATTTTCGGAAGAACAAGAAGATGAATGAATGAGCTATGCTTCTTATTCACCATCCCCCCATGACATTTGACAACAAATAATTAAGAATTGCTCACTGCATTAATCTATCGCCTCCATTTCTAATCGAAGAGTTTAAGGCCCCAATCGAAGTTCAAATCCTCGCAGTGGCGGACGTGCGGCACGACCTTCCCCTTGTCCACGTCCCTCCCTGCCTTGCAGTCGAACGTCGGCGCGAAGTGGAAGCACGGCTCCATCGACGAGGCCCGCAGGCACGCCCTGCTGCCGCCATTGTCCGGTCGCAGCAAGATCCACGGCCGCAGCCCGCCGAGGGACTGCGCCACGTACCCGAACGTGGAGAAGCGCTTGTCACTAGCGTGTGGCTGAAGCTCAGCAGATAAATCTCCGCCAGCGCCTTGGCGTTGTGCCCCTGCCGCTCCGTCCGCTGCAACTCATCGTGGCTCGGCTGGAACACGCCCTACCACCTCGCCGGTCGCCGTCGCCCGCTCGTAGTACATGGCCTGCAGCGTCTCGGAGTACCCAGTCTCGAGGCTGGTCACTAGCACAGCCTTTGGCTTTGTTCCCATTGCCGTCAAGGAGCTCGCCGACGTTTCCAGTTGCGTGTCCGGCAAGATGCCTTCTTTCATCGTACAGTTAATGATTTGGTCGAGCATTAGCTCGAATTTGACAGGCGAATTGGGAAAAATTCGAACTTGAATCCCCACTCGATCCTTCGCGCTGGCTAAATAAGCCTCGTAGTACCTCGTCACGTAGCCCCAAACGACGTTGGTGGGGTGAAGAAGGTACCTGCCCAAGTGGTGGAACACCGTTTCTTTTTCGGGGAACAGCTTCGACAGCTCCTGATCGTATTGGGACAGAAGGAACAGAGCAGGCGTGAAGTACTGGTTCGAGCGGAGGAACAACCAGGCGAAGTTTTGTAGCAGGGGCTGCGCGTCGTCGCAGTAAAACATCTTGTCGTAGTCGCTGGCGTCGTAGGAAAGATGGAGGTAGAGGTACGGCGGCAAGGAGGTCAGCTTGTTCTCGAGCAAGTAGCCATAGCTGCGCGGCGACTTGCTGTAGAAGTCATGGGTGTCCAAGTTGTGGATCGGGAAATTGGACGGCAGAGCCCATGAGCTATCGGGGAATGGCTCGCAGAAGGTGCCGTGGAGGCCGCTGGGGATGCTGAGGAGGAGGACCTTGTCGTTGAGGAGGGCGTAGAGGAAGGTAGAGACGAGGGCTATGAGTTGGTTACCGAGGCCGTCAGACGGAAGCCAAACAAGGTAGTTGCACTCGGAGTTTTTTCCGCCGGCGGCGGCAGTGAGCTGTTGGAGGCTCCGGTTGAAGAGCTCGGTGTTGGGGCCGCACTTTTTGTGGAGGGCTTCGTAGCTTCGTAGCTTGTGAAGGAGATAAGATGAAGGCGTGCGATTGGAATGCCAGAATAGGGAAGACTGGTAGCGGCTCACGCAGGAGGCTTCCTCGAAGTCAGGGCTCAGGAGACCCGCCGAGGAGCTTGTCCGGTTTCGCCGGCGAATCTCCCGTAGATGCTGCTGATGCTGATGCTCCAGCAGAGCAGTTCTTGGGATCTGCAGCGCACAAGGAAACAAATCTAGCTCATGAAATTTCACAGAGACGTACTGAATTCGACCAACAAACTACCTTGTTCGAGTGCCGAGTAGCTGCCGCCGCGAATGAGCAAATCTAGCGGCCGATTGCGAGTATCGCCGGAGAGAACAAATAGGAGGATGACGAGAGTGAGGGAGGCGGCGACCAGGAACGGCTGCGTGGCCGCGCCGCCGACAAATTTGTCGGCCATGGCCTGGAGTCGAATCGTAACTTGCAAAATTTTCGGTAGCGCTGGCTGTATATATCTAGTTGCTTGTCAACAGTTGTGGCAGGAGTGTCAGGAAGGTGGACGAGCACGAACTGCCAACCGCAGGAGACTAAAAGCCAAGCCAGGAATAAGAACTACGAACTACTGAACTAGAAGCCATTCTGAAACGAGGGCAAGGTTGCAGACGATCGAATTGGAAATTGATTTTCACATGTCGGGTTCTGGAAACGTTTATTTTATGGGGCCTTCTTCTCCACGTCGATGGTCCAATGATGGGAAGTCGATTGCGTTGTGTGTGTGGGGATCACGTTGTGACAGATCTATAGGGAGTCAAATATGTAATCCCGGGACGCATTGTAGTAAATAAATGATACGTTTTCGACTCTTACAGCCTTCCCCATGTTTCCTCGTTAATTCCATGTGTATGGATTCGGAGTTGTCCGACGTTTCATTCCCTCGTTACCAGATGCCTCGTATGAGGTGCCAAATCCCTCTGACCCCTCTAAAAATTGGAGGGGACAAGTCGCGAGGATATCGAGAGAGACCGCCCGAACAATGGCGCGACCTGAGCCGTGTTGGATCGGAGAAAATGGCCATAGGAGGGTGACCAAACAATTTATGTTCTTGAAAAAGATAGATCGCCAGAACAATGGTAGGGCATGAGCCAAATTGGAGGCCAAGGACTAAGGTCGCACACTGTCAACCAGAGAACATGGCCTGAAGAGGACTCATGGATCCTGCTTGCCCATGACCAGACATTTAATTTAAAGTTCTTCAAAATATCAATTGCAAGTTCGAGCCACGCCATCTCCATAACAAAACACTTGACCTCTGGATGGCTCGTGGATCCTCCTTACAGATAAGGAGGTAAACAAGTCAAGCCACATATAATCTTCAAACTTATTTGATAAAATAATCTAAGTCTAAATCTAAAATGATCCGGGCGAGCGGTTTTTTATCGGGATGAGCGCCCGGTCGGAGAAAACCCGGTTCAACCCGGCTCAAGGATAACAAAGGCCGGGGCGGGCAGAAGCTCAAGTAAGAATCAAGTTCACCCTGGGCCATGCTCTTGAGGCTGACCTCCCGAGGTCGAGCGATCGAGGCCGAGCTCTCGAGGCCGACCTCCCGAGGTCGAGCGATAGAAGCCGAGCTCCCAAGGCTGACCTCCCGAGACAGAACGATCGAGGCTGACCTCCCGAGGTCGAGCGATAGAAGCCGAGCTCTCGAGTCCGACCTCCCGAGGTCGAGCGATCGAGGCCGACCTCCCGAGGTCGAGCGATAGAAGCCGAGCTCCCGAGGCTGACCTCCCGAGACAGAACGATCGAGGCTGAGCTCTCGAGGCTGACCTCCCGAGGTCGAGCGATGGAAGCCGAGCTCCCGAGGCTGACCTCCCGAGGTCGAGCGATCGAGGCTGAGCTCTCGAGGCCGACCTCAACCTCATGAGGTCGAGCGATAGAAGCCGAGCTCTCGAGGCCGACCTCCCGAGGTCAAACGATAGAAGCTGAGCTCCCGAGGCCGAGTTCTCGAGATCACGCTCTCGAGGCCGAACGATCGAGGTCGAGTTCTTAAGTCTCATCCCTCAAAGGGCCCCGTCAAAACTCTCTGTTAAGAGACGTCGTCGTCATCTGACGTGGCCGTCCAACGTTAATTAGGGGTAGGATCACAGGATGGCAGACTGCTATGTCAGTCTCACATCGTCACTTACTTAGCTTAATCCCTGACTAATCTCTAGTGAGATGTGACATCCCGCATGAGTGAGACTTTTCTCCCTCCCCTATATAAACCCCCCTCGGGCTCTCGAGGCCGACCTCCCGAGGTCGAGCGATAGAAGCCGAGCTCTCGAGGCCGACCTCTCGAGGTCGAGCGATAGAAGCCGAGCCCTCGAGGCCGACCTCCCGAGGTCGAGCGATAGAAGCCGAGCTCTCGAGGCCGACCTCCCGAGGTCAAACGATAGAAGCCGAGCTCTCGAGGCCGACCTCTCGAGGTTGAGTGATCGAGGCCGAGCTCTCGAGATCACACTCTCGAGGCCGAACGATCGAGGTCGAGTTCTTAAGTCTCCTCCCTCGAAGGGCCCCGTCAAAACTCTCCGTTAAGAGACGTCGTCATCACCTGACGTGGCCGCCCAACGTTAATTAGAGGTAGGATCACAGGATGGCAGACTGCTGTGTCAGTCTCACATCGCCACTTACTTAGCTTAATCCCTGACTAATCTTCAGTGAGATGTGACATCCCGCACGAGTGGGACCTTTCTCCTTCCCCTATATAAACCCCCCTTGGGCTCCAAAGAAAAGGGATCGCTGTTCATTCACAACCACTCCACTGCATTAAGAGCTCTGTTTAGGTCCGACCTCCCAGGCTACAGTAGACCGAGTCAGCTTGGTTAGACCGAGTCATTCGGAGGAGAACCGATCTTCGCTTGTCGACAGGATCATAAAATAAATAAGTTATTGAAATGATTGTTCAAGCAATACTTAATTTCTTTTTTATAAACTCGAATTTAGTTAAAGTTTAATTTGAGCTTGATTTATTTAGATATTATCGAACTCTCAATTCAAAATTATTTAATTATTTAAAATTTTTATATTTTAAATTTGTTTGATTGATTATTGAGTTTGGTAATATAATTTTATTTGTTTATTTTGATTTTTTTTATTTGACAAGTTGATAAAAGTTTATTATTCATAAATATTATTTACGAATATTGTTTACAAATATTAACAAGTTGAACACAAATGTATTAAGTTATTTGTTTAGTTTAACAAATTATTCAGACTTTATTTATTTAATTGATCTTAAACGAACTTAAATAATTCCTTATCAAATCGAACATCAAATTTATTTATGGGTGTTTGATTCGTTTACCACCCTACTTACAAATGACTAGACATTTAGAGTTCTTGAAAAATAAAAGTCAACTCCCAATTAAAGCTTCTTGGATTCTAACGTCAGTCCTGCTTATGGAGAAGCAGACTGAAGAATAATTCTGAACCATTTTGGTGAAGCAGAATGTACAAAAATTAGCCTGTTGATTAGCAACCCAACTAATATATGAATACTCTTGTGCAGGGAGCTAGCCATGATGACATACTTTTATGCAGAAGAAAAAAATGAGATTGAAGCCCAAAGTTTGGATAAAAAACCATGTGATCCGGGCAAACGGTTTTTTATCAAGGTTATGAGCCCGATCGGGGCTTACCTGGTTCGACCCGCGTCAAAGAAAATTAAACCAGACCATCCTCTGTTCTGCGAGCCCGATCTGAGCTGGACCCATGATAGCTGAGGTCGGGGCAAGTAAAGTCTCAACTCGGAGTCAGGCACCCGGGTTCGGCTACTCAGGGTCAGTTACCCGAGATCGGAAGCCCGAGCCAGACATCCGAGGTCGAACGCTAAGAGGTCGGGTGCCATAGCTCAGACACCAGGGGGTCGGGAGCTAGAGCTCGGGCATAGAGAGGTCGAGACGGCGCCCCAGTGACCTCAGGTCGGGTGCGGGAGCTCAGACACCAGGAGGTCGGGAGCTAGAGCTCGGACATAGAGAGGTCGAGACGGCGCCCCAGTGACCTCGGGTCGGGTGCGAGAGCTCAGACACCAGGGGGTCGGAAGCAAGATATCGGACCTCAAGAGGTCAGGAGTTAGAACTGAGTGACCCCGGGTCGGGTGCCAGAGCTCGGACATCAAGAGGTCAGATCTGTCAGGATTCGGCATTAAGGGGAAAAGACGTTGAACGCAATCCTTACCTGACATAGCCGCCAAACATTAATTAGGGTCGGAAAGGACAGGTTTACAGACTGTCAGACGGTTGTGTCAGTCTCATCCCGCCGTTAAGATAGCCAACTACTTAGCCTAATCTCTGACTGATCCTTAATGAGACGTGACAGTTCGCACATGGGAAGACCCTTTCTTCCCCCTATATAAACCCCATTCGAGCTTCAGAGAAGGGGAGGGCTGCCATTTTGCAACCACTCCACCACATTGAGAGCTCGGTTTCGATCCGACCTCCCAAGCTATAGTAGACCGGGGCGGCTTGGTTAGACCGAGTCATTCGAGGGAGAGGGCTCGGTCGGCCTGACTTCCTTTCCGCCTTCCCGCGCGTCCCTCGCATTCCGAGTTAGTCTTCTGCACGCCCGACCCCCCATCAAGTCATTCATCAATGCCTGACCACGTGTCAGCTACTGAATGGGTGCCTCTGGTCTCGAGGCGTCATTGGCGCGGCTTCGTGTGGCGTCCGCGAGAAGCTTCGAGGCGTGGGGGAATTGCATGGATCGGACGGCGGAGATCGGAGCCCGCCATTTTCTTCCTCTCCATCCGACGGTCATCTTTGCTTGGCCTGCAGTATAAATAGGCTTAGCCCTTCATTTTACTCCTTTTCACTTTGACCTCCGCTTCTCTTTTCGTTTCTGTCCGACCTCCGCCGCCCGACTTCCTTGAGTTTCGACGAACAGTGCTTTCGACGGTCAGCGTTTTATCTCGAGCCTTAACGTTAGGTACTCTTCTCCCTGCCTAAATTTCTTCTGCTAATTCCTGAGTCCGACCATATGGCCGGCTCATCTTCTGCACCCCCGTGGTATACCACCACCCGCTGGACCTTAAGTCTGGGTTCCTTAGAAACCCTTCGTATAGATTATCACATTCCAGAAGATCACCCTTTTGTTTTCCCCTCTCGGGATGACCGACCTAACCGAGCCCCAGTGAACTACTTCACCATCTTTAAGGATCACCTTCTAGCCGGCCTGCGATTCCCTTTGCATCCTTTTATTGTGGAGATCTGTCGGTATTTTCAAGTGTCCCTCTCCCAATTAGCCCCGAACTCGATTCGGATCTTGTGCGGCACGGTGGTCATCTTTGAGTCCTTCCGAGTTCCCCTTACCCCTAGGATCTTCCATCTCTTCTTCTACCTTAAAATGCAAGAGCCCGGCTGTTTCTTTTTTCAGGCCAGGGTTAATACAGCCTTTCTAGACAAGGTTCCTTCTTTGAACAAGGGATGGAAATCCCACTTTTTTTACATAAGCACCACCCCGCCTGCGTCCTGGCCACTTAACTAGCTAGAGGAATTACCCGACCACCCTGCTGCTCCTCGAAGGTATCGTGCCGACCCTGGCTTTCGATCGACCTTTTCTAAAATTGGAGGACGTCGTTTTCATGTCGGCAAACTGCTGAGCGAGGTCGTGCTTTATATCTGCTGGTTGAGTCAGATCCCTGCCAGACTGCCCCGCACTTATGGTAAACTCCCCTTTTTACTTACGACTCTTTTAATGCTAACTAAAACTTTTTCTGACTTGCAGCTCAGGCCCTGATGGACGCCCTCTTTGATGAAGAGTTGGCCCTGGAGGAAGAGGCATTAAACACTCGGGCGGCTGAACTGCTGGCCAGCCGAAATGTGCCACCCGTGAGGGCGACACCGGCTCCCGGGCAGCCGGGTGGGGCGGAGAGCGATCCGGAATTGGAAGTGTTAGGCCAAAGCGTTGAGGCAGACCTCCCAGAGGTCCGCGTGGAGGCCGAAAGGCAAACTGTTATTGCGGGCCCGTCCTCTTCCCGTGCGTCCAAGAAGAAGAAACGGCCTCGAGAAGCTGCTTCCTCCAGCATTCCTGCGACTCAGGCTCAACCTGAGAGGGCGCCCGAGCTGCCCGCTCCCTTGCCCAGTCGAGTCAGAATTCGGCTGTCGACTCCCCGCTTGGCCTCTCCTCACCCGGGAACCTCTGCTCCGTCTTCCAGCGCTGCTCTGCCCGAGGTCTCCCTGCCTAGACTGAGCACACCCCGACCGGCAGGCTTAGCCTCCAGCTCGGTCCCTGCTTCTCCGGAAGACGTTGTTGACCCGGTTAGTGAAGAGGCGGCCGCCTCTCTCCTGGCTATGCATGACCTCCCGCGAGTACCAGTAGAGGTGAAGCTTCCCTCCGAAACTTCCCTACTCCGGATGGTCGAGCCCCAGCCACTTAACCTGCATGACCATCTTTCTGCAGCCTGGGACCAAGGCCTGGAGTTAACTGAAGGACGAAGTCCTTTCAGCCTAGCTGACAACTTTGCTATGGACATGGTCAAGGTATACCTTCCCCTATCCCCCGCCTTCTTCACTCCCTTCTTACATTTCTTGTTCTTGCGCAGCTGTGGGTTGGGGGCCAGACGATCACCAAGGCCCTGGTCGCGAATTTTAGAGAACGTCGGGCAGCTGAGTACAAGATAAAGAACTTAGATCGAGCATCAGTTGACTCAGTGTGCCCTCCCGAGCGGCGACGAGGGTCGGACCCGACTTCTTGATGAGGTAGCTTCCTTGCGTATGCAATTAGCAGAGGGCGACATCCGCCTAGAGTGAGCGCACGAGGTGCTAGCAGCCTCGGCTCGCGAAATGGATCAGCTCGGCACTCAGCTAGAAGCCGCCGAGGCCTCAAAGAAAACCACCCTCAATCTCGAAGCCCGGGCCCGTTCGGATTTAAACAGGAGAACCGATGAGATCCTAGGCTTGCAACGATAGCTACGGGAGATATCCATTACTCACAAGCAAACTCTCCTGGCCCTGAAGAACAAGGAAACAAAGCTTACGGCCCAGAAAGAAGCTTTCCAAGCTTTGGAAGCCCAGCTAGTGAGTACCGAGAAAGGACTAGCGGCTAAGGACGCCCAACTTAAAGATCAAGAGACCAGGGATGCTCGACTGGAGAAGGAGTTGGCCGATTATAAGTCTGGGGAGCCAGCTCGGATCGAGCAATCCCGTTTGGACTATATCTGATCACAGCCTTTCCTTAAGCAAGTGACTAAGCGGACCACGGGTATGCTCATGTATGGGGTGAAGGGCGCAATACAGCAGCTCACGGAGGCCGGCCATCTCCCTGCTGACCTGCCTCCCAACGTGGTGAGGCCCACCCTGATCAAGGCAACGATCCCCCCGACGCCTTTCCAATCTTTACTTAGCTCAGCGGGCCCGATCTCCATTCGCCTGAGCTGTTGCTCAGTCTGCTTCTGCCCCATCCTTAAGCTTTTAGAATTTTTGTAATGATACTTGATTTCCTGACTCGGCCTCCAAGGCCCGATTTTGTGATGGCCTTGGGCCTGAACTCATTCCTGTGAATTTTTCTTAATTTTTCTTTATTTCGTTTAGCTGTTTGCGACGCATGAGATTTTTGCTAAGTGTTGCTTATTTGATGCATTCGCCCCATTCGCCGAAGGCCGGTATTATGAGTCATTCATCCAAATTTCGCAAAGTATGGGCCGCTCGGGTCACTTAAATCATTATCGTAAGGTAGACTCCTTCAGGTCGGGTAGGGAGTTTTCGCTAAGTGTCGAATGCTAGAGATATCTGCACAATCAGACGTCCGACTGAGCTGACATCCGAGCTCAGGGGTATCATGGGATCAGGTCGGGGTCCCGACCTGGCTATGTTGCTTAATTAGGTCGGCATCTTGTTTGTGACGAATGAAAATTCATGTTAAGTGTTGCTCGTTCGGCGCGTTTGGTTTAGTCTGCGGAGGTCGACGTTTGCGTTTTGCGATAAACTCTCGCCTAGTGTCGACTATTCGGGCTACTTGTACTTCTCGCCCAACTTTAACTTTTTTGGAGAAGTCTCCTGCCATATATATGAGATGCCCGAGCTCATGGCGCTCTTGACTGCCCTACCGGGTCGGTATGAAGACTGGGTGATATGGCCCGACAGGGTAGGCACTGCGGCTCAGTGATTTTGCTCGGTCAGGTCGGCACCCTGACTCGGCGATTTTGCTCGGTCGGGTCGGCACCCTGATTCGACGATTTTGCTTGGTCGGGTCGACACCCTGACTCGGTGATTTTGCTCGGTCGGGTCGGCACCCTGACTCGGCGATTTTGCTCAGTCGGGTCGGCACCCTGACTCGGCGACTTTGCTCTTTTTTGGCGAGCTAACCTCCACGGCGAAGCTGAGTTAGTTCTTATACTCCTGCCCGATCGGTTTAGCCTTACCAAGCTAACTTACTACTCCTTCTTGCTCCTCGGAGCGCGAAAAATCACACCCCGACAGTAGGTATTGTGGTGAGATGGCATTTCATACTTCCCTTGAGCAAGAGTCTGGACACCGTCCGACTTACCTCGGGTCGAGCGTGGACCGCCACACCCGACCGGGCCCGACCGAACATGGAATGCCATGCCCGATCGGCGCCGGGTCCGATGGGTGCGTGAGAGCAAGCTCACTTATAACTTGCCTTAGCAAGAGTCTGGACACCGTCCGACTTACCTCGGGTCGAGCGTGGACCGCCACGCCCGACCGGGCCCGATCGAACGTGGAATGCCACGCCCGATCGGCGACGGGTCCGGTGGGTGCGTGAAAGCAAGCTCACTTATAACTTGCCTTAGCAAGAGTCTGGACACCGTCCGACTTACCTCGGGTCGAGCGTGGACCACCACGCCCGACCGGGCCCGACCGAACGTGGAATGACACGCCCGATCGGCGCCAGGTCCGGTGGGTGCGTGAGAGCAAGCTCACTTATAACTTGCCTTAGCAAGAGTCTGGACACCGCCCGACTTACCTCGGGCCGAGCGTGGACCGCCACGCCCGACCGGGCCCGACCGAACGTGGAATGCCACGCCCGATCGGCGCCAGGTCCGGTGGGTGCGTGAGAGCAAGCTCACTTATAACTTGCCTTAGCAAGAGTCTGGACACCGCTCGACTTACCTCGGGTCGAGCGTGGACCGCCACGCCCGACCGGGCCCGACCGAACGTGGAATGCCACGCCCGATCGGCGCCTGGTCCGGTGGGTGCGTGAGAGCAAGCTCACTTATAACTTGCAGGGATGGTTTTTTGGAGAGTCAGAGTTTTTGTCATCGTTTTTTCTGAGTACAGTTACAAGAATCATTCCTCTCCGCTCTCCTCACGGTACAATCTTAAATGCACTGCACTCCAAGGTCTCCCGAGCCGCTTTCCTTGAGCATCTTGCAGATAGTAGGCTCCCGATCCCAGTGCCTCGACCACCAGGAACGGACCACTCCATGGGGGCTCTAGCTTGCCTACTTCTCCAAGTGGCTTGACTCTTTTCCATACCTTGTCCCCTACTTGGAAATGTCGGGGTATAACCTTCTGGTTGTATCGGTTCCGCATCCTCTGCTGGTAAGCAGCCATGCGGACCGCAACCTTAGCTCGTGTCTCCTCAATCAGATCTAGCTCAGCTCGTCTCTTCTTCGCATTGTCTTCTCCATACAAATGTCTTCTGTCAGACTCACAGCCGACCTCCATGGGGACTACTACTTCACTCCCATAGACTAACTGGAAGGGAGTGCACCCTGACCCCTCTTTGGGTGTGGTTCGAAGGGCCCATAGGACACCAGGCAGCTCATCCACCCAGGATCCGCCGACCTGATCCAACTTAGCTCTGAGCCCTTTCAGAATCTCTCTGTTGGCCACTTCAACCTGACCATTACTCTGGGGATATGCCACAAAAGTGAAGGCCTGCTTGATCCCGAATTCCTTGCACCAATTTTTGATTATCCGACCTTGAAACTGCCGACCATTGTCTGATACCAGCTTGTGAGGTATGCCATACCGGCACAGAATGTTCTGCCAAAGGAATTTCTTCACCGCTTGTTCGGTGATCCGAGCCAGGGCTTCTGCTTC
Organism: Boesenbergia rotunda; assembly: GCA_024364735.1. Taxonomy (NCBI): domain Eukaryota; kingdom Viridiplantae; phylum Streptophyta; class Magnoliopsida; order Zingiberales; family Zingiberaceae; genus Boesenbergia; species Boesenbergia rotunda. The sequence goes on from JAGFNQ010004449.1 coordinate 94,523, forward strand.
AACCCATTTGGAGAAGTAGTCCACTGCCACCAACAGAAATTTCTTCTGACCTGCTGCCCTGGGGAAGGGTCCTACTATATCCATGCCCCATTGATCAAAGGGACATGACACAGTGGACGTTCGCAACATCTCAACTGGTCGGTGCGATAGATTCTGATATTTCTGACAAGAAGAGCAAGACAGAGCCATCTTTTCTGCATCCTTTTGAAGGGTCGGCAAAAAATAGCCGGCCAATAGGACCTTTCGAGCCATGGACCGACCTCCTGGATGATTTCCGCAGCATCCCAAATGTACTTCTCTGAGCACATAGTCCGAGTCTTCCCTTCTGAGGCACCTGAGTAGTGGTCGGGAAAAAGTTCGCTTGTATAATGCGTCCCCTATCAGAGTGAACCGGGCCGCCCTTATCTTCAATATCCGGGCCTGCTCGAGGCTGTCTGGAAGAGTTCCTTCTTTCAGGTACGTGATGAATGGAGCTCTCCAGTCCCCCTCTATCTCCATTTCTGCTTCCCTCTCAACCTGGGCCACCAGCATAACCTGCGGCGAAGGCTTGGGGAAGACCCACGGACGGAAAGAGCTGGCCAGCCGGGCTAACTCATCCGCCTTGGCATTGTCCCCTCGGGGGATCTGCGTAATCTAAACTTCTTGAAATTCTGCTTGTAACTGTTGATATGTCTCTACGTAAGCCTGTAGCTTCTCGTCATTCACTTCGAATCGCCCGGCCACCTGTTGAGTCACCAACTGAGAATCAGAATGTAGGATGACCCGAGTGGCCCCGACCTGTCTGGCCGCTTGAAGACCTGCCAAGAGGGCTTCGTATTCCGCCTGATTATTGGTAGCCTGGTACTCTAGGCGCACGACCAGATGAATGGGGTCTCCCTTAGGAGACCTCAATAAGACTCCAACGCCACTCCCTGCCCGGGTGGGTGACCCGTCCACATATATTTTCCAGACCTGCTCCTCTTCCTCTGTATGAAGTTCACTTAGGAAGTCTGCCAAGGCCTGAGCTTTGATCGCAGTTCTGGGCTGATACTGAATATCATATTCGCTCAGTTCAGTTGTCCATTTGACCATCCGACCTGAGACTTTAGGGTTGATCAGGACCTTCCCGAGTGTGCTATTGGTCAGCACTCGGATAGGATGAGCCAGAAAGTAGGGTCGCAGTCGCCGAGCCATCAACACAAGGACATAAGCTAATTTCTCGAGTGTAGTATACCTACACTCGGCCTCTTTAAATAAGTGCCCAAAGAAGTAAACCGGTTGCAGCTCGGTCCCTTTCTGGGTTACAAGTACAGCGTTCGCAGCTCCCTCAGTAGCAGATAAGTAAACATACAGTGGTTCTCCGAATTTCTTCACCGCTTGTTCGGTGATCCGGGCCAGGGCTTCTGCTTCGACCCATTTGGAGAAGTAGTCCACTGCCACCAACAGAAATTTCTTCTGACCTGCTGCCCTGGGAAAGGGTCCTACTATATCCATGCCCCATTGATCAAAGGGACATGACACAGTGGACGTTCGCAACATCTCAACTGGTCGGTGCGATAGATTATGATACTTCTGACAATAAGAGCAAGAGAGAGCCATCTTTTCTGCGTCCTTTTGAAGGGTCGGCCAAAAATAGTCGGCCAATAGGACCTTTCGAGCCATGGACCGTCCTCCAGGATGATTTCCGCAGCATCCCAAATGTACTTCTCTTAGCACACCATTACTCTCTCACAAGAGGACTTGGAGCTGCTGATAGAAGCTAGAGCCAGGAAATTAGCGGAGGCCCAGTAGGCAGCCGCCCAACCTACCCCATCGGGCCCGACCGAGCACACTGCTCGCGTAGGCACTGAGGGAGGGGTTCGACAGGAGGGCTGTCATTTTGCAACCACTCCACCACATTGAGAGCTCGGTTTCGATCCGACCTCCCAAGCTATAGTAGACCGGGTCGGCTTGGTTAGACTGAGTCATTCGAGGGAGAACCGATCTTCGCTTGTCGACAGGATCAAATTTGGCGCCGTCTGTGGGAATCTTCGCCTGATCGAAAGCCGAGGATGAGTGACTCCAATCGGGTGACCGTTACTCTCTCACAAGAGGACTTGGAGCGATAGAAGCTAGAGCCAGGAAATTAGCGGAGGCCCAGCAGGCAGCCGCCCAACCTACCCCACCGGGCCCGACCGAGCACACTGCTCGCGTAGGCACTGAGGGAGGGGTTCGACAGGAGGGCTGCCATTTTGCAACCACTCCACCACATTGAGAGCTCGGTTTCGATCCGACCTCCCAAGCTATAGTAGACCGGGTCGGCTTGGTTAGACTGAGTCATTCGAGGGAGAACCGATCTTCGCTTGTCGACAGGATCAAATTTGGCGCCGTCTGTGGGAATCTTCGCCTGATCGAAAGCCGAGGATGAGTGACTCCAATCGGGTGACCGTTACTCTCTCACAAGAGGACTTGGAGCGATAGAAGCTAGAGCCAGGAAATTAGCGGAGGCCCAGCAGGCAGCCGCCCAACCTACCCCACCGGGCCCGACCGAGCACACTGCTCGCGTAGGCACTGAGGGAGGGGTTCGACAGGAGGGCTGCCATTTTGCAACCACTCCACCACATTGAGAGCTCGGTTTCGATCCGACCTCCCAAGCTATAGTAGACCTACCATATGAATAGAGAGGGTAGAGGTAGGAGATGATGTTTTAGGTATCCAAACATCTATATATTAGATATCACCAATCAAATAGGAGTAGTTTAGAAATATCAGTGAGTTTTGACCAAAACCCACTGATGGACCTCCCATATCTGGATTTCTGAAAACTCCATATGAATAGAGAGGTTAGAGGTAGGAGATGATGTTTTAGGTGTCCAAACATCTATATATTAGATATCACCAATCAAATAGGAGTAGTTTAGAAATATCAGTGGGTTTTGGTCAAAACCCACTGATGGACCTCCCATATCTGGATTTCTGAAAACTCCATATGAATAGAGAGGGTAGAGATAGGAGATGATGTTTTAGGTGTCCAAACATCTATATATTAGATATCACCAATCAAATAGGAGTAGTTTATAAATATCAGTGGGTTTTGACCAAAACCCACTGATGGACCTCTCATATCTGGATTTCTGAAAACTCCATATGAATAAAGAGGGTAGAGGTAGGAGATGATGTTTTAGGTGTCCAAACATCTATATATTAGATATCACCAATCAAATAGGAGTAGTTTAGAAATATCAGTGAGTTTTGACCAAAACCCACTGATGGACCTCCCATATCTGGATTTCTGAAAACTCCATATGAATAGAGAGGTTAGAGGTAGGAGATGATGTTTTAGGTGTCTAAACATCTATATATTAAATATCACCAATCAAATAGGAGTAGTTTAGAAATATCAGTGGGTTTTGACCAAAACCCACGGATAGACCTTCCATATCTGGATTTCTGAAAACTCCATATGAATAGAGAGGGTAGAGGTAGGAGATGATATTTTAGGTGTCCAAACATCTATATATTAGATATCACCAATCAAATAGGAGTTTAGAAATATCAGTGGGTTTCGACCAAAACCCACTGATGGACATCACATCTATGTTCAGGCCCTCCTAGCGTGACTTCAGACCTGCGTTTTAATCTGAAATTAAGTGTTTTGATAGATTTTTTTATATATTAATATATTTTTTAAATAGAAAAAAAATTTTGAGTTAACGTCGGACCTGAATCAAAAGATTCAGGCCCGACGTGGGCCTGAAATAAAATATTTCAGGCCCACATTTTTTTTTATTTCTGCAAACGTTTTTTTTGAATTTTTTTATATATTAATATATTTATTAAATATTATTTAATATATTAATTTTTATTAATCAAATATAAAAATTATTTATTTATATTTTTAAATCAGTTTGGATGAGCTATTTTTATTTGAAATATTATTTTAATTTTTACCTTACGTTTTTAGCGTCGATTTCATAATATATTATTTTAAAATAAAAGTCTGAAAAAGAATGTGCAGACGTCTCGAAATTTATTACTGAGAGAGAAAAAGAGAAAGACAACAGTTAGAAGGAGGGGTATAAGAAGAAGTTCACATAAAGGTCTGCGCTCTTTGGTAAAATAGAAACCATGGTACACCCTTTGATAATTTTTGATTTTTAGGTACGCCCTTTGATAAATTGCCGTATACTTTTTGTTACTGTTAACATAAATGACCATTTAGCCCTAGAAAATATGATTGAGATGAACAATCCTTCAAAAAAGTTTACCTTTGCAAACAAAGCTGCAAAGGAATTATACAGACAAATTACGAAATGATCTTATTGTGAGCGGCTCCCAAATGACAAACCTTTTGCAGCAAGTTGAAGAAATAATAATCTGTAATTTCTTCTTTGGCAAAAAAATGTAGGTCATTTTTCATCAAATTCAAAAGGGGTTAGATTAGTTAGTTTATGTTGGATATAACATGCCCCAACTAGCCCACTCTAGTTCTGACGCATCAACTGTTTCCTTCATTTCACTGACAAGAATAGAAAATTCATATGCATGGCACACTTCTCAGGTCAAATCCATTGATTAAAGGAGAACGGAGGATGGTTGAGTTTCATTGATGTTGAATAGAAGTATTTTGACAATATTGAAACTCAGAAGGTCTGGATGGAAACTAACATAGGTTTGTAAAGTCAAGAGAATATTCTATAAAAAAAAAGGGATAATGTTTTAAGGGGGCAGGAGGGAAAGTGAAATTTTCCCCAAATAAAAAGACAATTTTTGTACCATTATATTTTGATATCCAGATCCCCTTGATGCCTTGGAAACCTTGAGTAGCTCTCTTTCTATGTCTTCCTGCAAAAGATATAGGTTTAGTAAGCTTCTTTTACAGATTTATCTAGGTGTAGTTTCTGCAGTCAATGGCAGCGCTAGCTAACCTTCAGAAAATATATTGGACAACAACACTTATTTTTCTTCTTAACAATCAAAAGGTCTGACTGTACAAGAATTGTTCTCACTTCTCACCAATGAGATATAAAGATGTCATCTCACAATAAGTACTAAAATAAGCTAGTTAAGCCCCTGGGGCTATAGCGGAAGGGCAACTAATTGTCATTTAGGCACCCGCGATTCGATATCTAGTTATGACATATTTTACAGGAATTTTTCCTCCAAATAGGACGCGCTACTATGGGATGATGCTGGGCTTCTAGACCTCTCGCCGCGAGCGCTTCCCAATTTACCCTGGCCATCGGTGGAAAATTTCCATGGGACTAGACCGAGCCGGTCGCCCCAGTTGAATACCTAGTATTTTTTGTAAGACAAGCTAGTTAACTATCCATAAATTGCCCAGTAGTAACAGAACACGAAAATAGTCAGACAAGAAGCCTTGAGCACCATTAGGAAACATCATAAGAGATTTAAACTTAATACTAATTGTTAGTGATTCCATGTTGTGCATAAGCCTAACATAGTTGTCAATGCAACAACTTCAATTAGCTGAGAAAGAAAGTCAACGCAGATAGATCAACCCTTCGATGTCACAAATGAGCACGAAGACAGTTATCATAACCCATCAGAAAAATAAAACAAGAAATCTTTTCATCCAAGGAACTTGTATTATCAGACCGTAACTGAGCACGAAGACATAGTAAAAGTTAATTTTGACCCTATGCTGTTTAGAAATTTGAATTCATCAATTAAACAAAATTCATCACTTTTTATTTCTACCATCAATTACATCTACGAAATCTTCTAACAAACCTCTATAACCATTTGATTTCAGTTTTAAAAGTACATTCTTATCTACATATGAGCAAGCAATCACTGAATAACTTCAAAAAAACGAGGAATTGATAGCTGACTATACGTGAAAGACAGGAACTCCATCAAAGCCCTGTGAGATATCTGCAGACTGTAACTGAAAATTCAAACAAGTAATAACTTGCAGTTCATGAGGAAAGACAAAAGAGAAACAAGAATCTATTGGGTAAGAAATTAGGAAAAACAAAAACTAAAAGGGAATAATCAAACTTGCATGTTCTAGCGAGTAGAATGAGAAACACTATCAGTATAAAGTCAGGAAAAGAACAGGGCAGATATAAGTACCATATAGATTGAGGATTTGGTGATTATACACAATCATTTGGAAAAGAATAATTAATAAGGAAACTGATGCATAATTCCATTTAATTATGACTAGCATGTGCGAGCTAGAGAAAATTGTCTGTGTTTACTTGAATGGAAAATAGAGGGATGAGATTTGAGGATAAAAATATATGGGTAAAAAAGAAAATATTGTTCCATGTGTTTACTTAAACTTATCAAAATGGGATGAATGAGATAAATTCAGAAGACCCATCACAGCACCTACCAACCAGTCATATCATCCCTTTGCATTCTCCTCCTTTCACTTCGTTTACGGTAGAAAGGAAATGTGGGGAAATTTATATCACTTTCCTCTACTCTCTGCTTTTCTTCTAAGTAAAAACTAGAAGAACCTTTCCTTCCATCCTTTCTTCCGCCTCTTTTCCACATATTTTTGTCCAAGAAAACATGGGCTATTCCATAATTCATTTATGTCAGATTGATGATAAAATCATGCTTACCTAGTAAAAGTAGATAGAGTTGACATAAAACGATGGTACGGTCTGCCTGATTGTTTTATGCAACTGCAATAAAGTTACAAGGGAACTATTAAAAGAAGAGTATCTTAAGGTCACAAGCATATGAAGTTGATAATCATAATGCATAAGTCTATATTAGTATGCAAGGTTGGTGAAGACGATGCATTGTGTGTAATATATGCCAAAAGGTACTGTTTCAACTATTAAGATCATGGCTTCATGCTACATTAACAGTTACTTTCGTAACATCTAAAGTACATGGAACTGATGGAAGGGCACACAAAAGATGATGAGAGGAAACAGTTGGATAAACCATCAAGAAATAGTGTCACAAGCCTCGATGGATTCTACCTCTGAATAATTAAGTCAGTTATGCTATTGTGGCTAATAAAATAGCACCAAATATACTTTGGCAACCATACAAATTCACAGTGTGAATAAATGGGTTGAAACTGAAAAGGAAAGGGAGGAGGAAAAGGAAAGGATAGGAAAGAGAATAAAAGGTAATTTACTTGGAAGGAAAAAAAAAGGAAGCGGGGGGAAGGCCATGCAATTCCCTATTTCTTTCCAGTTCAAATTTGAGTGGAAGTAGAGATAAAACAAAAACAAAGAAAGGCACCCATGTCAACCATCATGAGTTTTTGTTCTTTCCAACCTGCTGTTCCTCTTCCCTTCAAGTATACAAGATAGAAGAAATCACATTTTAACATATTCTGATTAAAAAATCACAATAGATTAACTTCAAGTTGTGTGACTATGATATTAGTTGACGGAGGAAACAAATAAAAGAACATACTGCTAGAGCATTCTTTATCTGAAGAGGATCTGGTAAAAAAGTAAATGCAATTCCTTCAACCTTTAGCATATAAACCTACAACATGGAATGAATAAGTAATATACTGTAACCTGAAAAGGTAGAGTAAAATTAATGACAAATTGCAATCAAAAAATAAAATAGCAGTCCTTATGCATAGAATCCAGAAAAAGAAAAAGACAAAAGAAAAGAAGCTCAAGTCCTTTGAAAATGATTTCACAAGAACATGATTTAAAGAAACAGTTCCCTGCACTTAAAATTAATTCAAGTTCCTCAATTAGCAGAATCGTGAAAAAAGTTTCTATTACAGCACACAATTGTCGATGCAGTACATAGCTAGAAGAATCACAAGCAAACACAATTTTCCACTAATCGCCGACTTTAAACCTCAATTATGTGACATTATAATATATCCAATATCCACAACAAGAAGCCATTCCCCCAACTACATACATTTCATCCAAAATGAAAGGTGAAAAAGAATAGATAAAGTAATCATTCCCGTGATTAATCTGTAAGAATGAGACGTAGAGACATTACAGTTTTCTATGCCACATTTTATCAAACATCATTTATCCCCTTGATCTTAAGATCACCAAGCAAATACAAATTTACAATAGCCAAATCAATATGATTGGGAAGATTTATTTGAGCAATTAAAAGGTAACAAATAAGCAACAGAAGTAACTTGGTCGAGAGCGATGGGTACAACTTTTGCTCCCCTGCCCAAAATGGGCTGCCGCAACTTAACCTGTAAATCGCAAAGTTACAAGATTTAAGCCGACGAGCGCATCTATTTAACACAAGAAGGAAAAAAAAAAAAAAGGAGTAGAGATGGCATCAATAGGCGGAGAAACTAAAGGCCGAAGAGATAAGAAAGGAACCTGGGCGAGGAGGTTTTGAGCGTCCTCTCGCCGGAAGCAAAGGATCCCAAGGGACCGGAAACTGTTGCTGGAGTCGGAGATGAGGACGAACTCGTTGTTCGAGTTGCTTACCGTGTACACCGACGTCCCAGCCAGCGTCTTCGCCACGTAGTCTCCACAGAGTGCGAGATCAAAAGCATGCTTCCCCTGGGCCGGAGTGGGCGCGGTCGCCGACCCCACGGAAGCTGCCGCAAAACGGGGCAAGGAAGCGGTCAGGACGAGGCGACGACCTTGATCGACGCGGGAAAAAAGCTCGGAACTGAGGCGGGAGACATGGTGGCGGAGGAAGGAGGCGGCTGCGGCCAGAGGGTCGGGGCTCATCGGTGGCGAGCGCGACGCCGACGCCGACGCCGACGTCTCCTCCATCGGGATTGGGGCGGCAGATAGGGGAAGACTACAAGCATTCGATTTGCTAATGGCTAGTAGCCTAGTATTACTAGCGTGTAAGTAGTCCTTTTAGTGTTTTTGTTTTTGTTTTCATATATATATTAATAAATAATCCTAAGAAACACTTGTTCAGTTGTTCATGTAAAAAGTAGAATAAATTAAAAATAAATGTGTTTAACATTTTAAAGTCATATAAAAAATAAATGTGTTTATTATTTTGATTGATACTAAAAAATTAAATGTGTTTACTAAATTTGCAAACAATTTAGACGTTATGTTTTATTCAAAAGGAGTATGCGCAGCGGTCTTGATTTGAAAGCATTCATTCGCATGAATGTTTAAACCAATCATTTCCCCAAATTTCGCATGCCGTTACCATGAACCCATAAGCCTACAATTAAACCGTCTAATTCTTAATATTGCCGGGCCCCATCCCCACGACCACTAATAGGCGCAACCGGGGAAGGAATTAAGTTAGCTTTCGCTTTTTAATCGGTGGGTGGCGGAGCGGTGAGCGCACCGCACGACTTACTCGTGACATGGGGCCCTACTCAAAATTTGCGTGAGGCTATTGATTCTAAATATTACCCGAAAAAATATTTTAAGAAAAAACTTTTCTATTTATATTAAAAAAAGTTATCGAGGTGTGAAAAGGTTATGTATTTTTAAAAATCTAAAAATAGAAGGCGACGCGCCGACGCCACCTCTCTCTGTTATGGATGAGGCCCCACTCAGGTAAACAGAATCCCAATAAAGTACTGTGTAGGTATATTCCCAGTAGGAAAGTTACCTCCAAAAGCAGGCATTCTTTTACTGAATTGGAATGTTACTGACCTAGGGTTCCTCATTCGCCGGCCCAACTCTTGTCGCATTTGCAGAAGCCCCCTTTCTGCTCGACACACGCATTGATCGCCATGGATGGCCATGGCCACATCTCTGTTCTTTGTTTAAAAAAATTAACAGGGGAAGCGGCAGCTTCTCATTCTTCCCTTTCCACCTCGAATCCCAAGGTCGGTAACATTCTTCCCGGATTGGGCATCGTCCCATGCTACACCGATGACCCTCGCACCAGATCCGAGGCAAACCACCGGGAATGGCAAATCGATTGATTAAAAAAACCGGGCAGGAAGCGATGGAAGCAACAAAACCAGTGAGGAAAGAGAAGATGAAAGCAGGTGGGAGAGTGCTTTAACCACGTGCGCCACGGCCCCTGCTCCCCCCATGCCTCCCGCCACGCGGTCGGAGTTCGTCGTAACGTGGCGTAGCAGCGCGAGCGACGGAAGCCGACCGACGCGTGGCCCGTCGACCGGCCTTAGATCGTGGAGCCGCTGCCCGTCGCCCGTGAGAAGAGGCGGAGGATGACAAGAGAGAATGGGAATGGTGCGTTAGAGGAAGCTCAAAAGATATGAAAGTTGCTTGGCTGCTGCTGCTTCTATGTAATCTCTAGTACAGGAGGTGGGTTTAAGTTGCAGAAAGCTGTACATGGCTTCTAGAAGAAACGTCCAGTCTCCAGATCGAAAACTAAAATAAACATAAAAAAGTTTCTCTTTTTTTTTTTTGGATAATTTTAATCTCCGCTTCATAGGTCGATTGGAACCCACCGGAAGCGGCCGTTCAACGGAACGTCGTTGATGACGTCGTAGTTGTACCTGGCACCAGAATGGAACGGTGAGCTGAGACGGAAAAAAAAAACTGGAAAGAAATTAAAATGGGCATTAAGAGGGGAGCTTACTTGTCGGCGAAGCGCAGAGCTTGGTCTCTCTCGGCCGCGGCGAAGAATTCCTCGATCTCTGATTTTGTCGGCGTAGTTCTCAGACTCGTCGTCGTCGGCCTCGCCTTCGATTCCAAATCTCCCGCTTCGAGTCGCGCCGCGCTCGAATGTAGAGCTGCTATCCTGAAATCGAGGCAACGAGAGGAAAATGAAGCGAAATTGAAAGCAAAAAGGGAACGAAATAGAGAGAAGGATGAAACCAGTAACCACCGACCTAGCTCGTCTGGCACTGTCGATGTCGTTGCAGTTAGAAGACTCCAAAATCTCGCCATCCTAAAAAAGAGGAAAGAATAAATGAGGCAATTGGCGAGAGGAACGAGTTCGAATTCGACAGATTTTTTTTTCTTCTCATTCTGACTCACCGGCTCCTCAAACATCGCGTCGCTGGACGCGTTGCTCGAGGAACGCAAGGCCACCTTCTCTACGGTCGCCGAACTGAAGGATGAATTAAGAGAATTTAGTGGAGGCGGCGGATCCTCCCTGCCGCTGGTCATGACGAGACGGCGGCTTCGGAGCTGAATGTAGGAGGAGGTCTGCACCAATTCCGAAGGCGCAGGCGCCACTTCCGCCTTCCTTCGTTTCGGTACCGCCGCCGCGGCGGCAGCGTCAGCAGCAGAGGCGATAGCGAGCGCCCTCGCCCTCGTCGTCACTCCGGCCACTTGGGCCGCCTCCATAACCGCCAGTTCTCCGGCCCCTTTGCTGCACTTCGTCACGTACTTCCCCATCCCCTCTCCTTTCTCGCGCTTCGCCGCTCGCCGACTGGTGGGTGAGCACTCAAAAAAGATACGAAAAAGAAGATGTGAAACGAGTTAAAGGGATCCCGCATCGCCGTTACGTTTACGCTTTCCCTCTTAACGGCGCCGTTAGGCGGATCTGGCCGTTGGGATTTCGAGACAAGTGGAACGCGCTGTGTCCCCGATTGAGAGCCCGGCGCACCTGCTTAGCCGGTCGCAGATTCGAGATACGGCTGAACGGGAATCATCATATCCCGAAAGGAAGGTATCGAACCGGCTGCCGCCCGTCGCGCGTGGGTTAGTTATATCCTCCGCTAATGAGTTGGTAACGTAATAATTATTTTTCTCTTCGCATTTATCATAAAGTCCCTAACTTGTTGATATTATCACGACACTGCCACGAATATGCCAAGATTACTCTTCCGCTACAATTGTGACGGGTCTCGCCTTGCTAGCCGTACGATACCCATCGGGCGGTCGCCACTGCGCTGCTTCAGCCACCGTCGATTCGGCGGACCGACGATAAATGTGGGGGGCGAAGGGGGCGGGTTAGAGATGGGTTAATCATAAGGAATCTTGGCTTTTTCCTTGATTGAGGTGGCGGTGGGGCCTCGAGGTAGTTGGGTGCACTCGCGTCTGCTGCTGCGCGGGGACCACTGGTTTGGTGGTCCATGATGTGGACCCGCACGGGGTTACAAATTGTTTTATTAAATATTTAAGAAAATAAAAATAAAATTATTTATATTAAATTTTAAATATTTTACAGAACCGCATAAATAAATTTCAGAATTACATAATACTTAAATCACATATTACATTCTCAGAACATTTTTTTCCTCTGAAATCATTAATTAATTTAGTCTAAAATTAATTATAAAATTAAAGAATTCTGATTCATTTGAAATCAAATTACTCTTACAAATCTCTTTAATATATTTATATCATCGAATTTGAATTTGATAAAATAATTTAGAATAGCGTATTTTAAACTTATAAAGGTTTGGTAAAATTTATCATAATCTTGTTAAAAGACCTATCATGATATTCATTAACCAACCCTACCAATAGGCTCTTAGAACTCTCTTGATTCATCCTACAGGATAAACTGATGATTAACGTATGAGGCATTGCTATTATGAAGTCTGGGAGTTAAATTCTGACGAAGCTCAATGCCTACCCTCCCTTATACACTAGTCATTCTCCGGACTAGTAGTTCCCATGATTTATCTTTCCTTCGTGTTTGATCCTATCGCGAAACGAGGTAGACTCCCAAGAGCACGCGGTCTCCCAAAGGTCACGAGCTGCTGATGCTGGCTCCAATCTGCAAGAAAAAGGCCGTTAGCGAACCCATCGAGAAAAGTCCCCGGTAAGGCACTCCGACGGTCAAGTCAGTCCCCAGTGGTGGAAGAGCGAAAGCAATGGAACAGTAGCTGAAAAAACTATTGTGCGTACCTGGGCGACGATGAGCGGAGAGGTTTATATAGCCGGGGGAGCTGGCAGCTTCTGCCTGGCCTACCACTCCATGCCGTAAGCGAGCGCAGGGCAGGGTGTGGCCAGTGTTGGCAGGGTGAGGCGATGCATGCCCGAATAAGGCAAGGGGCACTACCGGCTCATTAATGTGCGTCGTCAGGCGCCGCTCGGCCTGACAAGAACGCAAGTGGTCGTGGTACGGGATGGCAGGGGGATCATGGTACCAACGGGATATCCACGATTTGGGCCTAAAAGGTACCAGGTCTACACTAACCTCGTACTTTTTTTGCTAGTCTTGTGTCAGGGAATGAGTGTTCCTGTGAGTCGCGACAAAACCTCGAACGACAGTGCCAACCGGCGGCTTGGAATGAACTCAGGCCCTACGGTCACTACTACCGAGGATAGCCGTGCTTCCCGAGTCAGGGTGTGTCGGGACTGGAATACCCCGACTGGGTCTGAAGTGAGGTGGTTAAAGGCTCGGTACCCTTCTAGCTCGAGGCTCCTCCGACTCGAGTCCTCGCCCTTGGGGAACTATGGGGTGGAATCTCCTGGCTCGGTGACCGTCCCCGGTCGGGCCTGGTGTCTTACCGACACCGAAGAAACGGGCCGAGTCGCCCGCCTGAGCCTTCCATTTTCCAGGCTTATGGGACCCTCGGTCCTAACCCCCTTTGACGGGGTGCCAGGCTTACGGGCCGCGCTACACACAAACTGGGCCGGGGGGATCATAAGCGTCCCCTTCGAGTCTAGTCGAAGGAGGCACCAAGTCCGACTGATTGGACCATTGTTTGTGAAATGAGTCTGGTGCACCAGAGAGGCCTAATCTTTCCTGTCAATCTTGACAAGCGAACCCAAATGGCACGTCCCATCGGTGGGCCCCGGTCCGTTTCTCATCCCCGATCTCAGTCTGTCCGACTCGTATCTTCTTCATTAATTACCATAGTAACCGCGGGGCCACGCGCTAACCTGCTAGTGGCTCCCCGAGCAACGAGGAGTCTGCCGCCCGACTTCGCCAGTGGGTGCTGCACACGTGTGCCACCTGGTCTCGGGAATTATCGAGGACTTGATCGAACAGTTCAGGCCCAATCCCGCCTTTTTCCCGGATCGTCATCGGACGGTTGTCCCTGTAAGTACCCCTAGTTGATTTTGATGTGATCAACCAATTTAAGTTAGGTCCTGGTATGTTTAATCCCTCTGCTAAGTGTGCAGGAGCTTAGGTATGGAGGAAGTCGAGTGTAAGACGTAGCGGACGAGAAGGATTGTGCGGGGAAGTGAGCTGACGGGCTCGGTACAATCCGAGGGACGCGGAAGCTGCGGAAGAGTACACCGGTGGATCGAGAAGGACGTACGCGACGCCCGAGGGATGGGAAACCCGGAGGAAGCACGCTCGAGGGGCGAAAGGCCGGAGTCGGGTTCGAGTGAGCCTAACTTCGGTTGGCCGGAAATCACCTAGAAGATGAACCAAAAGACTGGTCAGTTTGACCAAGTCAAACCAGGCACCTGAAACAAAAAGAATTTTATTTGTTGCTGTGAAGATTCAAACCAGCAACCTCGCCTACGTATATCACCAGCCTTACCGACTAAGATAAGGAAGAGATGTGATTAAAGTTATTGCGAGCAGATGATAAAGTTATTTATCTGTTGCGAGCAGAAGATAAAGTTATCTCTTAAAGGATAACTTTATCCTTTAATCAGATCCAATGGATGCAGTTTAATCCCATCCAAGATCAACCATCCAGATTACATCCATGGATCAACGGCCAAGAGAAAAGTGATCAACAATCAACAATCCAGATTTATTCTCTTAGGCTATAAATAGACTTAGAGGTTTTGCTTTAGAAATCAATCATTTTATTCATTCTTGTAAAATCTCTAGCGTGCTATTTTTGTAAGGCTTCTCCGCCACAAGGAGATTTTTATTGAGCGTCCATTGCCTTGGAAGCAACGTTCTCAGTTGCGACCAAGTTCTTTTTTAAAGACGAGTGCCTCCACTTTCATAATTTTTTTTCCCCGTCTATTCACCCCCCTCTAGCCGGACCAACGCGATCCTACAAGTGGTATCAGAGCCAAGGTTGCCGCAGAAGGACTAATCGCCGACTGCAGCAATTTCAAGAAAAATGGTTGGAGCCGTAATCTACCCGCCAAAATTTGAGGGGGAGTTCGCGATGTGGAAGCGCCGAATGCAGGTATTTTTTAAAACTGATATTGAATTGCTAATAATTATGAAAAATGGTTTTTCAGTTCCTAAAGGCAACAACGGCAAGGATAAAGAAATAGAGTCGTGGACCAAGAAGGAGAAATTCGACTTTGAAGCAAACGGCAAAGCTGAATTTCATCTACTAGCCGTTCTTCCCGCACAAGAAGTTAATCGCATCGAGAATTACAACTCGGCAAAAGAGCTCTGGGAGAAATTCCTAGAATTGTATGAAGAGAAGAATAAGAAATCAGACATCGCCGCACTGAACACAAGGAAGATCCAACTCAATGATGAGTCCTCGTCAGAAGAGTCGGAAGGTCAAGAATACGCGGGACTTGCGCTGATGGCAAATCATCAAAAAGGGAGCATTGATGAAGGGGGAGAGACGTCAGAAGAAAGCGACGACGAAAGAGGAACCTCGCTTTTCGAAAGCGACCCGGTAAGTGAGGTTTGTTTTCTTCCTCATGATCAATTATATGCTGGAGTTAAAGCTTTGCTCAAATCTAATTGTAGATTAGAAAAAGAAAATTAAAAATTAAAAAATGAATTAACACTTACATCCTCGTCTGAAATTTTGGAAAATGAAAATGATAATTTGGAAAACTTGGTGCAAAAATTAGAACTTGATATTGCATATTTACGCCAAAAGAAAAATTACTTTCCTGATAATTTAAATTGGTATTTTAAAAATCATAAGGGTCAATTTAAAAAGGTGCCCAAAAGCTATATTCCGCCTAAGTTTTTAATTAATCCTGTAGACAGGAACTTATTTTGGGTTCCTAAATTTGTATTAAATTGATAATTTTTTTTTGTTATTATATATGTGCGCATTTTGTTTCTCTAATAAAAATTATGTCTTTATTTTATTTATGTCATTTTTTTACAAAAAAAATGGAATTAACTTTGAAAAAAATATGCCATTTTAAATTTGAAAAATCTGTGGTAACGCGATTTTTTTTCACTTAGAATATTTTTTATCGCACTCAAAAATTTTCTTCCCTAATTATATTTTTCGATTTTTTTGATGTGATCAAAGGGGGAGGAATAGTATTAAGCTAAGGGGTAGAATTTTAATTTATTCTAAATTAAATTTTTTTTAACTTAAACTGTTTACATTATTATGCATTTACATTATTTGCATGTTTTTTTTATTTGTTTACCCTAACTTAACTCGGATTGATGCACATCAAAAAGGGGGAGATTGTAAGTACCCCTAGTTGATTTTGATGTGATCAACCAATTTAAGTTAGGTCCTGGTATGTTTAATCCCTCTGCTAAGTGTGCAGGAGCTTAGGTACGGAGGAAGTCGAGTGTAAGACGTAGCGGACGAGAAGGATTGTGCGGGGAAGTGAGCTGACGGGCTCGGTACACTCCGAGGGACGCGGAAGCTGCGGAAGAGTACACCGGTGGATCGAGAAGGACGTACGCGACGCCCGAGGGACGGGAAACCGGGAGGAAGCACGCTCGAGGGGCGAAAGGCCGGAGTCGGGTTCGGGTGAGCCTAACTTCGGTTGGCCGGAAATCACCCAGAAGATGAACCAAAAGACTGGTCAGTTTGACCAAGTCAAACCAGGCACCTGAAACAAAAAGAATTTTATTTGTTGCTGTGAAGATTCGAACCAGCAACCTCGCTTACGTATATCACCAGCCTTACCGACTAAGATAAGGAAGAGATGTGATTAAAGTTATTGCGAGCAAATGATAAAGTTATTTATCTGTTGCGAGCAGAAGATAAAGTTATCTCTTAAAGGATAACTTTATCCTTTAATCAGATCCAATGGATGCAGTTTAATCCCATCCAAGATCAATCATCCAGATTACATCCATGGATCAACGGCCAAGAGAAAAGTGATCAACAATCAACAATCCAGATTTATTCTCTTAGGCTATAAATAAACTTAGAGGTTTTGCTTTAGAAATCAATCATTTTATTCATTCTTGTAAAATCTCTAGCGTGCTATTTTTGTAAGACTTCTCCGCCACAAGGAGATTTTTATTGAGCGTCCATTGCCTTGGAAGCAACGTTCTCAGTTGCGACCAAGTTCTTTTTTAAAGACGAGTGCCTCCACTTTCATAATTTTTTTTCCCCGTCTATTCACCCCCCTCTAGCCGGACCAACCCGATCCTACAGTCCCCTCACGCTCGGCCCTATAAACAGGCCTTTTACCTCAGCGGGTTTACCATAGTTCTTAGCTTGGAAGCCGTCCTGTTGCTGCCGCGCGCTCTGCTAGGGTTCCGGCGAGTTCACCCTCCCATTCTTCTTCTCCGGTGACCTCTCGCTCTTCGATTAGTTTCTTTGTCCTTCTATTTCACATGGAGTCCTCTTCTTCCCACCCCGAGCCGTGGTACTCCACCATGGTTACTGACCTTCACTTTCACGACCTTGACCAACTCCACTAGGACTATAAAATACCTTCTTACCACCGACTCCGTCTGCTAGACCCGACTGACTGACCTGACACTGCTCCTCCTGGCTTCATCACTTTGTCCCGAGACCATCTTCAGGTCGGGCTTCGCTTTCCTATCCATCCCTTCCATTCTTCCCGTTGCACATATTTCAGAATACCCTTATCTCAACTAGCCCCGAACGTCATTCGTCTAATGTGCGGCTCGGTTATTATATTCACTTTGTACCAAATACCCCTTCGACCCAAAATCTTTCACTACTTCTTCTACCCCAAGAAACAAGAGCCGGGTGACTTTTTCTTCCAAGCCCGAGCTAAAACCTCTTTCTTAGCGAAACTCCCATCCTCTAACAAAGGTTGGAAGGAGCGCTACTTCTTTGTTAAGACTACCCCGACCCCG
The DNA here is from genome assembly GCA_024364735.1 of Boesenbergia rotunda. Taxonomy (NCBI): domain Eukaryota; kingdom Viridiplantae; phylum Streptophyta; class Magnoliopsida; order Zingiberales; family Zingiberaceae; genus Boesenbergia; species Boesenbergia rotunda. Next base: position 112,196 of record JAGFNQ010004449.1, read on the forward strand.
AGCTGGCCCACGGCCTGAGTTGAAGATCTCCCTTCTTCTCCTCTACTATCCAAAAATTATCGCACCTCCCCAACTTACTAGTCGGCTCTCTCTAAGCTAGGTGGTAGGCACTTCCACGGAGTTAATCTGCAGAGGGAGGAGATCCTTTCCACCTTCGGCCTCAGCCTGGTGCTGACTCCGAGGACCCCTCATTCGCTAAGCACTTCTATATTTCCTTCGAACATTTTTAACTCTAAATAAGATCGTGTCGTTTTTGTAGCCACGATGATGCTAGCAGCGGCCTTGGAGGAGAGCTTCAGTCTGGATGACGCCGAGTTGGAGGGTCGGGTCATTTCTCAGCTGTAGGAAAGGGAGGACGCTCCGCCTGAGGCTACTCCCACGGACTCTGCTCCGGCTGTCCCCGAGAAGACCACAGTAGCCCCCGTCCTAATACGGAGCTGCTAGAAGCCAATGAGCAGCCTCTCGACTCGAGGCATCGATGAGCTCCTTCCCCGACCAAGGACTCGGCCAGGCCTTCTTCCAGCAAGCGCCCTAAGAAGAAAAAGAAGAGGGCGACGGCCAGCTCGGAAGCCCCTCAGGAAACTCCTACTCCTGCTCCCGCCGTCTCCTCCGGTACGCCCGACCTCCCGCTACCAGAGGGGTCAGGGTCTCCGCTGACAGAGGGACAGATCAACCGGCCACCCATGCACCTCCTGGTGCCCACCCTATCTGACTGCCGCCCGGGAGTACCACTGGGTGAGCTGCCCGACCAGTGCCAGGAACTACGCCTGTACGGGCCAGTAGCCGACCATTATCTGCAAGGGCTCCAGGGGTCCTACTACCGCGGGTCCAACGGCAAGATCGACTCTTTCTTCCTTGACGCCACTCAGGTATATTTAGAATCAACTCTTTTCTTTGCTTGCTACTAACTTAGCTTTAGAATTCTTATGACCTTTCTCCTTTCTGCAATTCTGGGGATCGTGTCATAGCCTCTCTATGTCACTCCTGACCCATTCCACGGTCCGGGAGTGAGCTGAGCGACGGGTGGAATTCCTGGAGACCCGACTCAAGCACACCCAGCTTGTCTCCAGCGAGTCCACCTTGAATGACCTGCGAACAGAGGTCATTGCCCTGCAGGATCGCCTGACCCATTCTGAAGAACAACTGGGGGTCGCTCGTGGCCAAGTCGAGATGGCGGATTTGGCCGTTGCTCAGTCGAACATCCGGATTTCCAATCTAGAGTATGTTGAGCGTAAGGCTTGGGCCCTCCAGGCAGGGACTCAGGGCGAGCTAACTAAAGCTCAAGCTGAGCTCCACGAGTCGTTCGGAGCCTCCGCGTCCCTCAAGTCCTAGCTGCAAGCCAAGGAGGAAGAGGCGGCGACCCAGGCTAAAAAGGTGGAGGAGCTGACAAAGGAGCTGACTTCCCGGGATCAAGAGTTGAACCACCAAACGGAAGAGCTTGGATGTCTGAGGGCCGAGAAGGCGGAGTGGGAGGCAGCTCGAGCGGAGCTCGAAGAATTACGGCCCACAAGGAGGGGGAGGTCGGCCGGTCGGATGCCCATAGGGTTGAGTATATCAACTCTATGGAGTTCAGCCAACAAGTGTCCGAGCGGCTTCGAGCCATGTTGAAGCATCAGATGCTCAACATGTTCGAGCAACTCAAGCAGGGCGGGCATATCGCTCCCGACATGCCCCTCTCGGTGGTCAAGCTTTTGGGCATGACCCAAAACATGCCCGAGGAGGTCCTCCGACCCTTCAAATGAGAGTCGGGCTTTTGTTTCTCATTTCCTTTTATCCTGTAGAGGCTTGCCTTAGGTCTTGTAATGCAAGTACTTTTAATACAAGCCTTCTTTTGTTTACGCTACATCTGGTGTGATTGTTTCTACTCTTTAGTGTTGATGGCTCGGACAAGTAGTGAAGTCAATTTGGGTGAGATAACAATCGAGTAACTCGGCTTCATGAGCGACTAGGCTAAACATTCGAGCGCAATTGTTCCTAAGTATCGACCACTCGGGGGAATTAGCAAAGAATCTGGCGAAGGGGAACCAAGCCGAGTATAAAGCTGCTGGCTCGGGAGGTCCAGGGCCTTGTCGTTAGGTCGGCCTAATCTCAGGGAACATGGGTCGCCATGCGTCCGGGCCGGGAACTAGGCCAGGGGGTATGCGGGGGCATGCCCACCTATAACTCGCACGAATGCGAGAGTCTGGACGCTCGGTCAGATTATACCCAGGGAGCGTGGGTCGTCACGCGTCTGACTGGGAGCTGAGCGAGGGGTGCGTGGGGGCATGCCCGCTTATAACTCGCACGAAGGTGAGAGTCTGGAAACTCGGTCAGGTTATACCAGGGAGCGTGGGTCGCCACGCGTCCACCTGGGAGTCAAGCCGAGGGGTGCGTGGGGGAATGCCCGCTTATAACTCGCACGAAGGTGAGAGTCTGGACACTCGGTCGGATTGTACCCAAGGAGCATGGGTCGCCACGCGTCCGATCGGGAGCCGAGCCGAGGGGTGCGCGTGGGCATGCCCACTTATAACTCGCACGAAGGCGAGAGTCTGGACACTCGGTCGGGTTGTACGCAGGGAGCGTGGGTTGCCACGCGTCTGCCTGGGAGTCGAGCCGAGGGGTGCGCGGGGGCAGGCCCGCTTATAACTCGTACAAAGGCGAGAGTCTGGACACTCGGTCGGATTGTACCCAGGGAGCATGGGCCGCCACGCGTCCGACTGGGAGCCGAGCCGAGGGGTGTGCGGGGGCATGCCCGCTTATAACTCGCACGAAGGCGAGAGTCTGGACACTCGGTCGGGTTGTACCCAGGGAGCGTGGGTCGCCACGCGTCTGCCTAGGAGCCGAGCCGAGGGGTGCGCGGGGGCATGCCCACTTATAACTCGCACGAAGGCGAGAGTCTGGACACTCGGTCGGGTTGTACCCAGGGAGCGTGGGTCGCCACACGTCTACCTGGGAGCCGAGCCGAGGGGTGCGCGAGGGCATGCCCGTGTTAGTAGGAGCCCTAGAGCCAATTATATAATGATTGACTAGAGACTTTTTGTATCATATTCTATCATTAGTAAAGGCATGTTTGGTTATTATACTTATTTTATACTTGTACCAAATAACTAAGTATAATAATGTCCTTGAGTAGTAGGTTCTTATATACATTAATCGATTAGTTGAATCGATAGTGAGATAATGTAGAGAACACTACACTAAATCATTCCTAGTCAAATATTAATATTCAAGGACAATATTAATGCATGGAGACTAGCATGTAGGTCAATTGATGACTTGAGCTCACAAGTCATGGATATGTGATATCAAGTTGACACATGGGTATACATTAGAGAATGTGTACTGAATTGACCGGCCATGAGAAAGTTTCATAGATTGTCATATGTGTGTCATAAACTTTCTCATGTGACTATTAGTATGAATAGTCCTTAGACCTGAAGTCACTACGGTTTCCTACATAAGGAGTTATGTACTTTGGGTATCGGTCAAACGTCACCCCGTAACAGGGTGGGACTATAAAAGCGATCACTGGGTATATAATGAATTATACGAAGGGATGTGAGTGATGTAGATGGGATCTATCCCTCCCATATGACGGGAGTGAATATATGTGGGCCCCTTGATCGAGTAGGACTACTAAAACGCATGGTCATGCTCAAATGAGTCAATATGAGGTATTAAGCTCATTTGTTTGAGTGAGTCTACTCGGAGATCAAGAAACACATAGATTGATTGAGGATGACACGGTCTATGCCTCATTGGTCAATCTAGATATCAAGGATAGAAGGACAAGGTCATACATTATCATAGTCACGGAGGTTATGTCGGATTTCGACTTTCTTGTTACTTGGGTAGCAATGATGCATTACTAGATGCCGCTCATTGCTTATGTGTCTAAAGCGGTTTAGACACATTGCCAACGTCACAAGAACCTATTGGGTCACACACTAGGGGCATGATACTTCGGGAGCTCGAGTTGGGAACTCGGGAGATTAAGTCGGGAGCTCAAGTTGGGAACTCGGGAGACTCGGTCGGGCCGGTCGGCAGACTTGGTCGGGAGCTCGGGGACTCGGTCGGCAGACTTGGTCGGGAGCCCGAGAGGCCCAGGTCGGAATTGCAGGAGAAATTCATTAAAGTGTTTAATGAAGGAAAGAGAAAAGTCTCTCTTCATTGAATGAAGAGAAAATAAAGAGTCACATGGAAAGATGTGCTCTTTATTGGCTTTAATGAAGGGAAGCCAAAGAGACAAAAGCCTTTTCATATTCATGGGATGAATATAAAAGAGGGGCTTGTCATTTTGAATAGAGAGAGCTTTTCCCTTCTTCCCTTCCTCTCTTCTTCCTCTTCTCCCTTTGCTGAAACCCCTTTGGGGTTCTTGGTGGTCTTGTGAACTACCTCAAGTTGCTAGCACAACTAAGGTAGTTCTTCCCGAAGTTGACAGATCGTGTTTGTGTGGATACGTATAGAGGCATGAACGCTTGAACGTGCAAGAGATCCGGCGGCACTTAGACGAGCGGGATAACGTAAGGGCGCGCTCCAAAGGTATACACTGTAGATAGATATATTAGATAGACAAACTTCGTATGAGTTTTCTTTCGCATGGATTGCTCGAGGGATCTTGTTTCTGCTGCGTTTTTGTGTTTATGTCACCGGGAGATCCCAACAGCCCGCTTATAACTCGAACGAAGGCGAGAGTTTGGACACTCAGTTGGATAATACCCAGGGAGCGTGGGTCGCCACGCGTTCAACTGGGAGCCGAGCCGAGGGGTGCATGGGGGCATGCCCGCTTATAACTCGCATGAAGGCGAGAGTCTGGACACTCGGTCGGATTGTACCTAGGGAGCGTGGGTCGCCACATGTCCAACTGGGAGCCGAGCCGAGGGGGTGCGTGGGGCATGCCCGCTTATAACTCGCACGAAGGCGAGAGTCTGGACACTCAGTCGAATTGTACCCAGGGAACGTGGGTCGCCACGCATCCGACTGGGATCCGAGTCGAGGGGTGCGCGGGGGCATGCCCACTTATAACTCGCACGAAGGCGAGAGTCTGGACACTTGATCGGATTGTACTCAGGTAGCGTGGGTCGCCACGCGTCCGACTGGGAGCCGAGCCGAGGGGTGCGCGGGGGCATGCCCGCTTATAACTCGCACGAAGACGAGAGTCTGGAGTGCCTGTAAGTTGAGAGAGAACCCCATTCTTCCACTATCATTACAGTTAGCCAGTACATTTGTCATACAAGCTTTCACTTTGCCTCTCGATAGGGTTGAAGGTGGATAGTGCTCCAAGGCCGATCGAGCTTCCTTCCCTGTTCATTCTCTAGGTAATACGCTCCTGAGCCCAACTTCTGAACAACCTTGAAAGGTCCTCCCCATTGAGGCTCCATCTTGTTGACGTCCCCGACCGGTTTGATCCTTTTCCAAACAAGATTCCTGACCTGGAACGTTCTCGGCAGCACCTTCCGATTATACCTTTGCTTCATTTTTTGGCGATAAGCAAACATCTGAGCGGCTGCCCTTTCTCGAATCTCTTCGACCAGGTCCAACTCCAAACGCCTCCTTTCCGAGTTATCTTCGTCGTAGGCCCTCCTCCGATCTGACTCGCATCCGACCTCGACAGGCACCACAACCTCACTCTTATAGACTAGCTGGAAAGGTGTGTGGCCCGTAGTTTCTTTTGGTGTGGTTTGCAGAGCCCACAAGATACTCGATAGCTCGTCTACGCAAGTTCCCCTGCATGGTCCAGCTTGGTCTTCAAACCCCTCAGGATCTCCCGATTGGCCACTTCTGCTTGGCCGTTACTCTGTGGGTATGTCATAGAAGTGAAAGCCTGTTGGATGTTGTAGGCTGAGCACCATTCTTGTATTTTTCCGACCTTGGAATTGCCTCTCGTTGTCCGAGATGAGCTTGTGAGGAATTCCATATCGACACAAGATGCTCTACCATAGGAACTTGATCACGACTTGCTCGGTGATACGCGCCAGGACCTCAGCTTCTATCCATTTGGAAAAGTAATCCATAGCTACCAGCAGGAATCTCTTCTGAGCTACGACGATTGGGAATGGTCCCACGATATTCATGCCCCATTGGTCGAACGGGTGGGAGACTACTGATGCCTTCATCATTTCTACAGGTCGGTGAGGAAGACAGTGATGCTTTTGACAGGACAGGCATGTGGAGACCATCTTGTCAGCGTCCTTCTGCAGGATCGACCAGTAATACCCGGCTAGTAACGCCTTCCGGGCCACGACCCAAGCTCCTGCATGACTTCCGCATACCCCCAATGTATCTCCCTTAGCACATAGTCGAC